>JBBDHG010000081.1:405000-437500 GCA_037951165.1 Lophius americanus
GTGTGTGTTATTATACTGTGTGTGTGTGTTATGTGTGTGTGTGTTATTATACTAGTGTGTGTTATTATACCTGTGTGTGTGTTATTATACGTGTGTGTGTGTTATTATACTGTGTGTGTGTGTTGTTATGTGTGTATGTGTTATTATACGTGTGTGTGTGTTATTATATGTGTGTGTGTGTTATTATACGTGTGTGTGTGTTATTATACTGTGTGTGTGTTATTATACTGTGTGTGTGTGTTGTTATGTGTGTGTGTGTTATTATACTAGTGTGTTATTATACCTGTGTGTGTGTTATTATACTGTGTGTGTGGCATTATACTGTGTGTGTGTGTTGTTATACGTGTGTGTGTGTTATTATACTGTGTGTGTGTGTTGTTATGTGTGTATGTGTTATTATACTGTGTGTGTGTTATTATACGTGTGTGTGTGTTGTTATGTGTGTATGTGTTATTATACCGTGTGTGTGTTATTATACGTGTGTGTGTGTTGTTATGTGTGTATGTGTTATTATACTGTGTGTGTGTTATGTGTGTGTGTGTTATTATACTAGTGTGTGTTATTATACCTGTGTGTGTGTTATTATACGTGTGTGTGTGTTATTATACTGTGTGTGTGTGTTGTTATGTGTGTATGTGTTATTATACGTGTGTGTGTGTTATTATACGTGTGTGTGTGTGTTATTATACGTGTGTGTGTGTTATTATACTGTGTGTGTGTTATTATACTGTGTGTGTGTGTTGTTATGTGTGTGTGTGTTATTATACTAGTGTGTTATTATACCTGTGTGTGTGTTATTATACTGTGTGTGTGGCATTATACTGTGTGTGTGTGTTGTTATGTGTGTATGTGTTATTATACTAGTGTGTGTTATTATACCTGTGTGTGTGTTATTATACTGTGGGTGTGTGTTATTATACGTGTGTGTGTGTTGTTATGTGTGTATGTGTTATTATACTAGTGTGTGTTATTATACGTGTGTGTGTGTTATTATACTGTGTGTGTGTGTTGTTATACGTGTGTGTGTGTTATTATACTGTGTGTGTGTGTTGTTATGTGTGTATGGGTTATTATACTAGTGTGTGTTATTATACTGTGTGTGTGTTATTATACTGTGTGTGTTATTATACTAGTGTGTGTTATTATACCTGTGTGTGTGTTATTATACTGTGTGTGTGTGTTATTATACCTGTGTGTGTGTTATTATACTGTGTGTGTGTGTTATTATACGTGTGTGTGTGTTGTTATGTGTGTATGTGTTATTATACTAGTGTGTGTTATTATACCTGTGTGTGTGTTATTATACCTGTGTGTGTGTTATTATACTGTGTGTGTGTTATTATACTAGTGTGTGTTATTATACCTGTGTGTGTGTTATTATACCTGTGTGTGTGTTATTATACTGTGTGTGTGTGTGTCTTTGTCTTCATATATGTAAGATTTTTTTGTAAGAATTTATTTGGATGACTTCTTGCTTTTCCGTCCCGGCAGAAAATATCCACCTGCTGTTTCTCCCTGTTGCTTCTCCAGAACAGCTTCTGATCAAACTCATCAGAATCATCCTCCTAACTTTTCTCTCTGTCGATCCGTCGGTAACAGAGGCGTTTTCAGGGTCTCCGTGACGACAGACATAAACAGGAAGACGGCGTCTCAGGTCTGTTTATCGATTCCTCTCCAGATTTGCAAACCAACGCTCTTATCATCACATCTCATTCGTTTATGTCAGCAGTTCCCATGGCAACCTGATCTTAGAGGAGGCTGGTGAACTTATCGCCGCGTGAGTGTCTCTCAGGCGACGGGGGAGGGGGGTGTCATTAACGACTCGTATCTGTGGCAACGCCAGGGGCTCCATCATCAATACTCGCCAATTAGGGAACCAGCCCGGCGCCCCGCTCCGTCACGTCGGGGCGTGAACTCTGTGAGCGTCCGCGTCGGGAGACAAAGTGATAATGAGAACGGATCGTGTTCCTCTGGACGTGATGGCAGCTTCCCCATCAGCCGTCTCACCCTCTGACATCATCATCAGGGGCAGAATCGACGCCAGTGTTCACAGAGAAAAATCGTTAAAACAACGGTTTCTGTTTCTTCTCACTTCCTGTTGGTGGAGAGAAGATAAGACAGCGAGCCTCTGTTGTGTTTTTGTTTTTGTTTTTGTTTTGGCCTTTTGCTCACGTGTCGATGGCGTTTTGAGATTCTGACATAAAGATGTGGACGGACAAATAGCTCGCTATGCAACGCCAGCAACAGACGGACGAATGGCTGACAAAGAAAGAAAAACAGCGATAGATAGCTAGCTTAAAAAAAAAAGGCAACAACTGATACTTCAACTGACGGCTAGCTAAAAAAAACATTGAAACACAGATAACTAGCTAGCCAAACAAACAGCAGCAACAGACGGATTTAAAGCTAGCTAAATAAAACAGTTGCAACGGATAGATGAATAACTAGCAAAATAAACAGTAGCAACATACGGATAAATAGTTACCTTAGAAGCAGCAGCAACAGACAAATAGCTGAGAAACCGCAGCAACAGACAGATGAAAGTTAGCTTAAAAAACAGCATCAACAGACCAATGGAAAGTTAGCAAAAAATAAAAGGGATTCTGAAAAATCCCAGCTCGAAACAAGAAAACAAAAACAACAACATAGAGACGTAAGAATAGCAGCAACAGACGGATGAGTAGTTAGCAAAGAAACCGCAGCAGATCGATGAATTGTCAGCTAAAAGAGTTAGCTAAAAGAGTTAGTTTAAAGAGTTAGCTAAAAGAGTTAGCTAAAAAGTAGCAGACTGTGAAAAGTTCACTGAGAAATAGCAGCAATGGACGGATGAATTATCTAAAAAGACGAATAGTTAGCCAAATAAAAGCAGCAAGAGTCAGACGTTTATCTAGCTAAGCAACGTACTTAAAAACAGCAGCAACAAACGGATGAGCAACTTTCAAAGACACGATCTCTGACGTGGTTAAGCTACGATATCTTTACGTGGGAGTCGTCGTTAAGCCATCCGTCCAGCTCCTCCTCCTTTTATTACAGGAGTAAATAACCAGCGTCGGACTTTCTGCCACAAACTCATCGAATTCAAATAAATCTGCTTTATTGGGCGCCGTAAAAATGTCGTGTGCGGTGGTTAAAGCGTTGATTTGTCTCCTACACACAACATCCACGCCGGCGTCCATACAGGAAGTAAATCACGCTGCAGCCAAAGAGTCAGTCAATAAAAATGCAACTAACTCCGATATTTCCTTGTGTAAGCGCCTCACTGAATTCTCTGAGATGCTTCAAAGACACGTCAAAACAAGGATCCCAGAAGGTGTTGGCCAGAACCAGCGCCCCCCCTGACGGTACAGAACTCCACTCTCTCCTCGTGCTCCTTTCATTAGTTCTGATATTGACTTCCTGTTTGTCGAGCGCATCGACCCGTCCTCAGATTTAGAGGCCGTGTTGACTTTGCAGAGTCGTCTACTGCCAGAACTGTGAAAGGGTATCGGACCCCCTCCTGGCGTCTTCTGGTTCTGTGTGAATCTCAGAACAGACTGTGACAATCATCAAACACGTTTTAAAGAAGTACAAATATTTGTTCATGTTTAAATAAAACAACCTGAGTAAACACAATCCACAAGATTGAAATGGTAATTCTTCTTAATGAACTAAAGAGGTTTTCTAACTGGTCCCAGCTGGACTGGACCCGCCCAGACCGGATCACTACCAGCCCTGTTTGACCTCCTCGTCACCTCAGAAGAGCGTCTAGAGGAACAGGAAGTTGGCTCCTGTGACTCTATGCCAAAATCAAAAGGGTTTCTGATGGGCGATTAAAATCCATCAGTCTGGGACGGGTTCCAAGACTGTTCCTGAGGTTCTGGGCCTCCGCAGATCCACAGTCACTCACCGCAGTCAAGGTCAGAGGTCATGGCTCCACGATTCCAAAGACGCGGAGATCAAAAAATGCTCGGTGAACGAGAATGTCACGTCATCAGTCTGGATGTTGCCGCTGAATGACATCACAAGGTATAGATGAAGAGTTCTGGAGTGGTTCAGTCACGGTCTGGACCTGGACCCCGCTGAGATGCTGTGGTTTGACCTTACAAGATCACTTCATGCTCACAAACCCTAAGAATTGATTTTACAGAAAGCATCTTTGCTGAAAGGGGGGGGTCTCACTTCTCCTTGTAGTTCACATTTTTAATGCACTACATGTCACGACTGTTGAAGAATGTATTCAAATTTATTCTGGAACTCATTCCTGATTATCTTTCACTCCACATCCAGTCCACATTTCAATGACAGAGTTTCTCAATGAGGACAATAGAAGGTACCTCACCTTACCTCACCTCTCACCTTAACTCACCTTAACTCACCTTATCTTACCTTACCTAACCTCACCTTAACTCACCTTATCTCACCTTGCCTCACCTTAACTAACCTTATCTTACCTCACCTGACCTCACTTCACCTTAACCAACCTTATCTTACCTCACCTGACCTTACCTTAACTCACCTTATCTCACCTTGCCTCACCTTAACTAACCTTATCTTACCTCACCTGACCTTACCTTAACTCACCTTACCTCACCTGACCTTACCTTAACTCACCTTATCTTACCTCACCTGACCTCACTTCACCTTAACCAACCTTATCTTACCTCACCTGACCTTACCTTAACTCACCTTACCTCACCTGACCTTACCTTAACTCACCTTATCTTACCTCACCTCCTCCGCTGTCCTCGTCTCTCTCTACCTTCCTGTCTGGGGCGTTACAGTCCAACAGCAGAGAGAGTTGGAGCGGGTCAGTACACTGGGTACCACGTTACATTAAGCTTTATAAATGGTTTATAATTAGTTTATAACTGAGGTTGTAAACATCTAAGTGGTTAGTTAACGTTTATGAACAACGTCTGACAATGAAGCTCTCAATTATTCAATGTGGCTCACTATTTGGCTATATCATGTTAGCAGTACAGATAAGTGGGCTCACTTTTTGGCAAGCGTCACGTCCCTGATACATTTTAAATGTCACGGGTCATAGCAGCGTTTTAACGGTTAGTAAAGTGATTATAACTTATTTAGTAAACTACGTAGACGCCATCTATAAATCCTTAGTAAGGTAAACTTTATAGTTCCTCCTCTGTAGCCCCTCCTTAGCGGAGGCCGCACCATGTCCTGTGACAGTAACCCACTCTCTGCAGGGATGCAGCTCTGTTCGGGTCCAACAGGGGGCAGAACTTCATCCTTTCGGGGCTTTTTTTTGAGGAGGTACAGATTAGAGATACCCTGCTAATCGCACACATCAAATGTATCTCCCTCAGAGGTGAGAACGGCTCCTATCAGATATCTGACTTTCCAGTAAAGAGGTTTTCCTGCGCTGATGTCACTTCCTGTGCAGAGGCCCCTCGCCCAGGACCTGTAGAGAAGCAGAGTGGACCCGGGGAAGAATTCATCTCCGCAACCGTCTGCATCCAGTCCTCTCTGTTACTGTAATCAAATCTGTGAGTCTGCAAGAAGCCAAGATGACGACTTCACCACTTCATGCCGTCCTCCCTCCTCCATCACTGACAGCGTCCTTCCTGGGCTAATGTCCAAATGACATTTAGAGATCGTACATGCGGCCGACCACGGAGAGGATGCCGAGAAACCGCAGAGATGGAAACGAAGATGAAGGAGATGCTGGAGGCTGGAGTTGAGGAAAAGGTTGCAGGATTTTTTTTTTCTTTTTCTGAAAAGGCCAGACGGTCTTTAAAGAACTTTTGGTATTTTGAGAAGTAAAGAACATGAGCAGGAAGAAAGTCCAGAAATCCATCTGTGTGGGGCAGCAGGATCCTGAGGAGATCCATGTGTAAACCGGGTTCTACTGCCAGTTGGACCTGCCCGGAAGCCTTCAAAGGGAGTCACCCTGTGGGAGTCCTAATCGGACCCCTGAGTGACCTCAGGGGGTTCCTGACGAGGAGACTCCTTCAGGTTCAGCCCAGAATCAGCTCCTGATACAATCTTCTTCTTCTCCTGCTGCTCTTTCTCCAGAGCTCGTGACACACCGCCGGGGACCGGAACCTTTTCATTTCTGTTTTCTGTTGGCTGGCTGTGTAGCAGAGTGACCCCTCAACGACCTGTCGCCTCAACGTGGGAGGAGAGACGAGGAGGAAGTCATCAATCAGCCAAACCTGTAAGGAGGAAGGAGAGGGAGAAAGAGAAACAACACAGCTCCAGGGTGGCGTTGTGAAAGGACACAGCGATGTCACGGCGGGGCTCTAGTGCCCCTCCGTGATGCAATGACATGGCTTTAGCATGTCTTTATTGTAATGACGTGGCTCTAGTGCCTCATCATGATGTGGCACTAGTGCCTCTGTGATGTAATAACAGGGCTCTAGTGCCTCTATGATGTAATTTGTCTCCGGTGTGAACTGACATGGTTCTAGAACCTCTTTCTGATGTGAAAACAAGGCTCTAGTGTATCTCTGTAAAGAAGTGACATGTCTCTAGTGCCTCTGTGACATAATGACGTGGCTCTAGTGCCTCTGTGACATAATGACGTGGTTCTAGTGCCTCTGTGACATAATGACGTGACTTAAGTGCCTCTGTGACATAATGACTTGACTTAAGTGCCTCTGTGACATAATGACGTGACTTAAGTGCCTCTGTGACATAATGACGTGACTTAAGTGCCTCTGTGACGTAATGACGTGGTTCTAGTGCCTCTGTGACATAATGACGTGGCTGTAGTGCCTCTGACGTAATGACGGCGGAGGAGTGAGAGCTAAATGAAGGAAGTAACAGAAAATCTAGGTTGTCACAGTTATTGTCGCCCTGTAAGTCGTTTGCTGGTCTTTGATGGCGTCCATGGAACCATGTCTTTTAACAAGGTGTCCAAGACCTTTGGAAGAAAAACAGCCACCACCAGACTTCACAGTGGGTATGAGGCGCTTTTCTCTGTGGCTTTCTTTCTTGCTACGCCACACCCATCGTGGTTGTTTGTTGACAAAAAGCTCTACTTTGGTCTCCTGACCTCTGACCTTCCATTAAACGTTCTGGCAGTAGACTAAGAAGGGTTTTTCCCAGTCATTCCTATCCCCGGCAACACTCTCCAGCTCACCGTGGGGGTATCCTGAGGCGTTCCCAGGCAGGATGAGATATATAGTCCCTTCAGCAGGTTCTGGGACTAGCCAGAGGTCCTCCAGCCATAACATTATGACTGTTCAAGGTTCTAATGCTGCGTCTGCTCGATCACATATCTACCTTATTTCAGTTAGAGAAACTTCCAATCAGTGTGTGTTCAGGTGAAGTTTGTGGTGATAAAATATTTAAGATCCAAACCATGCTGGAGAACCCGGTTCCGTGTCTGGATCGACCTCACAAGGTGGATGTGATGCATCTCATTCTGGCCACCATATCTGGGGATGGATGGGCAGATAAATAATAGAGAAGGAGGAGGGATGGAAATGAAGGGGCCGACTCTTTATTAATGGATGACCTCCACCTAAACAGATGGACCGGGGGAGGATGGAGGCAAGGGGGAGGAGGGGGAGGAGGGAGGAGGGAGGAGCTGCCGTGAAAGTCTGACCATATAGGTCCCTTAGATTATGGAGGGGTGAGGTCGCCCCGATGGAGCGCCGGTAGAGAGTCAGAGCAGCGTCCTCTTTGGGCGTCGGCTGTTTTAGGTGTATTTGTCATCCGCAGACTTTAACGCCAGGAGGATTCCCTCAAGCTTTAACCCCCCTCCTCTTCCTCCTCCTGCTCCTCCTCCTCTGACCCTGCAGGTGCAGGGAGTACTTGTCCTCTCCTGCACACAGAGTTCTGCTCATCCTGTAGCGACACTAATTAGTACTTTTGTAATCAGAACCTGCCTCGAGTCCTCAGACGTCTCAGCAGAGATTCCATTTTCTCCTCTCCCCGGAGAGACTCGCTCGCTCCTCTCCACCCGTCTCTCCGCCCGTCTCTCCGCCCGTCTCTCCGCCCTTTCTCTCCCCGGACTGCTGACGGGGATTAGAGGCTAATTGAGGCCTAATTGAATAACGGATTAGAAGATGCAGAAGAACATGGGCGAGTTTTTTTTTATGCTCAGTTTTTATATGAAGCATAATTTTCCTTTTCTTTCAGTGACCGACCTGCAGCTCAAACAGTTAGAATTAAAGGGATAGTTCACCCAAAATATACAACATGTAGCATTTATCTGTTCTAGAGCCACGTCACTACATCACACAGAGTCACTAGAGTAATGTCACTACGTCACAGAGTCACTAGAGTAATGTCACTACGTCACAGAGTCACTAGAGTAATGTCACTACGTCACACAGAGTCACTAGAGTAATGTCACTACGTCACAGAGTCACTAGAGTAATGTCACTACGTCACACAGAGTCACTAGAGTAATGTCACTACGTCACACAGAGTCACTAGAGTAATGTCACTACGTCACAGAGTCACTAGAGTAATGTCACTACGTCACACAGAGTCACTAGAGTACTGTCACTACGTCACAGAGTCACTAGAGTAATGTCACTACGTCACAGAGTCACTAGAGTAATGTCACTACGTCACACAGACTCACTAGAGTAATGTCACTACGTCACAGAGTCACTAGAGTAATGTCACTACGTCACACAGAGTCACTAGAGTAATGTCACTACGTCACAGAGTCACTAGAGTAATGTCACTACGTCACAGAGTCACTAGAGTAATGTCACTACGTCACACAGACTCACTAGAGTAATGTCACTACGTCACACAGAGTCACTAGAGTAATGTCACTACGTCACACAGAGTCACTTGAGTAATGTCACTACGTCACAGAGTCACTAGAGTAATGTCACTACGTCACAGAGTCACTAGAGTAATGTCACTACGTCACACACACTCACTAGAGTAATGTCACTACGTCACACAGAGTCACTAGAGTAATGTCACTACGTCACACAGAGTCACTAGAGTAACGTCACTACGTCAAACAGAGTCACTAGAGTAATGTCACTACGTCACAAAGAGTCACTAGAGTAATGTCATTACGTCACATAGATGCACTGGAGTAATGTCACTACGTCACACAGGGTCACTAGAGTAACGTCACTACGTCACAAAGAGTCACTAGAGTAATGTCATTACGTCACATAGATGCACTGGAGTAATGTCACTACGTCACACAGAGTCACTAGAGTAATGTCACTACGTCACAAAGAGTCACTAGAGTAATGTCATTACGTCACAAAGAGTCACTAGAGTAATGTCACTACGTCACACAGAGTCACTAGAGTAATGTCACTACGTCACAAAGAGTCACTAGAGTAATGTCATTACGTCACATAGATGCACTGGAGCCTCGTTATCACATCATACAGAGGTTCTAGAACCATGTCATTTCACACCAGAGACACGACATTGTGTCACAGAGGAACTAGAGCCACGTCATTACATTGTAGAGGTGCTAATGTCATGTCTTTCCACTATAAAGGCTCTAAAGGCCTGTTATAACGTCAAAGAGAGGCACATATAAAAGATTTTAAAAAACATTTCCAGGATATTTTGTGAACGTCTCAAGGTCGAACAGTTCGACCTTGGCGGAAGTTTACACTCTACTAAAGAACCTGTTTTATTTATCAGCCCATTTTTATTCACCAGTAATTTTTCAGATAAAAATTCTAACATACATTGTGTTTGTTGTGACCAGAAAAAGACAAATTCAGCTCAAAGCAAAGACAAGTAAACAAGTAAACGTCTCATTTCCTGAGAGAGAAATCAAATATTCTTTATTGAATTAATGAATTCTATGGCCTCTTCTGCTCACCCCCAACCCAAATATTTTAAGTTTGACCTACATAATTACTTAATGCTGAGAGAAATATATGTCATCATATGGAGATATGCTGGACACCACATGTCCAGCAGTTCTGGAGATGGTCTGACCCGATCGTGTAGCAAACACAATTTATCGAAATCCCTCAGATCCTTGTTTTTTTCCATCAACATCAGGACAAAATGTTCACTTCCTGCCTCTATATCCCACCCACTGTACCAGCAATGAGCAGATAATCAACGTCAGTGGTTGTAAAGTTATGGCTGATGGGTGGGGACGGACGGAGGAGGGCGATCTGGGAACTATTTCCTCTTCTCCCCGCTTCTTGTCACACACACTTCCCCACACCAGAAGCAGATTGCGAGTCAGGGGGGGGGTGTGTTCACGCTCACTACTGTGTGCTGGGGCTGGTGAGGGGGGCTGAATGGCATCACTGTTGCCATGGGAACCAGAGCTGGTAATGAAGAGAAAGAGAGACGGGTTTCCATGACAACGCATGACACAACTCAGAGTTGCTCCATGCATCTTCCTCCAGGCTGAGGTCACCTCATCCGAGAGAAGTTTAAGGACCGCAGGCGAGGAAATCATCTTTTAATCCTGCAGGGAGGATTTGATCTTTGATATTAACCTCATGCTGCCGGATGAAACTGTTCAATTCATGCAACATTCAATACAATATGACGGAAAAATAACTCGAAAAAGCAACACGCATCCTAAAAATAAAGGGATTTAATGTGAAATTATTGGTCTTTTCTGGGGACAAATGATGATGATGCATCATTTAGATGAAAACGGAAAACATCAGATTCCTACGGAGAGAACGTGTCACTCCTTCAGCAGCGATTCTCTGCAATGTACCGGCGCGGAACGGAGAGAGGCGGGGTCGGGAGGGCGGTGCATTAAAGGACAGAGAGAGAGAGAGCAGAGAGAGAGAGAGAGACGGTACCAGCTTCGGAAGCCGGTAATTAGCGACGTGCCTCCCCGAAGAGGAGGAGAGCTGCTGGGAGAGCAGCCCGGTGGAAGATGAACCGGAGCTCCGTCAAACCACCGGGGTGATGAGGAGGAGATAACCGACGACAGAGAGCTTTCTGCCGCAGAGGGTCATACAACGAGCTCCCCTGTCCTCATCCGTCCGTCCGTCCGTCCGTCCGTCCGTCGGTCAGGCTGCTGTAGGTGCGGTGAATGCGCCGGTAGATGTTGAGGTATGTGCGCCTTCTCTGCAACCTGTCCGAGTGCGCAGCGCACATCCGGAGCAGGAACTCTATTATTGGCCCCACTTTGCATCGTTCCTGCGTTGAGTCAAATCCGCTAAATCCAAGTGTGATGTCAGTAGAAGGGCTGCGCTGCTGATGTCGGAGCGTTCTGTCTGTTGCACAAAGGACGTAAAGTCTGTGTTTTTGCGCCATTCCAAGAGCAAAAGTGGAATATCATTAGAAAAAGAGGTGTTGGCTCCTTTTGCAGCTTTCGGTTCTTTGCGCCATTCTAGTAGATTACAGCATAAGGACGCAACTTTGCGCCACTTCTGTTCTTTGCGCCATTAACCATGGATGAGCAAAGACAAAGTGAGTTTGTTATTAGTCAAAAGGTGTTGGCTCCTGTTGCAGCTGTCTGTCCTTCGGGTCATTCCAGTGAATCTGACAAATAATGCCAGCTGTGATTTCACCACTTAAATGTCACTTACATGTTTCTGTGTCTTTGCACCATTTCAACACACGAGTGCAAAAGAGCCAAAGTGTCATATTATCAGAGTCCGGTTCATTTTGCACCTTTCTATCTTCTGCACCGTTCCAGCTGATTAGCCGAACAAAGGGGAGGCGTTGCACCTGAGACCTGAGTGCCGTTGACAACCTCCTGCCAGCAGCCGGCGCCATCTTTCCTGTACCTCCTCCAGAAGTAGCCCCCACCCCCCCATGCGTCTTGCAGCCCCTGATGCTCGGCAGTGCTCGTTGGGAGAGGCTCGAGCCGCGCCCGCGCGCTAGGATGCTACGGCAGGTGCTGCACGCGGGCCTGAGGACCTCCTTCCATGTGCTCGGCAGGTTCGTGGCGAGCCACCCGGTGTTCTTCGCCTCGGCGCCCGTTCTCCTCTCCATCCTGCTGGGGGCCAGCTTCAGCCGGTACCGCGTGGAGGAGAACGTGGAGAGCCTGCTGGCGCCAAAGCACAGCCTGGCCAAGATAGAGGGCAACCTGGTGGAGAGCCTGTTCCCCGTGAACCGATCCAAGCACGCGCTCTACTCCGACCTGCAAACGCCGGGACGGTACGGGCGCGTGATCGTCACCAGTCGGAAGGGCAGCGTGCTGGACCCGCTTCACCTGGACACCATACTGAAGGTATGCACGCGTCCTGGTGCCATCTCAGTTCTAGAGAGATTCCACTGACAGCGTGGACCAGGGGCGTCATGAAGTCATTCCAGTCATTCCAGTCATTCCAGTCATTCCAATCATTCCAATCATTCCAATCATTACATTCATTCCAATCATTCTATTCATTCCGATCATTCCAGTCATTCCAGCCATTCCAGTCATTCCAGCCATCCATTCATTCCAATCATTCCAGTCATTCCAATCATTCCAGTCATTCCAATCATCCAGTCATTCCAATCATCCATTCATTCCGATCATTCCAGTCATTCCAGTAATTCCATTCATTCCAGTCATTCCAGTCATTCCATTCATTCCAGTCATTCCAGTCATTCCAGTCATCCCAGTCATTCCAGTCATTCCAGTCATTCCAGTCATTCCAGTCATTCTTTAAAACCTTTCATCCTGGACATTTCCTCCTACAGGCAGGTTTAGAGTCACCACATTAAATGTTTTTAGAGTGTGGAATGAAGCTGTGGCACCCTGAGGTGCCCACACTTACACTGGGAGAACAGGCAAACGCCACACAGACACAGAGAAAGGTTCCAGGGCTGGAGGCGGATTTGAACCCAGAACCTTAGGTTGCGAACCCACTGCAAACTGTATCGGAGCAGATCACAGTTGAAGCAGCAAACGCTAACCTCCTGAACCGAGTCACTGTAATATAGGCCTTCAGACCCCATTTAAACGGCACCGGTTTAGCTTAAAACACAAACGTTTTTCTGTGTGTTTCTAAAACTTTCCGCATTTAGACGACAACAGGTGAAGTTTCCTGTTCCTCCTGCGAACACGGACCTGCAAAATCAACAGAAAAGGCTGAGGTTTGTACGCCGGGCCGGTGGATGGTGGCGTGACTAACACCAGAAGAAGTCGGAACAGGAAGTGTAGATGACCTCAGCTGATGACAGGAAGTGTCACCAGCTGAGATCATCTACACTTCCTGTCACCAGCTGAGATCATCTAACGTCTGCTAACGTGTGCTCACATCAGCTACCGTCTGATAACGTCAGCTAACGTCTGATAATGTCAGCTAACGTCTGATAACGTCAGCTAACGTCTGATGATGTCAGCTAACGTCTGATGATGTCAGCTAACGTCTGATAACGTCAGCTAACGTCTGATAACGTCAGCTAACGTCTGATGATGTCAGCTAACGTCTGATAATATCAGCTAACGTCTGATAATGTCAGCTAACGTCTGATAATGTCAGCTAACGTCTGATAACGTCAGCTAACGTCTGATAACGTCAGCTAACGTCTGATAATGTCAGCTAACGTCTGATGATGTCAGCTAACGTCTGATAATATCAGCTAACGTCTGATGATGTCAGCTAACGTCTGATGATGTCAGCTAACGTCTGATGATGTCAGCTAACGTCTGATGATGTCAGCTAACGTCTGATGATGTCAGCTAACGTCTGATGATGTCAGCTAACGTCTGATAATGTCAGCTAATGTCTGATGATGTCAGCTAACGTCTGCGGTCAGTCAGGTGTTCTTTAAAGTCTAAAAGGGTTGAGATGGTTTTGGCACCAAGATCTGGGACCCTGGTCCTCCCCAGATGAAACTATGAGACTCTGAGATCCAGCCAACCTTCAGAGGGAACCAGATACTTGATGGTTCCTGGTTCCTGCTTCCTGACCAGGTCAGAACACTGATTAGCATATTTGGGCCTCTGAAGGCATTTTCTAAAATAATTCAGTCGACCATATTTTGTTTTAGAGTTAAATAATATTGTTGTTGTTTGTCTGTTTACAAACAGACAAACAGAAAAACAAACAAACATACAAACAAACAAACAGACAGACAAACAGACAAACAGAAAAACAAACAGAAAAACAGACAAACAAACAGATAAACAAACAAACAGATAAACAAACAAACAGACAAACAAACAGACAAACAAACAAACAAACAGACAGACAAACAGAAAAACAAACAGACAAACATACAAACAAACAAACAGACAGACAAACAGAAAAACAAACAGACAAACAAACAGACAAACAGACAAACAAACAGACAAACAAACCAAACCCTCTTTCATGGCGGTCTTTGTAACATTGGTTTTTCTAGACTACATAAAATGAGGTAACAATAAGTCCAGTTTTCCAGAACAAATCAAAGGTGACGGAGGTGAAGATCGGCGTCTGCAGGCCGGCCCACCATTGCTCCTCATCCTCATCCTCATCCTCAGTGATGGATGAGCTCAACAACACCGCCTCACGTCAGATCACCTCTGCGGTTATGAAGCACGTCGTTTTAATTAGCATGTGGCGTTAGCTGCAGCCCGAGGCCTTCGCCTCCGCCTCGCCGTTCCTAAACGGATTGATGAGCGTTAGCTCGCCGCCCCTGAAGCAATCAGCCAAACCATTACGGCGAGTTACGCGACCGTCATCAGAGCGAGCAGACGTAGCGCTCAGGCTGTGTGTTTACCAAATACTGCCGACCCACTTTAAGTATCAGCGATCCAAAGAGGAGCTATTCAGGCAGAGACCCGAGGAGGGAAACTAAGAATTCACTGTTACGTAATCTTACTCCTGTGCATCGGATCAGACGCTTCTCAACATCAGACAGGCAGAACCAGAACTTGTTACACAGCAGAACAAACACAGGAGTAAGAATTCTGACTCAGGCTCCATGGGTGTAGTAGATTCTGTTTTTCACCGCAGGTCTGAAGGTCTCACTAGATTCTGAGATCTTTCTCATATTTACGAGATATTTTCTCTTATTAACGAGATTTTTTCTCTCATGATAACGAGATATTTTCTCATAATAACGACATTTTTCTCATATTTATATTATTTTTGTAATAACGAGATATTTCTAATATTTACAAATATTTTCTCATATTTACGAGATTTTTTCTCTTATTTACGAGATTTTTTTTGTAATAACCAGATCTTTCCCCTTAATAACGATATATTTTCTCATATTTACAAGATTTTTCTCATATTTACAAGATATTCTCTTGTAATAACGAGATATTTTCTCGTAATAATGAGACATTTTCTCATAATAGCGAAATATTTTCTCATATTTACGTGATATTTTCTCATAATAGCGAGATATTTTCTCTTAATAATGAGATATTGTCTCATAATAGCGAGATCCTCTCTCATAAATATCGGATCTTTTCTCATGGTTATGACATCATCCCTCATCAGACTCTTCCTCAGAAGTTTCTCATAATGTCTCTGGAGACGTTTGTATTTCTGTTGAACACCTGAAATCCAGTTTCTCCAAAGACGGCTGTTCTCTTTAAGATGATTTAGTGATGAGTCACCACAGTCTGTAGTTTAATTGTCCTACCAATAAATCACTGACAATAATACTGACTGATCTTCTGTAACATGTGATAAAAAATTAAAACCAGGATTTGCGGAACATTCCCAGGGGGCCGAGCAGGAAATAGAATCACGATCCCGGCGACATTCCTCCTCAACCAAACATCCTTCCTCTGAGGCTCATGTCTGCTGTGGCGTTCGCCGGCGTCAGGCCTGTTGCTTAGTAACCTCAGTGGTGGATGTTGGCGCTGGTGTCCTGTCGCCAAAATACCAGGATGAGGATTCACTCTGTGGACTGAACCACAACCCCCCCAACATGTCCGCCGTCGTCACGCAGACGAACCGCCAGAGAGTCCAGGAATGTGATGGAGGCGAGTGTCACTGCAACTTTTCATGCTGTCATCACATGAAGGTGGACCAGGGTGAAGTCCTCGTCACCGGTCTTCTCCACCCGAGAACTTTTCTCCACCCTGGGGCTTAATTAACACCAGAATAAAGCGGCGCATCGATCCAGTTTTAGCTCCAATGAACCGGTACCACACTTCTTTCAGTACCGATATGAGCTTCTGCATTATTCTACTAGCATCACGGTTGGTTGGTCTGTCTGTGGGCGGGGTTTCAGAGACAACAGCTTGAAGGACTTTTTCTAGACACATTTTGGGGGGGTTTGACGTGGTGGGGGGGAAGAACCCGTAACTGTCTGGAGCAGAACCAGATTTATTTTCTTTCGCAATATATCGAGATGGATTTTGAGATGGAGAAAAACACAAACCAGTAAAAAGCGGCGGGAAAAGAAAATATCTCCCCAACAAAGTGGTGATTGGTTAAAAATAAATGTTATTATAATTTTATGGGTAAACCGGGCTGCTTTTCACCCGAACCCCAGCGTCCATCCCTGCAGGTGTTTGAACCCACAGGGTGGTGCTCCATGAAGCCTCCTCCACCCAATATCAAAAATGAACAAATGCCCAGAAGCTAACTTCTTCTTCTCTGGTTCTGTGTTTGTCACTCAGCTCCACAGACGGATCTACCAGATGCAGGTGACGGCTCCGGCCACGGGCTCCAACAGCTTCAACTACTCCTTCTCCTACCTCTGTCTACCCGACGACAAGAACATCTGCATCATCGATGACATCATCCGTGCCATGGAGGAGATCCAATCGGCTCGCGCCTCCAACCGCTCCGTGCCAATCCTGCTCTACCCGATCACGCAGCTGGCGGATGGGCGGCAGGCGTACATCGGCCACCAGCTGGGTGGCGTGCAGGGCTGGGGTCCGGGCGGGGCGATGCGCGGTCCAGGAACAGGAGCCAGAGGGGAAGGTGTTCGTTCTGCCAGGGCGTTGCAGCTCACCTACTACCTCCAAGCCCGCGGTGGGCTGATGGACCAAGTGGCCACCCAATGGGAGAAGGCCTTCTGCTTTGAGCTGGAGCACTTTGCAGCGTTGCATCCTAAGCTGGGGCTTTACCCTTCCACCTCCTCTTCCCTGAAGACAGACTTCCAGTTCTCCTCGGTGCTGGCACGCCGCCCCCTGCTGGCCAGTTTGGGGGTTTGCGGCGTGCTGGCTGTCCTGTGCTGCTCCATGAGGGACTGTGTGAGGTCCAAGCCCTGGTTGGGCCTGCTGGCTCTGCTGTCAATCACACTGTCAGGCCTCACCGCCGCTGGAATACTCAACCTGACCGGAGCCACGTACAACTCCACGTACCTGGGCATCCCCTTCGTCATGCTGGGTAGGTTAGTTGCTAGAATTACCTTTTTCCAACCTGTCTGTATGTCTGATTAAGTACCGAAGGCGTTTGTCAAGTAGTCACTCGATGAACGCAGCTGTGAAAAACAATTTGCCCCCCACCCCTGTAGAGACTAGATCTAAAAAAGTACCAAACTGCTTTAGGAACTGGTTCCAGCTAGACTAAACCCATCCAGACCCGATCACCACCAGTCCTGTTCAACCACATCATCACTACAGAATGTTCTGAAGCGGGAAGTTGGCTCCTAAGTCTCACCAGTAGCACACTATGCCAGAATCCAGAGGTTTACTGACATCCATCAGCCTGGGAAGGGTTCCACAGCTCTGTAAACTCCATAGATCCACAGTGAGACGCATCATCTACACACGGAGAAGACCTGGAACAATAGTGAACCTTCACAGAAGTGGACCACCTTCCAAAATTCCACCAAGACCACCATGAAGGCTCACTCAGGAAGCTCCAAAGAGAAAATCCAAGGACCTGCAGGCCTCTCCTCACCTCAAGACCCGAGTCTACAGCAAGACAGAGGAAGTAATCAGAGGAGTAAGTCCGCATCGTTTGTACTGGTCTAGTCAAAGTCTGGACCTGAACCCCACTGAGATGCTGTGGTGGGACCTGAGAAGATCTGTGTGATCCAGGGTGGCTGCACTAAAGCAGTTCTGCAAAGAAGAGTGGGCCAAAATCCCATCGCGGCGATGTCAGAACCTGATCTCCATCCATCAGGAGGGGCTGGTTGCAGACGTTGCTGCTGAAGGTGGAACATCTAGACATGAAGTTCAGGGGGTGAATACTTTTTCACGCCGATGAGTTAGACAGCCTTGTCGCAAAGGTTCAAATCAGCAGGGGGTCTCATGGTTTTCTCATAGGACCGTTCTTAGCTGCTTGTATTCTATAATATAAGTTTTGTTGAATTGCTGTGATTATATTCTGTTATATGTAAAGAAGGGATATTTTAAAAAAAAAAGAAAGAAGGAGCAACAAGCAAAGAATATAAAATGAGATCTGAAAAATTAGCATGCAAAGCCGGTGGCGAGAGTCCTGAGAGTCTGTGCATAATAAATAGTGCAGGATGTGCTGCACATGTTGCACATACCATAATTACTCCGTAAAGTGGAGGAGGGAAGGCTGCTGTTAGTCTTAAAATAACCGTAGCCAGCTCAGAAGGGACGGGGGAATAGAGCTGGAGAGACGCGGTGAGGGTCGAGTGAAGGATTCTCTCAGCAGAAGGAAGAGTTAAGCTGCCGATAGAGGAGGTGGGAGTGGGAGGGCCGGGGAGGGGGTTGGTTTTTAAAGATGGAAGAGTGTGGAGAGAGATGCATCAATAACCTTTAAAAAAGGGTTTTATTCATGGCCATCAGACGCTGATGGATAGAAATTCTAACCCTAACCCTAAACCTAACCTAACCCTAAACCTAACCCTAACCCCCCTAACCCTAACCCTAACCCCAACCCAAACCCTAACCCGGCCACCATGGGTTCACGAGTTCCAATGTACCTCCAGGGCCGGTCCCAAGCCCGGATAAATGGGGGGGGTTACATCAGGAAGGGCATCAGGTGTAAACGCTATGCCAAATCAATAATGTGGAAGAACTGAGTTCTAAGCCGGACCGGTTGGGCCCCTGGTTGGGCCCCAAGACAAAGTTGAAGAAGATGCTGATGGGAAAAAGGAGCATCTTGTTGACAAGAAGGGGGTCCGAAGTAGGTTGAATTCTTCATGTACAGATGTGGGTCTTCTTCTTTACATCATAACTGTCCGTTGGCAGAAGGTCTAGAAGGTTCCAGCCTCCACCAGGGACCTTATGGGCTCACCTATTTAGTTATTGGTATATTTGATTTTCTGCAATTTGGTGTGAATCCAAATACAAATCCAGATCCGTCCAGTTTCTTCGTCTTATCCGGGGTCGGGTCTAAGTGGCAGCAGTACAAGCGACGTATTCCATGAGGTTCTGTCCCCGGTAATGCTCTCCAGCTCATCCTCTGATTTGATCTTAGGTCAGATGAGATGTATAATCCTTCCAGCGAGTTCTGGGTCTCCCCTGGGTCTCCTTCCAAACACCTACCTGTGGAGGCCCTCCAGGTATGTCCAACTGGGAGGAGACTGAGGTAGACCCAGAACCCGCTGGAGGGATTAAACATTTCATCAGGCCTGCCGTCAGGTCTGGGTCTACCTCAAGGTCTCCTCCGGGTTGGACGTACCTGAAAAACCTTCAAAGGGAGGCGTCCTGGAGACATCCCCATCAGACGCCCGAACCATCTCAGCCGGCTCCTTTGGACTCGAAGGACCAGCGTCTCCACTCCGGCTCCTCCCCTTATCGCTAAGGCTGAGTCCAGCCCCCTTACGAAGGAAGCTCATTTCAGGCTTTTGTATCCCTGACCTCATTCTTTCAGTCTCTAACCACACCTCCAGAGCAGAGGTGAAGGTCCACCTCTGGTCACCAAACCGCCTGTCCATCACTGGTGAACAAGACCAGAGAAAATCTTTTCCAGACCACCTGAGACCCGCTCAGTTCTTCCAACTCCGTCTGTCTGTGTGGAAAGAGGAAGTACCTCAAAACTTCCTCGACCGCTTGTACGAAACTAAACACGACCCGTGAAACGGACGCGTATTCTGTCACGACCCGACAACAGCCTCGTTGTCATAGATCCTCTTCTCGTGGTGGTTTCCTCTCGTAGACTGTCAGTACCTGAGGTGTGTGTGCGCCGATCGATGTGGAATGAACTTCTCCATGTCGCTGTCATGCTCTCGGCACAGATCCACAGACTCCGTCAGTCCTAAGCCACGCCTCCAGCGCCGCGGCGCTGAGCCTCTGCTGAGGTGAGAAGTGTTTGGCCGGTGTGAGGTCAAGGGTCGGGATAATGCGAAGGACACCGGGGACTCGCTGTTACCATGGCAACCACAGAAGAGAAAAAAATGGGAAAAGACGTTGATTGTATAAAAAGCATATAGACACCAATCAGCCAAAACATTATAACCAATGAGCAATTTTGGAATCTTAGATGTGGTCCAAATCTAAAATGCGTTATAAATTAAAAGTATTATTATTATTATTATTATTATTATTATTATTATTATTATTGAAAGGTGAAGTCAGAAAACACTGATGATCTTCTTACAACAGCCTCTGTTACGGAGCAAGAGAATATTTTCTCCTGAGGTTGGTGTTGGATACAGGAAATGGACGGATGGACGTCTGGATCAGAACATCTCCAGAACAGCCGGTCTGGTTGGGAGCTGTGGTCAGAAACTAACCGGTGCGCTGGAAAGCAGAATCACCAATCTGCTGTTTCCTGGAGAGTTCTTGTTTTTTGCCGCAACAAACCATAAATTAAAGCGTCGGCTCGTTTTCCAAACATGCAAATTAGCTGATTTCTAAACAAGCTGTCACCTGAAATGACTTGATTCACGTCCGCGTGGATCTCACCTGCCTGGTTAACGGCTGCAGCCTGCAGATTCTCCCAGATACTAACGCCGCCGTTTTCTGCAGAATCAGCATTAAAGCAGGAAGCCGTGGACGTTTAGCCGCTTTAGACGAGACTTCAGAAATCAGGGCTGAAGGGATGAAGAGGATGAAGAACGCTGGGCAGGAAGGTGGAGGTGGATGGAAACACGACCGCGCGTGAATGATAATGAATGAATGAAACTCAATCCCCAGATCGTTCCATGGAGTCACGGGAGTTCTGGGTAAAAAGAATACATGTGTTATGAATGAATTAAAGGGTAATTAAGTAGATACAAAGGAAATGGAATGGAGGAAATCTCATTTATTAACTAGGATAAGAAATCTTCGCCGACGACCTTCTCTTTGTCATGACTGCGTCTGAGGAGAACCGATCAAAAGTTACATGAATGCTTTTCTGTTTTTTTTTAATGAAGAATCTATTTGAATAAGAATTCTTTTATTTTAATGAACCAATTTCTTAGTTTTTAAAAAAAATTGTAACTGAAAATACTGGGGCTGTCATGAAACCCATGAAGCTCCACTGGAATAAAACCGCCTGGTTCGAAAGCTTTAGTTGCTGCAAACCGTCGGGGTTTTAAGAAGTTGCTGCAATTTGTATGGATTAAGTTAAATATGTAAGAATTACAGTGAGACAGTGACGATTTTGGGGCTTTTTGGTGGAGTTCCTGTTGCTCTAAGCCTTGCTGGGACATATATGTGTCTCCTTTAGCTTCCAAACTACCTTTACAAGAACCAGAACAAATTTTACTACGTTTCGATACAAAGTTATGGACGTGGAGTAAAAATTGAGGGGAATGAGCGAGTGAGTGATTTAAAAAATGACATTTGTGACAATTTTACAGCTTCCCTGGACGACCACACCTATTATAAAATCAAATCAAAGAAACGCTGAAACTTAAACTGTGATGATGTGAAAATCCTTCGAGATATCAAAATGTCCATTTAGACAGAGGAAGTCCCAAGTCTTGTGAAGCTTTTAATGCCTGAATCACGTATCTGTGTTCAGGTATGGCGACGCAAAGTGGCTCTAAGGAGGAGTCGGTTTTTGTCTTCACTCTTTTTTACACATTTTACAAAAAGTGTTTTTCTCATGGCTCCCGAAAGAAAACTACTTCCTGCATCCCGATCATTTGTTTCTGTATATGCTAGTAATGCTAGCAGACACGTGTCTATTAGCGTGGCTGTAAGAGTTCCTGTCTCTGTTTTCCCATCAGGCCATGGGCTCTTCGGCTCTTTTGAGATGCTCTCATCATGGAGGCGGACCCGTGAGGACCAGCACGTGAAGGAGCGCGTGGCCAGCGTCTTCGAGGACGTCATGCTGCGTTTCTCCGGCTCCACCATGCTCCACCTGATGACCTTGGGCCTGGCCGCCTCGCCGCTCACCAACATGGAGGCCGTGCGGCTCTTCTGCCGGACGGCCGCTCTGGCGGTGGCCATCAGCTACGTCTACATGCTGTCCTTCTACAGCTCCTGTCTGGTCTTCACTGGATACCTGGAGACCGGCTACAGACACGGCTGCTTCTGCCGCCGAGTCCCCAAACCGGACCGGCTGGACTCTAAACCCGCCTGGTACCGGTGTCTAATGTACACCCGCTACCAGGAGGAGACTCAGACTACCAACACGCCACACGGCGTGGGTCAGACACACATGCCGAACCAGAACTCAACTCTCACACATACTCACCCGGAGTTGGACCCCGCCATGCACGGACACGGCCTGGTGGCGAACTCCACGCACACACACCCCATGGCGACCTCAGACCCCCAGCCTCAGGACTCCCACCTTCTGCTGGGGTGTGTGAGGCACTGCTACGGAGACTGGATCACGAACACCTACGTCAAACCCTTTGTGGTTCTGCTCTATCTGGTTTACATCTCCTTTGGACTGATGGGCTTCCTGCAGGTGAGGACAACCGCTGCCCTTTGTTGAATGTGCATTAGCCATAACATTATAACCACTGACGGTTCAGTTCCTTGCGGTGTTACCGTGGTTACCTGTCAGTGGGCGGGACTTCTTAGGCAGCAGGTAAACATCAAGAACTTATAAAACTGTGTGGCTTCACCTCACGAGGTGGTGAAGGAATGAAAGACAGAAGGTGCCTGATTTATAAAGCGGTGCATTTTATATTATCGCGGTAGAGTTCTCCTTCAGTCGATCACATGCGCTACATGTGACCAACTCTGAGGAAGATATCGCCTAAATACTGGGCTTTTTCATCAAAAGCTCCCCCTAGTGAGTGAAATACGAATTATTACAGTACAACACAATGTATACTAGATGGATCTCCACTAGCCGATTCCTCTGCACCAAATCTGGACTAGATCGGACCAGCGGTTTTGAAATTATCGCCTGAAAACTTTTGGAAACATCAACGACCTCGCCCCAAAAATATCTCCAGTTCTTCCTCACACTATGGTCTATGTGGTTCTGAAATTTGAAAATGATCCATGACATAGTTTTTTGAGTTATTGCGTTAACAGGAAGGATCGGCGGCGGCGGCCATGACGATTCCATAACATCTCCGACTTTTCGGGGATCTAATTACAACCGCTTGAAATGTGTCTCAGCATTCCTGAGGTTCTTACATCGCCTACATTTGGTCATCAAAGGTGCAGTTTGTGAAGTTTAGTGCCATCTAGTGGTGAAATTCCGGCGTGCAACCTGCTTTATATTTGCCCCTCAGCTCGCCCCTCCCTCGCCAAGAATCTACGGCGGCCTTCAGGTTTTAAAAATGATGTCATCGTCCGCGACTGCATCCAGTATCCTGTCAGGAGATGAGAATCCTACATTCATTCTGTAAAACTATGGGTCAGAACTTACTTCTACGTAGATTTCAGAGTATAGATTCAAGAGCAATACTTGCGTAAATGTACTTAGTTACTTATATTTAGTTACTGTCCACCGACGCGAGTTTTGGGGCCGCGTCCTTGCCGTCAGAAGTACAAAGATACATAGAACTGGAGTAATCAAGTAAGGCACAAGTACTGGCAAAGAAGTATTTATTATCACACCTGTTAATGTTTCGCTTCTGTTGTCGACAGGTGACCCAAGGCTCAGACCCCAGTGCGCTGGTTGCCATGGATACGGCGACAGTGCTGTACACTCGCGCCCAGCACCGGTACTTCAGCTCCTACTCCCCCGTCATTGGATTTTACATCTATGAGAGCGCCCCCTACTGGAATGTGTCTGTGCAGCGGGACCTGCTGGAGTACGCCAAAGGCTTCCAGCGAATCAGCTGGCTGGAAGCTTACCTGAACTACCTGTCGGACCGCAACCAGTCCACCAACCAGCCGCGGGAGAACTTCACCCGCACCCTCCGCAACTCCTTCCTCCGCGAGCCGCAGTTCGCCCACTTCACCGACGACATCATCTTCGCGGAGCGCGGTCAAGGTGAGGAGCCTGACGTGGCGGCGTCCCGGATCTTCCTGGTGGCCAAGACGACGGAGAACAAGCGCGAGGAGATGTCGGTGCTGCTGGACACTTTGCGATGCTTGTCGCTGACCTCGCGCGTGCGCTTCCTCATCTTCAACCCCTCCTTCGTCTACCTGGACCGCTACGCCGCGGCGGTCAGCTCCCCCCTCAGACACTCACTGCTGGCGGTGCTCTTTCTGTTGGGTCTGTCCTCGCTGGCGGTGGTGGAGCCGCTGGTCTCCGTGTGGCTGGGCCTCACGCTGCTCTCGGTCCAGTTCGGCGTTCTGGGATTCATGACGCTGTGGGGCGTGGAGCTGGACTGCATGTCCGTGTTGTGTCTCATCTCGGCCTTGGGGCACTCGGCGGACAGCAGCGGCCCCCTCCTCTGTGGTTTCGCCTCGGGCCGGGGAGACAGCAGGACTCGTTGGGTGAGGGTGGCGCTGGAGAGACACGGCGTACCCTCGCTACAGACGCTCCTCTGCTACAGCGCCGCTCTGGTGCCTGTCGGATCTGTACGCTCAAACCTCACCCGCACACTGTTCCGCTGCCTCACGCTCACCGCCGTGTGCTCGGCCCTCCACACGCTCGCCTTCCTGCCCACCCTCCTCACCTTTCTGCCTCCCTCAAAGAGCCGGGGTCACCGGCCGGAGGGGGAGGGGCAGAGGCAAGAGGTGGAGTGTGTCGAAATGAACGACAGCACTCGGGTGGTCGACCAGATCACCACGGTCTGAGCGCCGAAGGATGTCCGAGAGCCACTATGCATCCTGCAGACGGCAACTCTGAAGAAACGTGGAGGTCAAAGGTCACGGCGACCCAGAGTTGGAGGCTAGAAGAGGGATTTGCTGTGAATGACCTCGTTCTCGTGCCAAAGGAAGCGACACATTCTCTCCAAAACTCGCTTCCGTCCTGATCCCGTTGTTCGGCTACCTGCTGCTATCTGTCCGCCACATCCGACCCCTCAAACTCAGCGCTGACGACACGAGGCAACCATCTGTACGACGCGACTATTTCTACGTTAATGTTGAGCAAATAAAGTCAAATGAAAGTCTGGAAAGCAGGTTCTAATGTTTGTAGTAGAATAATGAAATAAACATATCAAGTTTTGCATTTTAAGCACCAACCAATGTGTCAAATCGATCCAAGGCAACGATTCCTTACTGTTGTTGTCTCGCTACCATGACGATGATGTCACAGTAGCGAGTTTGCTTCACCTGCATCATCTTCATTTGTTCCGGAGAAGACGCTTCATGAAATGTTCCGGAAACATCAGGAATTAAGAAAATACCACCAATACCAACATGATCGCCAGGCCATAATGTTGCCTCCATATTGTTGTGTGGAGGTGATTTTGCGTATGAATTATTTTCAGGGGTCAGAAATTTAAAAATTGTGATTTCTTGTTATGTTAAAATCAGTTCTGAGAGTGAAGAAAAAATAAATCACCATTTTCCACCGAGCTGGTTCCAGGGCTGGTTCGGAGCTAGAGTCTGACTTAGCACCAATTCTTTTTTTCAAAAGTCTAAGCACCAGCTCCTGGCTCTCAAACTGGTGCCAGACGAGAGCCAACTCTTTGACCGGCGAAAACCCTGAACGTCCATTTTTAAAACCACAACCGAGCGAGTTTCATCCGATAAACTAGCGATAATATTTATTTTGTTTATTTCAAAATTAATAACAAAAGGTTTTTTTTCCCGGCTCTGGATCTCAACTTAGGCTTGAAAAGCCAGGAACCGCACCTGCATGGAGACGATGAGCTCCTCCATCTTGATTGTTGTGCTTGAGTAAGGCGCCGGGGTTTCTGGGTAAGCAGACGGGGATGTACTTACGTTAAACGGTGATGTAATGGGGCGGCTCTGACTCGGCTCCTTACCAATGGAATAGCAAACAGGTTCTTAGGAGGCGCGGGATTTGAACCAACTAAGCACTGGCACTAGCTCCAGCACCAAACTAGCACCTGGTTCTTTTTGACGGAGAGCACAGAACCTGGGCCCAGACGCAACAGGACCCGTGGTTCAGGGATGAATTCCTCCAGATTCCTCCATTAATGTTTGAGTTATTGCCAGCCTCTAAATCTACTAATCTAATATCTCTGAAATACTCTATAGCCACTGTCTCCCGCGCTTTCCACTTCAGCGTCTCTGTTCAGCCCACAGAGCCCCATGCTACACCCACAAACAAACAAACGAAAGAATGAAAAGAACAAAGACAGTAATAGCCACATTATGACGTCAGTTCTCCATTATGTTTTCACTGCTGTGTGTTTGTCTGTTTGTTTGTTTGTTTGTTTGTCTGTTTGTTTGTCTGTTTGTTTGAGAAAAAGGTTATAGAAACTACAGGATGGATTTGCATGAAATTAAAAGAGGAAGATTAAAAACAGGCAGATAATATCCAGGGCAAAGAGGAAACTTTAGTAAACAGGAAGGTCTGGAAAGTCCAAATAACTCACTTAAGGGGGAAGGGTGGGGGGAAAGCAAAGAAAATGGCTGGACCGTGAAAGTCAACCACAAAGGTCAAATGATGGTGATTATATATTCATGGAGAGGAGTGGAAACAGGTGCAGGTGAGAACAATCATCAGTCTAAATGGAGGGGGAACAGAACAAAGGGAGGAACTTCACTCAAAACAGGAAATGAACACAAACCCAAACTGCAGCATTCCTGAGTTTACCGTTGATTTGAACTTCACTTCTAAACTCATGATGAGTGAAGATGATGAGTGACGACGATGAGTGAAGGCTGGTTTTGAGACGGACTTGCCCCTCAGACTCAAGTAGTTTGTATCAGAACAAGTGTCAGACACCACATGGGAACCAATCTTCCTCAAACGTCGCTGAGAAACGACGATACAAACCTTCTGCTGCGTCTAATATATCAACATTCAGTGGGCGGAGTCATCTGGAGACTGCGGTCTTCAATTAAGGAATAATTATTTATTTGAATGGGAAAGAAAAACACTTAATATCCATTATGTTGACATCTTCAAACCTTTCTCGTGTGACTTATTCTTTGCAAACAGCTCATGAATAGTAGATTGTGTCGCGTGGGAGTGGAATTATTTCACTCCCATCTGTGTGGCGTACTCTCCCACAAACTGACACCCAAAGGTGCTGCGTCACTGAGGAAGATTAATAACGTGCTGCAGTGCCGTTTCGCTCCACTGGTCTGATTCTGGTTTATTATCCCTCAGTAAAGATGAACAAAGGCCGACACCTGATCTCCAGTGGAAAAATGAATGTTGCCTTTACTGCCCCCTGTGGTCAACTAGTGAACTACAACCAGGCCTCCTCAAAACACTCTGGTGGATCGAGGAGTTTTCATATCTGGGGTCTTATCAAAGCCTGATCTCCAGTTTTTGGATCAAGTACCATCAGAATCACCATTTGTCCCTTATCACCTGGTTTCCTCATGACTTCTATGAAGCATCAAGACAGTTATTGAACACATTTCCAGCCAGATGGGCTCCAATCACAATCCAAGGCTGGGCCAGTGCCGTCTGGATCCACCCCAGCACCCAGAGGTCTCCTGTCGCCCTGAGGCGGCTCGCAATGTTTGGATTAATTTTACGTCTGACGTCATCTGCCATTCCTTGGAATCACAGCCCAGACCCCCGTATGAAAACTGAGAAAGTTTTCGTTTACCGCTTAGTCAGCGTTTTTCCTGTTTCCTGTGTTATATCAATATTTTAAGAATTTGCTGCATACCTGTGTGCAATCGCATGACACACACACACACACACACACACACACACACACACATACACACACACACACACACACACACACACACACACACACACACACACACACACAAACACACACACAAACACAAAGAGGCTGAGACTCTGTCCAGGAAGTGTCTGCTCCTGCATCCTGTTAATACCAGCTGCTGCCCTCCAGTCACGCTGAGAAGGAGAGAATGTGTCTCCCCTCCCCTCCCCTCCCCTCCTCTCCTGTCCTCTCCTCTCCCCTCCTCTCTGATCCTCTCCTCTCTTCTCCTCTTCGGGGGTGTGTCGGTATTTTGTCTACTGTCACCCCTCCTCCAACTCCTCCGCCCTCTCCTCAGGCAGACCTCACGTGGTTGCATATCAGAATCTCTGATTTCCTGAACGCACCACGGCGCTCAAACACCTGAGCCTGTGGAGGATGTGAGAGGAGGGAGGGAAACAGTTTCTGAGAGACGTTTAAGATGATCTAATCTGAGAATTATGGATCTTCAGCCTGAGATCAACTCACGTTTATTCATCCAACTCAGTCTGCAGGATCTAAAGAGGTGAGAAGATTCCCCTTCTTTCAATAATCTCATAAATGCCGAAACCAAAATGTTCATATTTGAAATAGTTTTCAGTTAGAAATAAACTTTTGTATCAAAAACTGATGGTAAAAATAAATGGTTGAATGGAGAATGAAGTCAGACGGAGGGAACTTGAGGTAAAGACTGAGAGTCTGGCCTGGAGGCGTCAACAAGGACGGTTTCTTTTTCTGAGGTGACACATGGTCCGTAACGTACATCACTCCCTCCTCGTTGCTGCTGTTTCTTCTTCAAGTGAAAAATAGCAAAATGAATAAGAATCCATCGATTCGGCAGATATAAGCAGATGATGACGATTCCAGTCACTTTTATGGGATCATATTTAGAGGAATGTGTTCCACCCATATTTAAACCACATTTATTTACTGCTTTATTACAAAGATACTCAAAGAGAATTGGGGGGAAGGGGGTGGAGCCAAAAAAAAAACATGCATTTCAAATTTCCTGATCAAAACAGAACTTACAGAAAATGAATTTTGTTCCAAACATTTTGCAAATGATACACAAGTTGTGCCCATCACAAAAATGACACCTTTAAAATGTGTCTGTTTAAACACATGGTATGTAACAGACGCAATACGTAACACATATTGAAGCCGTTACACATATTACATTTGTTACACATTTTGCACCTCTTACACGTATCACATCTATTACAAATATTCATGTTACATATGTAATATTCTGTTAGATATATTACACCTGTTACAAATATTGCCCCTGTAACACACTGCCATGTTACAAATCGTGCCTGTGTTGCACATGTAGCACCTGTTATACATATTCCATCGTTTACAAAAGTTGTACCGGCTAAAAATGTTACCTGTGTTGCACATATCACATCTGTTACACACGTTACATCTGTTACACATGTTACATCTGTTACACATATTGCATCTGTTACACACGTCGCATCCACTGCACATATTTCACATGTTACACATCATACACCTGTTTCACAAATTACACTTGTTACACATGTTACATCTGTTACACATGTTACACTTGTTACACATGTTACATCTGTTAAACCATCATTCTCCGTCAATTGTCGATCAGACGCCCCCAAGTAGAACCACAGACTCTCCAGGAGCTCACAGACCGTCCTGATCCTGACATGGGAGGTGATCCCCCAGGTCACCATCCTTCGACTGACCAGGACCAGGTCCAGATCTTATCAGCAGCACCTTCATGGCCCGTGGAGGTCAAACGTCAAACCCACTACTGGGACACATTTTGAGTTGTTGTGATGAAATTCCCTCCAGTTGGATCAGAACCTTTGATTTTGGTTCTGATTTACAATCCAGCCCTCGTGTGTGTTCATGATTTTTGATTGAAGGTTCTGACCTCATCGTGATCTCAACACAATTCATATCAATAAAGATTTTCATCGACTGGAATAATTCGTTCACCAAGATCCGATACGTGATTTTAGTGGTCCGGTTATTTTGAGCAGCGTTGAACATCAAAGCCGTGTTTCCTCATGTCTCCATGAACGAAGGCGGCGGACGACGTAATCCCACCCACACCGGGTGAGTGTTGACCTTTATGCTACAAAGCTCTCCACGCCGACCTCTGGGGACGCTGCGGTCGCCACGACATCATCAACCACCCGTGAGGTTGACGTGCGACCGGACCTCCTGAACCCTTCCCTGCCCCGCCGCCAGCAGGGACAAAGCCTCAGATGTTATTAGATGGGTTTAGTTTGACAGCAGCAGAGCAGATTTATTTATTTTCTTCTTCTCTGCGACGGTTGGAAGAGGAAGCTGGCGAACAAAGGTGCCGGCGGCGGCGGCGGCTCACGGCGACCCGGTTCATTTAGTGAAGTGGGAAGTAGAGGAGGTGAAACGTGACGGCAAAGCAGATCTACATCATGAGGAGCAGGATGTCTCATCCCTGGGGATTCTCTTCTGTCCTCCAGGAGGATGCTGGGACGCCGCTTTGAGGGACGCTGGAGATGGACGCATCATTTCCTTCTGGTCACGTGGTTCTGGCTGCTGGTAGCGGCGCCACCCAAAGGTAGGCTAACGATGATTCACCTGTGTGAGACGGGAAGGGAGAGAATCGGACGCACGGATTTAAATATTCATCTTCATTTGGGGAAATGATCGTCTTCTACATGAAGAGGTTCTGAACTTGTAGAACATGGAAGTAACTAAGTAGGTCCAAACATTCCCTCCGACTGAAGTCCTGACTTTAAATTTGAAGTTATGTGAGAAAATCATGTTGTTGTTTATCAAGAATGGAGAGAAGAGGAATGAAGGAAGTTAGACGTCCTGGAGACAAAGTCAGAGCGGAGAGGTTGAGATGGTTCTGACCCGTGAAGAGGAGGGATAGTGGATCTGCTGGTAGATGGAGCTGCTAGGCAGGAGAAGAAGGGGAGGAGCAAAGAGGAGGGTTCTGGATGTTGTGAGAGAGGACATGCAGTTGGTTTGTGGGACAGAGAAAGTAGCAGAGGACAGAAGATGGAAACAGATGATCTTCTGTGGCGACCGAACCGAACATGAAGACAGAATTTATGTCAGAAACATTTGGACCTGATATTGTTCGGTTGAGTTGTTGTCTGGAAATAATATGAATGTTCTGTTTCCATGAGTCATCTTCATCTGTTCCAGCTCTGGGTTATTTTCTCGGCGACACAAAGGCGGTGTTAAACGGCTGTCAGGACCACTGGACCCTGCAGGACCGGACCGCCGTGCCGCTGCTCTTCCAGATGACGGTGTGCGTGGACATCCGTGTGGTCGTCCCCGGAGCCTGGGTGGCCTTCTCCTACAGCTCCAGCCACGCCCCAAGACCGGAGCTGGGACTGGAGGGAGACCAGGAGGCGCTGTACGGGTGGCTGCTGAAGGTCCGACACCGGTTTCCTCTCCAGCTGACCCCCACAGACTGGCACCGGGTCTGTCTGAGGAGGGATGTTCTACGCAGGTCCTTCAGCCTGGAGGTAAAAACCTTCAGAGTACCAGGATGTCCAGAGGTTGAGGAAGAACTCGGTTCTGGTCTTAAATGCTGTATATATTCTCTAGGTGGTCTTCACTGGTGGGGGGAGTCTTGGCCCGGTACTCAGGTCAAAATTTTACCCTCTTGATTCTCTTTATTTGTCATCTTCTAGCTCGATGGGACGATGGTGGCAGAGAGGAGGGTCCTCGCTCGGGCCATCCCCCCCTTCGGCTCCCTGAGGCTGGGCTGCCGCCCCAGAGACCGACCCCCCGGGACCACTCTCGGTCAGGTGGAGCTCTACCTGTTCCGGATGTGGGCCGACGTGGGTCACCACGATACCTGTGAGGACGGCTCTGTGATTGGCTGGAACGCCCTTCACTGGGGCCTGACCAGTCCCAGAGCCGGAGAGAGAGACCTGGGCCTGCTGTGCGGTGAGACGGACCCCATTCTTTTCCTGTTACTACAGGATGTTTTATAGTTTGACCCCCAGAGGTTTGGGGGTCCAGTAGTAGTCTTCATCTCAGGCGTGCGTCACTGTGGGCTGTGACAATGAAGGTATCATGTGACGGTCAGGACCGACCCAAGCATGAGAAGACGGGACGGACTTTTCTCTCTCTTGTTGTCAGTTCAGGTTGAAATCCGACCCCCATGTCGGGAAAAAACAAACATTTATGCAAAATTAAAATCCTTTCCTGAAGAGGATTGTAGTGAAGTAGAGATACCTGAAAACTCTACGTCAGTACAGTAATGAAGTATTTGTACGCTTTACTTTCCAACACAATCCTTCACACATTTTTCTGAGTTCTGTATTTGGACATGTGATCTAATATTTAGTTTTTATTTCAAAAAACAACAAACATAAAGAAACGTTCAGGTTGAAGTAAAGGTCATAAATTAAACTGATGATTATTTTTTATTTATTTATTGTTTGGCTTTAATTAACCAGCTGGGCTTCGTTATGTCTCAAGATGATTTTACACAACGTCATAAATCTTTAGTTTGGAATAAAAAAGATTGGATCATTTCACCATATAGTTACCAACGTGATCGTTTTTGAGTTCAAGCCTGAATCGACTCTTTCAGCTTTTCCTCCGGGACTGGGGCGAATATTCGCCGCGCCCCCTGGTGAGACTCTTCCTTACAATCATAATCCATTAAAGGAACAATAATTTAAGCGTTGCTGTTTCCTACTGGTTATCCTCACTCTTCCTGTCA
>JBBDHG010000081.1:440000-797500 GCA_037951165.1 Lophius americanus
TGTAACAAATATTTTATATTAAAATGTAATATTGACTCAACATTTTTAAAATATATATAACTACATTATAAATATATGAATAGAAACACAAATACTTATAAATAAATAAGGATAATTTATAATTTATGTCCAGATAAACAGAGAGGTTCGCATTTTCACGATACGGATGAGGCTAGACAGAGGGAAAACAAACGTAGTTAATAAAATCGTATTAATTACCTGTTACCTGTTACTACAGGTCAGTAATACTTAAAAGAATGACGTCTCAATTTAAAAAAATAAAGATTTCCATCTTTCCGTGGATTTTTTTTTCCTCTGTATGTTTCATCCTGATGCTGCACTGCCCCCCGGTGGCGAGAAAAGATAATGACACGCTAATCTGTGACACATAATCTGTGTTCCAGGAGGGATTTGTTTTAGCGTTAGCATAAATTCGTCTAAATAACCTGCCACCTGTTTCTGCCACCTGACTGGACTTCCTCCTGCGGGAGGAGGCTGATTCTTCTCTCTCTCTCCTGCAGGTGGTTCAGCTGAGCTGTGAGGATAAGACTGACATCAGGTAACAGCGTGTGAGGAGGTCATTACTGCAGCATCATCAACGCTCCTCCTCCACCTCCTCCTCCTCCTCCTCCTCCTCCTCCTCCTCATCAACGCTTTGTTTCCAGGAGGACCACCTGCGGTCTGCTGCTGCAGCTCAGCCACGCCGTCTCAGCGTGTGACCTGCAGCGAGCCGGAACCACCGCACTGCAGCAGAACAGAACCCGGCAGATCCGAGCCAGAATCACTGGAGGGGTGGAGCGAGTCGGTCAGCATGTGCTTCTGATTCCTCACACAGACCATAAACACAGTTTAAAATCACATCAGGCTTCAGATTACGTCCAGATCACATATCATTCACTTTAAAGATATACACATACAATAAAAGATAAACCTCCTCTTTGGTCTTCATCCTTCTTCTCCTGCCTGCAGCTCCATCTCCAGCATCCTTCTACCAGTAGATCCACTATCCCTCCTCTTCTTCACGGGTCAGAACCATCTCAGTCTGTCCTCGTCTCCAGGACGTCTATCCTGGACTGTCCCTCTGATGTCTCCTTTCTAATCCTTTCCCGTCACTCATGCTGCTGCTCTTTTGTCACAGATAACTCCTCACTCTCCTCCGCCCACTCCACCCGGCCTGCACTCGCCTTTTCTCCTCTTCTCCACTCTCCGCGTTGCTCTGAACACTTGAGCCCGAGTCCTTAAACAAAGTCCTCAGTCTAATTATAACCTCAAAGCAAAGCCCACCTCTGAACCCCCACAGCCCTTTTATGAAGACGTAAGAACACAGAACCAGAGTGGAACCAGTGTTCCAGAAAGAACCAAACTCTCTAAGTCTAAATGTTTATTTTCTCCCCATCATGCCGAGATCTTTGTCAGGACGCGTCGCCCTCCGGTGGTCGATTTGTGAGGTGCGCCTCTTCGTCCTCCCTGGATGAAATCTGCCAGGCTGAGAGACCCTCCAATCTGAGCTGGTGAGCAGCAGGTTTCTGTTCACACTGAGAGAACAACCGTATGTCAGCACTCTCTCTCTCTGACCCGTTTCCATCCCGCAGCTCCCTCATAGAACCAAACTCGAGCCCGGCTCCGAAACCCAACGCCGATTCCTGCCGCCGTGAGTCCGACAGTCAGACGTGGCCGTTGTTATTTTCAGTAGAGCTGCTGTCGACATGTTTCTGTGTCTCTCAGGGGAATCATCTGGATTCTGTGACTGCACCGCTTTCTGCCAGTCCACTGGTACGACCAGAACCAAAGTCCGTTGACTTATGTCCACCTGTGGAGCGTCGCATACGGATAACGGCTAAAACCTACCTGTTCTTTCTCCTCTTCAGGTCAGTTCTTCGCCCTCAGAATCGGAATTAACGGATCTTCCGCCGGCGTTGACCTCCTGGAAACGTTGGTATGTGCGGCACAGCGTGCCTGAAATCTACTTCCTGTGGCGTTTACACCGTGTTCTGACTGTGTGACCTCTTCTCCCAGCTGCTGAGACGTAACCTCGGCCTCATGTGTCGCTCGAAATCAGGGTGAGTCTGTCCTTAAAGGAATAAGAAGCTGCATCAGAATATATGATATATATATGATATCAGGCGCTGATGCAGACGTGTGGGTAATCTGTGGTTTCCAGGTCCACGTGCCAAAAATCAGAGATTCTAGAGCGCTATAAGGTAAATCCTCCGACAATAAAGACTAAAGACGGGCGAGGAATCTCCTCAGTTACGCTGACGATGATTTTCTTTATCCAGGAGGCTCATCTGGAATGTCAGCAGACGTCGCAGAGGTACATCCGTTTCCTCCTAGATTTAATGTCTGCGTAAAAAACATTCTTCTCAAGGGTGTCGACAAAAAAATAAAGCCACCGATGGAAAGATGATAAACAACTCTAAAAGATGAAAGTTGTTTTTTTTTTATAAGTAAACATGTGTAAGAGATGGAATATAAAAGGATCAATGGGCAGAAATAACAGTAGTAGAATAAAAGCACAAAAGTAAAAGGTGATCGTATAAAAATGTAAAAGTACCAGCATAATAGTTAAAAAGTCTAAAAGAAAAATTTGTGGTATAAAAGTGTAAAAACAGTAATATAAAAACATAAAAGTAAAATGTACTAGTATAAAAGTGTAAAAACAGTTATATAAAAACATAAAAGTAAAATTTACTAGTGTAAAAGTATAAAAATGTAAAAGTACCAGCATAATAGTTAAAAAGTCTAAAAGAAAAATTAGTGCTATAAAAGTATAAAAACAGTAATATAAAAACATAAAAGTAAAATGTACTATTATAAAAGGATAAAAATGTAAAAATATTTATATAAAAGTTCAAAAGTATAAAAGTAAAATTAGTGGTATAAATGTATAAAAACAGTAAAACAAAACATAAAAGTAAAATGTACTAGTATAAAATTGAAAAGTAGTTGTTTAATAGTAAAAAGTATAAAAGGAATAGTACATAAATACAAGAGGAAAAGGCAGTAGAATGAAAGTAAAAATGTATAAAAGTAAAGAGTAACGGTGAAAAGTATCAAATAAAACAATAGTATAAAAGTGATAAAAGTAATCGGTATTACTGTAAAGGTATACAACTAATAATAATGACAGTGAAGGTTCAGTTTCTGCAGTTCTCGTGGAGGAGTTATGAAAACAAAAACTTCAACATAAAAGTGGAATAACTGATTAAAGTAAGGAGTCTGAAAGTGTAAACAACTGTAAGCTGTTTGTGTTCAAACACAGGAAGTGAAAGTAAGAAGCTGTTTGATGAAATAAACACTCGAGCAGAGTACATGTAGGAACTAAGTATTTGTACTTTATTTCTTGCTCTCCAGGTTGTTCAGCTGTATGGTGATTCTGGAGATGTCTGGACCTGTCAATCACTGCTCCCTGGCTGAATTTCTGCAGACACTGATTGACGGCAGTGAAGGCATCACCAAAGAAATGCCTCTGACCCGAATGGGTCAGCCTGCAGCTTCACCAATCTCCCCACATCTTTAATGTACCTGGTTTGTAGAATCATGTGACTGACAGGTCTCTGCGTCCACAGTGGTTTGTGGTCCTCCTGGTTTACCTGCTGGGACTCTGCTGTCCTCAAACCTGACCTGGGTGGAGAGCGACCTGCTGACCTCTGACGTGTGCCAACCTGAACCGGGTCTGCTGAAATGGTAACAGTTCTTTCAGTCTTCACTCTGAGACGCCTTCTTTTTGTCTCCGACTTAAGTCCGGTTTGTTGATCTGGATTTGGTCCAGGTCTGGGGAGGCTTCATAACTCATAATTTGGTCTGGATCCAACAAAAAATAATCGACTTACATCGAATATTTCTCTTATTTTACTTATTTCAAATCAGATTGATCTGATTATAATCTGAATGCAGGAAGTGTCTGGCTTCACACTTTTTCAAACCCCGCCCCCGACTCAAAGTCAGTAACCCCTCATCTCTTACTCGCTTAAAGTTATTCAACAGGTTGAGATCTTTTCAGCCATAATAATCTCATGTCTTAAAACATCACTGATCTCCACCCGACCCCCCTGAGGTGTTCTGGGTTTCAATCGGTGATGGACCGGTCCAGGATGAAGATCCTGCGGCTCGTATTCAGGCACCTGCGGTAAGTAAGCAGCAGAAATGTCCAGCAGGTCCTGACATTAACCTGTCCCCAAACCTGAGACTCTGAGCTCCAGCTATCCTGAGGGGAACTTCAGAGGGAACCAGCTACTAGCTGGTTCTGTTACTCTATTACTGCTATTCCCAACCATCATCTGCCTTCGCCTGTTCAGGCTTTCTTCCCTCTTTTTTTTTTTTGTTTCGCAAAATCAGTCCACCATCGGCCCTATAACTTATATTGTACTGTACCGTATTTTGCTGTGTGTTCTTTTTCAGCGATGCCGGTGAGAAGCTCGCTGTTCTTCTTCACGACGGTTGTCCTCCATCGGACCAGCGAATCACGACTCACACTTCTACTCCGACCAACAGCATCGACAGAACACAGACTTCGACTCCACCGGTCCCCAGAACCGTTTCATTTGCGACTGACGGTACCACAGCACAGAACATCGCTTTGTCTAATAACACCGCAACAACCACCGAAAGTACGGAAGTCCAAAACACAATCACAGCCAACCAACAAACAACTGAAGTCACAACATTTTCCTCATTAGAAATCACACTTACTGCCAGTGATTCACAACTAAACACAACATCGTCTCCCACCTTCACAACAGCGCAAACTACAGCCGACACGTCTACAACAACATCGACACACGACACAACAACCTACAGCATCTCTACAGCAAACTCGTTTACACCATCACCAAATGACACAACGACTTACAACATAACTGCAGCCACGGAAACATTAACACTATCAAAAAATATCAGAACTACCAACAACGTCACTACAGCCCATATATTTACACCATCACCAAATGCCACAACGACTTACAACGTAACTACAGCCGGAACATTTACACAATCACCAAATATCAGAACTACCAACAACGTCACTACAGCCCATATATTTACACCATCACCAAATGCCACAACGACTTACAACGTAACTACCGCCGGAACATTTACACAATCACCAAATATCAGAACTACCTACAGCGCAACTACAGCCGGCACATTCACAGCATCACCAAATGACACAATGACTTACAACGTAACTGCAGCCACTGAAACATTAACACCATCACAAAATATCAGAACTACCTACAACGTAAATACAGCCGACACGTTTACAGCGTCACCAAATGACACCGGAACTGACAACGCAACTACAGCTGGCACATTCACAGCGTCACCAAATGACACAGCTATCCAGATTGTAACTACCGCCATCGACACATTTACACCATCAAAAAATGATAGCACCACCTACAACTTAACTACAGCCAACATCCTTACACCCTCTCCTGATCATACAGTAGTGACCCATGGAACTACAGCCATGAACAATTACACAGAACACTATGCAACTACAGCAACTAACAACAGGAGCTTACACAACGGTACCACAATAGGCACATCTACACCTTCTCTCAACTTCACGATGGTGAACAGTGAGAATAACACAACATTGTCACTCAGTAACACAATAGAATACAACATAACTATTGTGGACAACAATGTCACCGTTTCACCCATCAGGGAAACACAACAGAACACAAACACATCTTGTGAAAACACCACAACCTGTACCACTGCTACGCCATCCACAAAAAAGTCAACTGTGGGAAATAAGCTCACCACAAAACAGACAACAGCTCCACGGAACAACCAAACAGGAATTCACACAACAACAGCAATCCACAACGCCATACGAGCCGACAATTCCACTACAGCCGGTTCTACTACAAAGAGTTTAACGTCCAACCACAACCAAACAGCCAAAGGAGCTTCAACCAACACCACCGTGTCTGCTTCAACCACAACCACAACATCTACTTCCACCACAACCACAACATCTACTTCCACCACAACAACAACATCTACTTCAACCATACAAGGTCCAGTTTTGCCACAGATCAACGACACTACTGCAAAGGTTTCCTTTAGTCCTTCTTCTGCAATACCTTTGAGTCTCTCCACAACAACCCCAAAGACACCAGGTAGAGTTCGCATTTTGATTGACAACTAGTTTGCTTCTTTTTGTTTAACGTGTTTTATGAATGTTTGAAGAAGCTTAAGTGGAACCAGTAAAACATCTGCATGGAGACACCTCTTGTGTTTAGTGAAGGAGTTGCTCAGAGGACATAATGGCCTTTATACCTGAACAGTTGCTTCTCCTGTCTTGACAACTTCCTGCACTCCTTATCAAGATACTGGAACAACTTCCAGGACCGCCGCACAGACGACTGAAGGCCCAGAGGATCAGGAGGAACGAGCTAACCAGCTGCTGAATCAAACCAAAGATGCTTCTCAGCTCAACTCCACTCAGGTGAAACTACTGATGCTGTTCCACCAAAAACGTTGCTGGAGAGATAAAACTGGTCCTCTCTGCTTCCTTCCATCATTTTCAGGACAGCGAAGCGTGAGTTAATTAGCTGGTTGTAGTTCCTGTTAGCATCATTAGCCATTAGCATCATTAGAAGCAGAAAGTGGACCACATTCATATGGATAAAATATAAACAATATAAGTTAATTTACCAAATTTGGACGACATTGAACAACAAGTTATGTCCTGTTTTTTGAAAAAGCCCCCCCTAGTGTGTAAAATATGAACGATTCTGCGTGATAGTGTTCGAGCGAAGGATCTGTGGTGGACGCAGTGACAACAGTTCAATAACATCCCCAACTATTTGGGGATGTGTCGTTTTGAAAGTCAGCTATGATTTGATGATGACGATGCAGGTGGAGCAGATAACGGTGCTGATTGAGAAGCTTCTGGGTGGCCCCACTGTGTCTCAGGCAGTGGGACAGAAGGCCATAAACATCATCAGCAACCTGATGGAGTGTGACCGAGTGGTCCTCTATGCATCTAGCAACAGGTACAACTCACACACACACACACACACACACACACACACACACACACACACACACACACACACACACACACACACACACACACACACACACACGTCCAATGTGGTTACCTGTTTGGTCGTGTTTCCTTTCCACAGGTTGATCCAGATGGTGGACGATCTGGGTCTGAAGCTGGTTGTTGTTGGAGACAATGAGGTCATAACCTCTAACTATCTGGTTCTGGCCGTGAAGAAAGTTGACGGGACCAACTTATCAGCAACGTCCGTCAACATCGTCAGCATGAATAATGTCCAGGTAGGCAGTGACCGCCCCCACCATGTGACTGGGTTTTTGTGGTTAACCAATGATGAGACCAGAGTCCAACGTAAGGCAGATTTGTTGTCCTCTTAAAACCCTTTAATGTCCTGCTCAAGTATTTGGTTTAGATTATTTTGAGAGACTGAACCGGTTTATAATATGATCCAGTTGTAGCATATCTATGCTAAAGGAGAGGGGGCCGGGGGCGGAGCTCTGGGGGACACCGAGGAAAGTCTGATTCCATAAGTTGGGTTTTTTGGGGCATAAGTAAGGACTTAAACGGAGTTACGTAACTAGACATAACCAACCAAAAGTCTAAAAAGGGTCAAATAGTTTTCTAAACACAAATTTTAACAAAAGTTTGATCTCATTAATTATTTAATTAAAATTGACTATTTTACATTAAATACAAAATGTCTGAATTATGACTTCTGAATAAGCTGTAATTTTTTCTTAAGGTTTAAAAACATGCTTGACAAAACAGTTTGTCATTTTATGTTAAATTTAGAGCTCAACAATATTTAATCAATAAATGCCCCAAAGATATAAATATGCAAAGATGGAATTTTTCCATATTTTTTTTTCTTTCTTTTTCTTGGTGAGGACATAAAAGGTTTGGACAGAAAAGGAACTAAGAGAGAATCTTCCAAATCAAACAGATGAGGAGACACCTGAAAAGAGGAATTGCTAAACTGTTCCATTACCTTTTTGTTAACTTTCTTTGTGTCCAGTTCCCTTCCCTCAGCAGAACCGAGTCCAAGAGGTCAGGGTCAGCTTTGGGTTCTGTTTTCCTGCCCTCCTCCCTCACCGCGGGTCTCAGCATTGAGCAGCAACAGCGGGCCAGCAGGGTCCAGTTCACCTTCTACACCAAATCAACCCTCTTCCAGGTACCTCAGTGTAGTTAAGATGTTTATTTATATCCAGTGTGACGCATAAATATTCAGCACCATGGGTGATCGGGTCTTCTGTTCTGCTGCCCCTCCCTGACCATCTGAGGGCTCCACAGACGACTGACACATTTAAAAAAGGATTTAAAACTTTCCTTTTTAGCAGAACCTATAACTTTTAATTAACATCGCTGCTTTTTGGTCAGGTTTTTATATAGTTATTATTTCATTTTTTATTGATGCTTTTATCTGCTTTTACTTAGTAGCACTTCACTTGATCCAAATGTAAAGTGCGTTATAAATTAAATGTATTATTATTATTATTATAAAGACATTAGTCTCAATAAACAGAAGAAACCCTTTTTTCCAGATTTTGCTGCTGGCTAGTCTATAACACAATTCATGAGAGGCACATCTAAAATTCTGACAAGTCTGTTCACTGAAAATCAATTTCATTGCCTCACATTCAAATCGACAAGGAGATTATTCTACTGTTCATTGGCTGTTTAACGTGAGCTGATTGTTTGGGGGCGGAGTCACAGTTTGTGACGATAGAGTCTCCACTTGATGCCAACTTTGAGGCTAATTTGCTCGGAGCAGAAGCATTATGGATCATCTTATGTGCTTTAAAGTCAGAATATAAGATTAACACTTCAGAATTCAACATCCATCCAATGCTACAGACAATTTTGAAGCGACTGCTCAACGTCTTTCCCATGTGCGTACAAGACAGTGTCATCTGCATACATGAGAACCTCCACACCGTCTAACTGATATAGGAACTCATTCATGTATAAACTCAACAACAAGGGTCCTAAAACGGAGCCCTGAGATACTCCTCGGAGATAAGCATCGTTACATTTTCCAGATTTTTGCATAGGAAGTTTTTCTGTTTATTTTCTCTCCTTTTTTCGCAGGATGCAGCTTTGGATAACCAAACCCTGGTCAGTCCAGTCCTGGGCTCCAGTGTGGCCAATCTGTCCATAAGGAACCTGTCGGAGAACATTCAGTTCACCATCCGACACATGAACCCCACGCGTGTACGAGTGCTCACGTTGAAAATCATACGTTTCCTTTTCATTAATTAAGCATGTTATAATCATGGCAGGTCTCTTGATTTCCACAAAATATGAATTCATACAATATTAGGTCACAATTAGACAATAATAATCATTATATATAAAAATATCTACAATTTGTTTGAGTGTACTTTTCAAAATAAATTCAAATAACTATATCTAAAATATAGATGAAAAGAAATCACTGATTTTCTTCTTTGACAGGCGAACGTCCCGCCCTCCTGTGTGTTTTGGGACAACTCTCTGAATGGTGAGTGCGTTAGCGCCAGGTGGCGTTGCTCATATCCATCACATTGGTTCTAATATAGCTGTCTTCTGCTCCACCCTCCTCCAGGCGGTGGAGGAGGGTGGAGCTCCGCCGGCTGCTTTCTTGTCAACGCCAGAGCGGAGGACACGACCTGCAGCTGCGACCATCTCACGGCGTTTGCTATTCTGCTGGTGTGTGTGGTTGTTCGTTTTATGTGTGTGTGTATCGACAGTTACATTTAAGATCTTCAAAAGGAAGTAGAATAAACTAACTTCACTGAAGAAAATGTATATATAGATAAACATATATACATTTTTAAAGGGACAGTTCACCCAATTTGGTCATTTTCATTCAAACTTAGGCTCATGAAAATAGCCTTTTGGCGGTCATGTGACACCTGTGGTGAGGTTGAGATCATTCCCGTCATAATTCTTATTTCTATGCACATGTTTACACATGTAGACATGGCCTGTAACAGTTTACGTCCAGCCACCTTCCTTATAAGGAAGATACAAGAACAGTGACTATTATGTTTCTACCACCATGCGGGACGAAAAGGAAATAGAACGTTTGAGGCTTTCAGTAGATCATTTCAGCTTTTACAAAAGACTGTGCAACGATTCTTGTTTTCGTTCTTGTATATTTTTGTATGGATTCTTTCCTGAACTCAGGATTTGTCCAGAGAGGGATTGCCCGACAGTCGACACACTCGGATTCTGACTTTCATCACCTACATCGGTTGTGGAATCTCTGCTATTTTCCTCGCCGCCACCTTACTGACCCATCTATTATTTGAGTAAGAATCCTCCCAGGACGACTTAAATCTGAGCTTCGGCTCATAGCCGGGATAATTAACGAGAATTGACCCCACCGACCTCTGCAGGAAGCTTCTGCGAGACATCCCCGCCAAGATCCTGGTCCAACTCTGCATGTCCCTCCTCCTCCTCAACCTGGTCTTCATGATGGACGGATGGCTGGTGCTCTACCCGGCGGTCGGGCTTTGTGTTAGCACCGCCTTCTTCCTGCACTACTTCCTGTTGACGTCATTCACCTGGGCGGGGCTGGAGGCCCTGCACATGTACCTGAGCGTCGTCCAGGTGTTCACGCCGTACTTCAGCAGATACATGCTCAAGTTCTCCATCATGGGCTGGGGTAAGTATATTTCTATATTTATTGTTTTATTTATATTTTCTACAACATGATACTTTATATATTTATAAAACATAACGAGATATGAAATATGCAAACGAGGCGCCCACTCGCATATTTCATATCTGCGCTATACGTCCCATATGAAGATTGATGTTTTTATATCTTTTATCTATTAAGTTAATACTGTTATCACATCTACTGAATATATGGAGATATATATGCATAACATACATATATATATATATATACTGACCATCTGAGGGCTCCACAGACGACTGACACATTTAAAAAAGAACTTAAAACTTTCCTTTTTAGCCGAACCTATAACTTTAATTAACATTATTGCTTTTTATCATGTTTTTATATAGTTATTATTTATTTTTTATTGATGCTTTTATCTACTTTTACTTTTGTAGCACTTTGAGATTTGATCCAAATGTAAAGTGCGTTATAAATTAAATGTATTATTATTATTATTAACATATATGAATTTTGCTTATTAAGTTTAATGTAGGAATGTATTTTCTATTTGTATTTATATTGTAAAAATACTTTTGGTAAATGTAAATCATGTATATTCATGAACAGGATTTTTTTAGACATTTCATTTACTAATTTCTATATCCACATATTATAAATCAAACTTAGGCATCACCATATAAAAGCTGAGTAATTTTCATAAACTGTTAGCTTCGTATTGGCACAACATATGTATTTATTTTTTAATGAAAGTTACTAAAATTGTTTTAACTATACATATTTATTGTATATTATTGTATACATGAATTTTCTTATGTAAATATAAAGGTATATCTATTACACACACTTGTCTATCTACATATGTCGATGACATTCTGATTTATGTGGCAGTGGAGGTTACTGCTATATTGTATAGGTATTGAGTTTTTTAATGATATATATGTATAATATATGTGAGTTTCCCAGACTTCAATGTTTGTATTTACATATATAATAAATATAAATAATTATACTGTATATCGTCTCCATATAGGTTTCTACCAAATCGTTGACATATATTTCTTTTTTGTGCCAAAAATCTGTTTATGTCAGAAATTTATGTAAATTAATTTATGAATAATCTAATAAAAAAGAAAAATATATTTTTTGTACATAGATGGAAAATATATACATGTAACAGTTAAATATTTACAGCAGTACTTTCATGATAAACACATGTTTTTGTCACCAGAAAAACAAAAATGTCACGTTTTAATTTGAATCATTTAGCTTTATTGATGTCATCGCGCTCATTTGAGAAGCTGGTCTTTGTAGGTCTTCCTCTGCTTGTGGTGATGGTTGTAATCTCCGTGGACAAAGACAACTATGGTCTGGTCACATATGGAAAATACACGGACGGAACTTCGGACGACTTGTAAGTTACACCTAAACCGTCGAGGCATCGCTAGGCAACCAGAAGTAAACAAACATCTCAAACCTTCCCTTCTCTTCTGTTCCTGTGTAGCTGTTGGATTCGTAATGACGTCGCCTTCTACGTGGGCGTGGTGGCCTACTACCTTCTGATCTTTTCCCTGTGCCTGCTGGTCTTCATCATAGTTATGGTCCAGCTGGCCCGCATCAAGAAGCAGAACCCCCAGAACCAGTCTCCTAACAGGGGGGTGTTGACGGACCTGCGGAGCATCGCTGGCCTCATCATCATGCTTGGCCTCACCTGGGGGTTCGCCCTATTCGCCTGGGGACCGCTGTACCTGCCCTTCGTCTACCTGTTCTCTATATTGAACTCTCTGCAGGGTGAGGCTCGTAGAGACGAAGGGATGAGTTTCTTATAAGCCAAACGGTGATAAGCTAACAAAGCTAATTCATCCCGAACAGGTTTCCTTGTCTTTGTTTTCCACTGTGCTGTGAAGGAGAACGTCCGCAGGCAGTGGAATACGTATCTCTGCTGTGGGAGGCTGCGATTGGCTGAAAACTCAGGTGTGTAATGTCTCGTTTATAGTTGGTTATTTTCCCCTTCCTGTTCCACAATGTTTCCCGTTTTGGACCCACATTCCTCGTGTTTCAGGTTCCCCGTTCCCTTTCTGGGACCCCGTCACTGTCATTATCCTGTCTGATGTGAACACCTGTGTCTTTTTAGCCCCCGCCTCCCGGTGAATTCAATCAGTCCTCAGGTCCTGGTTCATGTTGATCCTTATTGTCACTGGTTCCAGCACCGTTCCAGCTCTTGTTTCATGGTACTGACTTAAGCCATTTTCTTTGGCTTTTCTTACCGCCTTTGGTTTCATGAAATTGATCAACCAGCCGTTTTCTTTTGAATCACCTGTGCTCTTAAGTTGTGCTTTTGGGTCCCAAACCGTGGTTGTCAGTCCAACAAGGTGGTTTTTACTACATGAGTTCTTGCATCTCTGAAAGTGGAGATGGATGGATTAAATGGGAGACAAGACACAGCATGAGGGGAAAGTCGGGGTTTTTTCCGGGGCAGTCGGGGGCTGAAGCACCTGCAATGGTTGCAAAAACACACATGAAGAAACTGAAACTTAATGCCAGCTCCTTAAAACTTTTGATACGGTGCCTTAAGGACATCAAAGGCTGGATTGCCCCTTCTTCTTCTTCTTCTTTCGGTCATTCCCTTTCGGGGTCGCCACAGCAGATGATCGGTTTCAGGTGTTTGGGTCAACAATGTTTCTGTGTGTGACAGAAACCATAGAGAGAAATTGAATTAAGAGGGGCCAAAAGCATGAACCATTTCCTTTAACATTAAATCTGTGAGTTGTTCTTGTGCTCTCTTCTGCAGAGTGGAGTCGGACGGCCACCCAGAACAACAGGAACATGTTGGTCTTCTCTGAAATCACGCCGGGCAACCACCTCAGCTCTCGCAGCCCCTCCGTCATCAGCGACGGCAGCAACAGCAGCGGTGAGTTCACAGTTTGAGACGTTTCGCCGGATTCCTGACCTTCGTAGAACTTTCCTGTCACCGCGTTGGTTCTACAGGCTTCGTGTCCCGAGACTGTGGAATATCTGAGGGTTACAGCAGCGACGTGGTCCTCAACGAGATCCACAGATCTGCCGTCGCGGGGAATCAAGCAGGAAGCGTTCTCCTGTGACTTCAGCTTCACCCTGACCAGTCGAGTTTTTTTACTGTTTGGACTGACGCTCCATTGGGGGCCCAACGTCTCTCGTTAGGAGGTCCAGCTTCGGGATGTTCAGGATCTTCTATTCTATTCATACCTTCTTCCATCTCCAAGTTTCTCTATGAAAGAGATTTACTGCATCAAAAACTCGTTTTCAAAAGAGATTGGACATCAGGAACACACGTCAGGGGTTTCTGTCCCCCATCACCTGTTGATAGGACCGCCTTAATGCATGGACCACGGCTCCTCCCACTGATTCAATGGCGTTGGTGGGATTAGACCTTCTTTCAACATTCAAATAATAATATCAATATTAAAGTGATACGTGGGGCGAAAAATGTTGGGGACCCCTGGCATATTCTCTCCACCGACACCCTTGTCACTGATGATGATGTCATTATGATGTCATCAGTTTACCTGACTTGAACTTAGTGAAAAGCATGGACGGGTTGATTTTTTTTTTGCCCGTGTCATTTTATCTTCTGTTGTGATTAGAAACAGTAACATTAGAAACAATATTTAACTTAATTTTCAACAAGTTGTTCACTATTCCGTGTGATACGTTTGCATTTTTATATCATTGAAGTTGCCGGCGTTACACATTAAGTTAAGTCATCTGGAATAGTTGATATTTGATATTTGATCCAAATGTAAAGTGCATTATAAATTAAATGTATTATTATTATTATTATTAACACTCTAAGAGAACCTTATTGATAGGAACATGCTTTATTTTGATTGGTTATTGATGATGTCAATCATCAGGGCGGGACCACTGTTCCCGCCCCACAGCAGCTGAACCGTGAAGGATCTCAATTTATTGTAATAACAAAATACAAACACATAATAATAAACTTTTAATTCAAGTGTCTGGCTCTTATTCCTGTTTCTATGGCAACTGCCTCCATCCCTACGATCATCTTGATTATAACAAGCTTTTACCACTTCACAACTTTAACTATAAATAATCATTAACTGGTCGACTCCATCTGTAAATGTTTCTGGACGACTGGAGGAGGAGCTTCGTGACAGACGGCCGGAAACAGGAAGAGCTGAGGAGAGAGTTTATTCACTCTCTGCCATATTCTCTTAAGGCTGCTTGAAAACGGAATGTGTCGTATTGAAGCGAGAAGACGTCAAAATTTCGAGGACTACTTCAAATGTGGCCATTTCCCTGCGGCGCGTGCATGTTGCCATGGCAACACCGGAAGTTAAAATGCACAATTTTTCTAACGGTGGATTAAGGATTTTTCTTCAGCAAGAAAAACACACCTTGGTTTTTGTAGTTTCGGGTTATGCATAGAGGTAAGGTCATTATTATTTTTCTTTTTGTTACATTCACGATGTTTCCTTAGGTTGATATTCAAAGTCACATGACAGGAAGTTGCCGAGAAATGAGTATGAGAGGGAAACAGTTTATGAAAACGTCTTCGGTAATCATTAGTTCTATCAATGACATAAAATGAGTTCAACCAAGGACATCAAAGGGGTAATTCTTGCTTTGTACATGATTTGTGAAGTCTTACATCTTCATCCAGATACCTGAACTTCATTTGATTCGTGAGGAAATGTGAGACTGAATATTTATGACCAGTTTGAGTTTTGTTAGCTTTTTGTTATGCTAATTAGCTTTATGCTAATTTGTGTATTTGATTTTTGTGCTTTTTTGTTTTCTAGTTTTTTACCGTGTTCCATTATAAATCTTCTAAAACGAAAGTGAAGCGTGGATTTTCACGGTCGGAGTAATTAATGAGTCATGAGTAATTACAAATTCTATTGGTCGCAAGCTGGAACTTTAATTTACACTAAAATATACACACTGCGCGCTTTTTTGTATTATTGTATAGTCTAATATTTCTATTATATTTCTATTAAGAGTACAATATGTCCAGTATATTGTATACTGTACTATAGTATATGTGTTTAGTATAGTATAATATTTATAATAATACTAATAATTGTAAAATTTGATTTACTTTCTAGTGTAATATATATAATATATATATATATATTATATATATATATATATATAATATATATATTATTTATATTATGCTTTAATATTTCCTGTCTAGTGTAATATTTATATTATGGTGTAATACCCTAGTATAGATTCATATTCATATTTATATTTTCCTTTTAATTCTGTTATATTGATCTGTGTGCTCTTTGCTGCTGTAACGCTGCAATTTCCCAGTTGTGGGACTAATAAAGGTTTATCTTATCTTGTCTTTAAATCTTCTCCAGCCTGCATGCTCTGTCTTCTGCCACCAGATGTCAGCATCACCCCATCGCAGCCACCCGTCGTCCCACAGGGTGAGAGGGCTAGAGGACGTGTTGGATGTTTGCAGAGAGGAAAGAGTGTCTGTTTGTCTCCCTCGATCTTCAGACTTCAGATTTCACCGGAAGGAAATTCTTCTTTTTAAAAAAAAATCTTTTTCCCGTCTAGAGTTTTAATTAAATTTGAAGGTTAACTTTTATTGCGGCTGGCGAGCGCGCCCTACAAGCTTTTACAACCTCCCTGATGATGGGAGGAGTGTGGGAAGGGGGAGAAAGAGCGGAGCAAGGCGTCCGATTCGATTAACATTTCATTTCTAAATGGGAGTTTTACGACTCGTCCCGGGGCCGCATAAATAAATCCCTTTCTCCTAAACTTAATTAACAATGGGCTGACCCCCCCCCGCCTCCCTGGCTGTGCTTTGACAGAGACGTTTGTGCCCTATTATCACAGGGTATCAATATTTAATCCAGGTCGAATAAAAGGTCTGTTGTTCCCTGGGGGTGGGGGGCAGCTTGACACCTGACCACCATCTTCATGCGGGTCAGGGTAGAAGAACCTCCATCCCGCCGGGAGAGAAGTGAGTAAAAAGTTTAAGATTTAAAAGAATCTGATGCGAGTTTTTACTCTTCTACTTCACTCAGTTTAAATTTCTTTTTTTTATACCATAAAAGAGTGAAAAACATTTGCCCCCCCCCCCCAGCTCAGCCGAGGGTCTCGGAGGACAGCAGTGCGGTGAGGAATCAGTGACTGCAGGGGTTTTTGATAAAGGTCAAAGGAGCCTCCAATAAGAAGCTCCTTTTATCGCCACAGCTTGGCGGATCATCATAAATATGGAGTCAGAATGATAAAAAGGCCGGGGAGCTGACGAAGAGTTGTCTTCATTTCGTTTCCATCTATCTGTTTCATCGGATGTGGGTTTCGTAAACATGTCAGAGAACTCAGAACGTCCTTCAGACCGATCCCTAAGATTTAAAGGTAGAAGCTGTAATCTCGTACGTACGTTCTATCGTCAGGGATCCACCAGATGTTGATTGAAGGGAGTCCCTGAATCAGAAGGATCTTTATTCTTTGGTAAATAAAGGTTTTAAAATCTCTTCCAGGTATGAAGCTGTGTCTATAAGATCTGACCCAGAGGCAGCAGATGTATGCTGAAGGACAAAGGTTCGAGGACGGAGCCCTGAGGGACACCACAGGGTAAAAGGTTGTTGAGAAAGTTCCATATGATAAGCATTTTTAAATAAGCTTTTAAGATTTTTTTCCTTTTTGCTTTAGCCCGATCTACCTCCTGCTCGCCTGTCCTGCTAGCATGTAGCCTAGCATAGAGAGGAGGTTCATCATCATAGACGAGGCGGGAGGAATAAAATAGAAGTATTGGCAGACCATGTGAGGAGTTCTCTGTGACGCTCCTGCTTCCAGGACTCAAGATGAGTCTCGTTAAAGACCCGCGGTGACGGAGAGACGACGGCGTCGAGGAGCAGCTGCAGTGAATCTCAGCGAAAGGTCATGTACAGAGCAAAACATTCGCTTTCAATATAAAAGCAATAAAACGTTTGAAAAGTCCGATCAAACATCTCCAGCTTCTCTTTCAGCTCATGTGAGATCTGCATGTTAGGCTTCATCTTTGATTCATGTCCTGGGATCCCTCGTCTGACAGAAATCTCACCGGCAGCTTGAGCCAAAATTCTACTTGTGAGGAAACTACAAACAGCAAAAAAGCTCTTGAGAAGCAGATTTAAATATAAACACAGATTTATGTCACTGCCAAAGGTTTGTAAAGTGTGCGTGTAGCTCCCGCTAGTGGACATAGGTGGTATCATGCAGCCAAAATCTCTCTCAGGGTCAAAGTCCTATTTTTGTCTGATTTTGGGTCCATTTGTGGTCCAAAAGGTTCTGTCCGGTTCTGTCCCACAGAATAACAAGAACATGAACATTCTGGTATTTTAATCTAATGTGATGCAGTAATTATCAAAGAGTTTCTGAACCAATTCACTGATTGTTTAGTTTCCATGATTCTGTAATTTAATGATGTCAGAGCCTTTGATCTAAAAAAAAAAAAAAATTAGGAGAGGAGGGGAAAATACGTATTTTTTGTGTTTAATCATAGATTACTCACAGGTGTGTATGTATTACTCTTACTCACACATAGTAACAGATTACTCACACATAGTCACAGATTACTCACACATAGTAACAGACTACTCACATAGTAACAGACTACTCACACATAGTAACAGACTACTCACACATAGTAACAGACTACTCACATAGTAACAGACTACTCACATAGTAACAGACTACTCACACATAGTAACAGACTACTCACACATAGTAACAGACTACTCACACATAGTAACAGATTACTCACACAGTGACAATTTACTCACACATAGTAACAGGCACAATGTTACGGACAATGAAAATGAAGGATATTAGGCCTAACTTAAAATAACCAATGGGTAAAAGAAGTTAACCATTAGATTTCATTAGCATGGAAAGCAGCTAGCTACCTTTAGCGAGGAAGCCCTACCATAGTGCGGAACAAATATTAATATTGGTTCTCTCACATCCAAGCTTTGACTTAAATAAGTAAATACAATGTGTAAATATATTTATTTGATGGAGCCTCATCACAGGACAGGATACTCAATGACATCATTCTGACACCTTAAGGCCACCGAAGATTTTTTAATCTCTCGAATAGGGAGGGCTGAGCTGAGTTGCATTCCAGTGTTTGGTACAGAATGCACATTTAATAGAAGTTTATCTCTCAGCCTGCGGTTTGCTGACAGGCCGTTCGGTTAAATGACCCTCCTCAGTCAGGAGACAGCAGGCTGATGAAGAGACGATGTTTTAAATGCAGGAAGTACCGCGGCGGGTTCCGTCAGACTGCATGTTTGTGCATTAATCAGGCTCTCAGATCTGCGTGGTGGCGAGAAGCCCGGCGAGTTTGTAAACACAACCAGCGGGGATCCACGCCGACCAAACTATTCTTCCATCGAGGAACTTCAAAGGAAGGATAAACCTGATCCATTTAAATGTCGAGTGGCTTTAACTTTCCTGAAGTTGAAGGCAAGAGTTATGTTCTATTGATTTTAGCTTTATTGGAATAATACCAGCAGCCTGTGGTGAAGGTCCTCACGTCATTCCATTTAGATCTCACTTTGAGTTCTGGGTAACCATGACGACAGGAAAATAATCTATAATAATGAGAATAATCATCAGCTGCAGGGAAATATTGAAGATTAGCTCAAATAATAAAATCCTGCCCTCATTATAAAGCATGAGTCATTAATACTGAATGACTTATCGTTGAATAAATACAGGAGCAGAGGAGGGAAAAGTACATTTTTGCTCCACATATCATGTTTTAGAGTTAAACAATAGCCATTTAATGGGTGCAAGTTTCTTTTAAGTGCAATATTTAACATTATTTAGCATAACAACAAAAGAACACAAAGAGCTGAGAGCTACAACGTGTTTCATTTATGATATTTCCCATTTAAAAGACTGCATCCTGGAAAATCGTGGATGAGACTAGATCCACCCAAACCGACTCAAAACAAATTAGCATTTATGAAAACACAATTAGAATAACAAAAAGAAATTTACCAGAACCTCGTGCAACTTTGCAGTACGTCATGAAGGTGTTGGAGAATGGTGTCGGTGGCTGATGACTCCGCTGAGGCTGATGAGTGACAAATTGATTGATCTGTTAGGATTGGGTAAGGATTAAGTAACCCCTCCATACAAGATCTGCAGGCACTTCAGTATTTTACAGTGCAGTGTTGTGAGTTTGTGACAGATTGATGGGTGTGATGGTGAATCTGTCAGTTTTCTTGCTGACATGATGGACGACCTCTCTTCCAGTCAACATCTCAGCCCCGTGAAGAAGGCTTATGAATATTTGACCCGCCCCCTCGGACTTCCTGCACGCTGTCAGGAAGGCGAAGGTCACGTAGAAACCCAGCTGATCAATTTCTCTAGGAAAAAAAACCCCATCCAACCAACACGCACTTTGAGTGTCGAACAGCTCAAGGTGATTTTGAATTCATAATGAGCTCGTGTTTCACGCCAGCTGTAAATCCAGCTGAGTGTGCAGGTCTTCTTTTTTTTTTTTCTTTCCATATTTTACAGTGTCGAGGAAATTGTAGCTGTGAGCCACAAGCAAATAAATCCATTCCTTATAATGAGACAATTGAATCTCAAAGTCGAGTTTGAAAATGTTTGAAAGGCAATTTGAATCGCCTTTTTTCAGGGAAGTGAGCCCAGATCTGTGCTGAACGGAATCTGGATGAATCAGCTGATTTCTAGAATTATTCTTTTTTATTGTGCGTCAAATAAGAAGGAAACAGAAGATCAATGAAGAGCAGACACGGCGGAACCAGCGAGGCTTTATTGACTTTGCAGCAGTGAACAGCATGCATCTTCGTACTTCTGTGGACTTCGGAGCTCAAGTTGAGCGGGGCTCAGATAAATAAATATGTGAATAAATAAATTGAGGCTGCTTAAACCTCTCAGGCACGTTATCGGGCCCCTTAAAGCCTTACATCCAGGCGAGGAGTTTATAAACAGACTCCTTCCCCTCCATCCCTCTCTCTGGAGCAAAAGTAATCCATCAATCTGGCGTGGTTAGTTTATGCGATGGCTCAATTTTATAGAGAGAGGAGTGAGTGATGGACCGAAGAGGAGAGGGGAGGGCGGGATTAAACGCCATAAAAGGAGTTTGCTAACTGTGCTGCTCATTGCTATGTGTGAGTAAGCTGTTACTATGTGTGAATAATATGTTACTATGTGTGAGTAACCTGTTACTGTGTGTGAGTAATCTGTTACTGTGTGTGAGTAATCTGTTACTATGTGTGAGTAACCTATTACTACGTGTGAGTAACCTGTTACTACGTGTGAGTAATCTGTTACTATGTGTGAGTAATCTGTTACTACGTGTGAGTAATCTGTTACTATGTGTGAGTAATCTGTTAGTATGTGTGAGTAATCTGATACTATGTGTGAGTAACCTATTGCAGATTTCCCCCAGCCGTACTTCCTGTATGATTTATATGTGACCAATCAAAGCTTGCGAAACAAAAAGTGAAACATGTTTTTTTCTTTTTCAATCCGACAGTCTGTTTCAACTTCCTACGGCGAACCCAATTGAAGACCCGGAGTCGTAATTAGGACTAATGGTGTTCCAGAGGAGAGGAAGGGTCAGAACTCACACCTGACAGTCGGAGAGGAACTTTTAATGAAGGCTGACGACAGTAATTAATGTGTAATTAGCGGCGGCTCCATTGATTGGCAGCAGTTCCTCCACAGCCTCCAATTGATTAAAGCATTTCATTCAATTTATCCCGGCTGGATTAGCTGTAGTTGTTGATCTGGAGCGATGGGATCCACGGCGTGGAAGAACTCACAATCTTCTTTTCCCAGATGCTCTGATGGCGGTCGGAGATGTTTCGGCTCCTCCTCCAGTAGATGAGACCTGGACCGTCGAAATCAACTCGACGGGCCACTGACGGCTGCCGGTTCTGGAGTGATCACTTCCCAGGAGGAGAGACGGCGCTGGATCTCTGACCACCGTCCGGCCAACCGGTAGGTTCCGAGTGGGGACGGAACGCCGCTGGCGGCTCTATGCCGAGTTGAATCCTTAGGGCTGCCGGAGGATTTTACATCCAAACGCCTCAAGAGTCTCCATCTTTGTTATGGCGGCGAGGCTGGCGCCCCAAAGATGGTTCTTTTTGTTCCATCTCATAAGTCTGACCCTCCATTTGTCTGAACCAACATGGCGGCTTCCTTATGAAAATGACTCTCGTGAACCACGGAGAGAAAGTTATGTTGACAAATATATCTATATGGATTTATTTATTTATCATTTAACTTTTTATTTATTGATTGATTGATTTTTTTTTCTACATTTTACATTTCTAATTTTTTTTTTTATATATACATTTTTTTTAAATGTGTAATTTATTTATTTTTTTTACATTTTTTTCTTTAATTTTTAAAATTATTTCTTATTTTACGTAAAAAATAAGGAAAATAAAGATAAAAACATTTTTCCCATCAAACATTTAATTAATTTTTAATTATTTTTTTTAAATGAAAGTACACAAACAAATACCAGTCACGGATACAAATAATACAGTTTTTCACAGCGATACCCCTGATGATGATGATGGGTTTTTCTCACCGGACCTTTAATGTTCCGACAGGAGTCTCGTCTCCTCTTTTACATTCACACCTAGAAGGAGATTCTACGTTCAGACCTTCTGAGACATAACCGCCGACTCACAACTTGCTCTCTGCAGCTCCTACATCCCTCTGGAGACGTACAGGCCGTGTCCTTTGTGATCCACATAGAGCGGTTCTGGCCCTCATGGCCCGGACCTCAAACCCACAGGGAGCTCATTAAGGAGAGGACGCCATCTCTGTCTTTGTACCACATAGTCTCTCCCTCTCTCTCTCTCTCGCTCTCTCTCAGGTAGGCAGGATGGTCCGTTAATGTCTGTGTGCGATTCTTCACAAGAGAACCGAGGTCAGCAGAGTCCAGCGCCGCTCCTCGCTCCCGCCGCCCTCGTCGCTCTGTCTTGAAAAGCTTTTAGCTACTTGGCCTGGTTTTCCCTCTGACCCCAGAAACGCTGCAGAGAGCAGATGGTGGGATACGAACACGTGATGAAGACCATGATAAGAGCTCCATCATCAGACGTGGCACTGCCGCTTATCTGATCTGGAACCAGCGCCGCAGGGATGTTCTTATTTTTTCCTCCGGACAACAAATGAGGTCCAGGACCTGCTCATTAACAGGAAGTAATTACCTCATCACCGCCTGATCACGGCTCATCCAATTAGTGACGCTGTCATCGGGTTCGTCAGCAACTCATTATCTGTCTGTGGTTCTGACCCGGAGTATTCACAACGGATACATCCATCAGCCATAACATTACAGCCACTGACGGTTGATGGGAAGAACATTATCTGCTCTGGTCTGGAGGGCAGCAGGTCAACACTTTTGTCCTGAAGATGCTGAAGATGAAGGTGAAAACAGGAAAAATGGGAAAAAATTAAGAATCTGAAAGACCAAATAATCCAGTGTATATAAATATATATATATATATATATAGAGAGAGAGAGAGAGAGAGAGAGAGAAGCCTTGTCTGTTTGTTCTATCTCATGACATCATTCCATCTCCACAAACATCTACTTCCTGCTGGATCTTTCCGGAGAGGCAGATATGCTGAATTCTTCTGTTCACTTCTGAGGAGCACACACTCACCTTCTCCTCCACCCCTTTCCTCCAAACACCTCACATCTTTATTCGCAGCCTTAAAATCCCTTTTTTAATCCGGCGTCTGTCTCTCTCTCTCTCTCTCTCTCTCTCTGCGCCGTCTCCATACGCTGTAACGGAAAACATGGCGCTTCCTTGCGAACCATTGATTGGACTCCAAACAGCCGTCGTCTGAGCTATCTCTGTCGCGTGTTCTATAGATATGGAGCGTTTCAGATGTCATCCCAAGGTCGTCCCCTGTGAAGTTCAGACCCGGCCCCCCGATCGCTTTGATTTGGTGTGAGGTTACAAACTGAGATCTATATGTCCCTCGCCGCCTCGCCTTCTGATGTGAAATATTTAAAAGCATGTTCAAAGGCTCCTTCCAACTTTGTTCTCCACCAAAGGTGTCCTTCCTGTGGAGGACACACACACACACACACACACACACACACACACACACACACACACTCTATTTCCTCAACATGGTTACACGCCTAAGATGTCTGATGTCTAACATCCGGGCTCAGACTCTTAACTGTTTGACCTTTCATGTCGGGTTTTCTTGTGGCTCATATAAAGTCCTGGTCCTGAAGCAGCAGAGCATCTCCACAACATTCCACTGCCACCTCCATGTTGGACCATTGGTCTGATCTTCTTCTAGTGGAATGCTGTGTTTGGTTTCCACCAGATTCATCTGAACCCCTGTCTTCAAACAGTTCTACTTTCCACTCATCAGTCCAGAGAAGATTCTCCCATAAGCTCTGGTTCTTCTGGGTCAGCAGTGACTTTCTCCTCACCACTATCCATGAGGCCACTTTTCAAGTCTTCTCTGTGTGTAGATGATCTTACTGTGGATCAATTGCCTTCTGGAATTTCTTTTGATTTTGGCATAGTGTCCTACTCGTGAGACCTAGACGCCAAATTCTTGCTTCTGAAGATGGTCCACTGAAGTGATGATGGTGTTTACCAGGTGTGGGTGGGTCCAGTCCAGGTGGAACCAGTTATTAATCCAGTTTAGATGTAGTTTCTAAAGGGGGCAAGAACTTGGTCAGGAGGTCCGGGTAGAGACCCAAAGAATGAGGTCAAGGACACAATCTGCTGGAAAGAGCTTCCTTTGTCGGGGGGCCGGACTCAGCCTTAGAGATAAGGTGAGAAGTCCAGAGTTGAACCATTGAGGTGTTGGTGGTATCTGATCAGAGGAGGGGGACACTGTTGTGGACCCAGAACTCACTGGAGGGACATTATCGCTCGTCTGGCCTGGGAACACTTCAGGGTACTACAACATGAGCTGGAGAGTGTTGCCGGGGAGGGGGATTTCTTGGAGTAAGTTCTTACCCTGTTGACCCGCCGACCCGTCAAACACACAGTTGTTGTGACTGTATCCTTTCCACCAAGATACCAGGTCCAATTCCTTGTGAGTCCGACTTACTACTCCGTCTAAAATGACGTCAAAGCCTGTTTTACACGAACATAATCATAGTTATGAATGATTCATCTCATTCATACAAAACGTTACTCCCACATTTTACGGACTGCACCTTTAAGAGCGGGTCACCTTATGGACCAATGTCCGACGTGATTCTGATGGGAATAAGGTCCGTTGGGCCGCCTTCCTCCTGAACACGCAGATCAAGAGCCTCCTTCTTGTCAGCTGTTATCGGCTCGTCGCCCGGCGGGACACGTTTTCTTCTTCCTTCCTCCTGATGATGAAGACTCCATCTGTATTTAGAGCAGGAAGAACGTTTTTCTGTCTAAGTGGTCGTCTCCTCCCTGCTGGAGACTAACGTGAGGCCGTCGTTGTTGTTGTTGTTGTTGTTGCTTTGAAGGTTTTTCATATTTCCTTGGGCAGCAGAAACCTTGGGAATTATTGAACATTGATGAAATAAAACACGTTTTCTGTCATGACTGAGTAAAACAACCGGTTGATTGAAAACCAAGGCTAAAAACTCCTCAGAGGAATGTTTGAGGTTAGTCACTGCTTCATAAACTTTAAATCTGTCGTCACGCCGACCTTCGACCTCGGCTGGAGTTCCATTCTCTTCTTCTTCACGTAAACAACCACATTATTTATTCCTTCCTCTTTCAGTAAAACAAGTCCCAAATGTTCGATGTCAAGACCTTCCTAAAAGCTGCCGTCCTACAGATCAATCAAAGCCCCCCATTATTGGTAGCAGCCCTTTAACACTTTGATGTCCCGCTCAGATGTTTGTTTGAGCTCATTTTGAGTCACTCTTTCTATTTCTTGGGGACAAATGTGTCTGAACATGTTTGTACTGCGACGCTTTGGCAGCTTGTATATGTAAAGAGGAAGGGGCCGAGGACGGAGCCCAGGAGGAGGCCGCAGGTCGAAGGAGGCCACGAGGAGACTGAATAATATAACACATGAATGTGAAGGAGGAACCACAGACAGAATGTGATAGAGGAACCACAGACAGAATGTGAAGGAGGAACCAAAGACGGAATGTGAAGGAGGAACCACAGACAGAATGTGAAGGAGGAACCACAGACAGAAAGTGAAGGAGGAACCACAGACAGAAAGTGAAGGAGGAACCACAGACAGAATGTGAAGGAGGAACCACAAACAGAATGTGAAGGAGGAACCACAGACAGAATGTGAAGGAGGAACCACAGACAGAATGTGATGGAGGAACCACAGACAGAAAGTGATGGAGGAACCACAGACAGAATGTGAAGGAGGAACCACAGACAGAATGTGAAGGAGGAACCACAGACAGAATGTGAAGGAGGAACCACAGACAGAATGTGAAGGAGGAACCACAGACAGAATGTGATGGAGGAACCACAGACAGAATGTGAAGGAGGAACCACAGACAGAATGTGATGGAGGAACCACAGACAGAATGTGAAGGAGGAACCACAGACGGAATGTGAAGGAGGAACCACAGACAGAATGTGATGGAGGAACCACAGACAGAATGTGATGGAGGAACCACAGACAGAATGTGAAGGAGGAACCACAGACAGAATGTGAAGGAGGAACCACAGACAGAATGTGATGGAGGAACCACAGACAGAATGTGAAGGAGGAATCACAGACAGAATGTGAAGGAGGTGGTTCACAGACAGAATGTGAAGGAGGAACCACAGACAGAATGTGAAGGAGGAACCACAGACAGAATGTGATGGAGGAACCACAGACAGAAAGTGAAGGAGGAACCACAGACAGAATGTGATGGAGGAACCACAGACAGAATGTGAAGGAGGAACCACAGACAGAATGTGATGGAGGAACCACAGACAGAATGTGAAGGAGGAACCACAGACAGAATGTGAAGGAGGAACCACAGACAGAATGTGAAGGAGGAACCACAGACGGAATGTGAAGGAGGAACCACAGACGGAATGTGAAGGAGGAACCACAGACAGACTGTGAAGGAGGAACCACAGACAGAATGTGAAGGAGGAACCACAGACAGAATGTGAAGGAGGAACCACAGACGAAATGTGAAGGAGGAACCACAGACGGAATGTGAAGGAGGAACCACAGACATAATGTGAAGGAGGAACCACAGACGGAATGTGAAGGAGGAACCACAGACAGAATGTGAAGGAGGAACCACAGACAGAATGTGAAGGAGGAACCACAGACAGAATGTGAAGGAGGAACCACAGACAGAATGTGAAGGAGGAACCACAGACAGAATGTGAAGGAGGAACCACAGACGGAATATGAAGGAGGAACCACAGACGGAATGTGAAGGAGGAACCACAGACAGAATGTGAAGGAGGAACCACACACAGAATGTGAAGGAGGAACCACAGACGGAATGTGAAGGAGGAACCACAGACATAATGTGAAGGAGGAACCACAGACGGAATGTGAAGGAGGAACCACAGACGGAATGTGAAGGAGGAACCACAAACATAATGTGAAGGAGGAACCACAGACAGAATGTGAAGGAGGAACCACAGACAGAATGTGAAGGAGGAACCACAGACATAATGTGAAGGAGGAACCATAGACAGAATGTGAAGGAGGAACCACAGACAGAATGTGAAGGAGGAATCACAGACAGAATGTGAAGGAAGTGGTTCACAGACAGAATGTGAAGGAGGAACCACAGACAGAATGTGAAGGAGGAACCACAGACAGAATGTGAAGGAGGAACCACAGACAGAATGTGAAGGAGGAACCACAGACGGAATGTGAAGGAGGAACCACAGACAGAATGTGATGGAGGAACCACAGACAGAATGTGAAGGAGGAACCACAGACATAATGTGAAGGAGGAACCACAGACGGAATGTGAAGGAGGAACCACAGACAGAATGTGAAGGAGGAACCACAGACAGAAGCCAGAATCACATTTTCCTCGTGTCTTTCCAGCATTACTGAATTCCGAGCGAGAAAAAAAGTAGCCGAGTAAAAATAGAAGTTGTGTGAACAAACTCTGAGGTTCAGCTCAGAGATTTTATTAATACTCTCCTGGAAGCTTCTCTCCAAATCCAGACTTTGTTTGCCAACCTCAGATCTCACCGCCATCTTTCAATCTGTTGTTTCCCTGCGGGTGTCTCTGCTACCGCCTTTCTCTGTCTTTGTAAGCTCTATTTCAGAAGTTCCCTAGCTTAGCATGAAACCCGCCGCAGTTTCCAACCAGAACCAAATGTTCTGTTTGGATAATGGGGATTTTACGTTGGTGCCTGACTATCCAGAACTTGAATGTCACTCTGAACGTGAGCGGGAGCTTTCTGAATGATTGACAGTTTTTCAGACATAATGTCACATTTAATTTGAGTTTGAGGTCAATCAGAAGGGCGACGGCGGCTGATTCATGGCTTTTCCATTTTACTCAGCGTCTGTCTTCCACTTCAACCTATAATCGTGAAAAGCCAGCGTCTGATTTGACGTCTTCCGTGGAAGAGGACCCGCCCCCTCTGTAGGTGAGAAGGGCTCGATCAAAGCTTCAATCCAAAAAAAAATAAAAATGATACTCTTTAATTTCACAGACTGCACCTTTAAAGACGGTGATGAAAAGTAAAACCGGTGTCTTCCTCTCAGGACGGCGGTGACTTACTGCTTCTAGCGCCACAGTCATACTCCGATACGCACATTTGCTGGATTTATGTTTCCCCCCTGAACCCGCCATTATGTTTGCCTCGCCCGGTTTTTGTCGACTCAGCGAACCTGAACTCGAGGAACTGTCAGGATGATTCCTTGAGGAGCCACGCCACCTGAGAAACCACAGAACATGTCCTTCCTGTGGCGAGAACCAAGCGGCGGCTTCTCTTCGAGGCGTCGCGTTGACTGGCAGTTCAACCGCTCCACTTTTCCAGCGCCGTGTAACGTCATACAAATGAATAAAACGGTTTCTAATCAAACGGCGAAGGGGAAAAAACCCGCTGTCAGATCAAACAGGAGGAAGATTGATGATGTTCTCGCGTGACTGCAGTCAGCCGTTAACCTCCATACTGCCCACGAGACACGAGCAGCAGCTCCATCTCATACGGGGGCAGACAGGAAGTACCTTTTTTATATTTTTGACTATCAAACACTTCCCAGACGACGCCTGTTACTTTTCTTTTTATAAATATTATGTTCTTTTTTGTTGGTATTTATTTATTTATTCTTTTTTTTAATGTTTTTTTTTGTTTGTATTCTTTTTTTCATTTTTTTTGAAAAACATTGTTTGTTTTTTTGTATTTCTTTCTTCTTTTTTTTTTTTTTTTGAAATATGTTCTTTCTTGTTTGTATTTTGTTTTGTTCTTTAATGTTTTTTTTTGTTTGTATTTTTTTTTTTTAAACACTTATTTTTTTGTTTGTATTTATTATTTTTTTGTTTTTGTTTTTTTGTTTTAAAAAAAAATAATTTTTGTTTGTATTTTTTTTATTTTTTTAAAAACATTCTGTTATTTTTTTGTTTGTATTTTTAATTATTTTTTCTTTGTATTTTTTCCTTTTTGTTGTTGTTATTTAAAATATCAAGTCCTTGTTTGTTTGTTTAGTGACTCTGAATTGCCCCGTTGTTGCAGAGTTGTGCTCTGAAGAACATGAGCGGATAAATCTATTCCAGTCCATGGGGGTCTTTTTGGGGACAGACCCTGGTTGCCGTCGGTGACGCCGGCGTGGGACTCGTTAGTTATGGATGAGATCTCTGTGACAGAATCCTCGCTGATTGATTCTTATCCCCTGCTCCTGTTTTGCTTCCGCTCTGCCTCATTTTTATTTCTGGCGCACAAACCGTCTCCAAAGGGGTCTAATTGAATTTTCATAAGATCAAAGGCTCTCCTTAATTCCTTAATACTCCATTCTCCATGTGTCGTTCGTAAATGTGCCTGCTGCCATTATGCCCATTAAGATGGTAATCACAGTCCTCGTTATCCGCCGGGAGGCGAGAAGCGTCCCAGCGGCGTCCGTCGGCAAACAACGGATCCCAGCGCGAACCAACGTTGGACCAATCGGAGCGGGTTTACGCCAACATCGGATTATAAACGAGTCAAAAACGGTTGGAGATGAATCTCCATGATGGCCTCCAAAAAAGAAAAGTCTCTTCTGACTGTCAGATCGTCTTTAATGCATCTTTCATGAGGAACGTTGGCGGCGATGGATCGCAGGAGGCCCGGCGGAGGACGGAACCATCGCCTGCGCCCATCTCTGAAAACATGTCGGACTCTTTCATCATTAGCGGCACAAATAATGAGCGTCTTTCTTGAACCTCTGAGGAAGACTCCGACTTAACGGCTGAGAACTTCCATAAGTTCTGAGCTTTAAAAAAATACCGCAAAAATAAGAAAAAAAAGTCATCAAGTCAAAGTTATTAAACTTGTAATAAAGATAATAATCTGCCAAGAGAACAAGAAATGGTTTTAAGGAGACCCAACAAGTTCCTCCGAGAGAGAGAGAGAGAGAGAGAGAGAGCTAGAGAGAGAGAGAGAGCGATCCAATCATCACAGCCTGAGAGTTTCTCTCTAACGGCGTTCTGCCGGATCCGGTGTCACGGCGAAGAAGAACTTCCTTCTATTAGAGGAGAAACCGACGCTTGAGCCGGAGCTCCTTCTCCAGAGAAAATCAAACTTCCGTCTAATCTCTGCCGCTTGAGCTCCTCCCCCCCCACCCGTCCTCTCCTCCACACATCTCCTGTAATTGCTGCGTCTCCGGTTCAGCTTCCCTCCGCACCACCACATTTGCGTTTCCTGTGGTATGTGGATTAAAAAGCGGAGCGGAGGCCGGCGCTGGAGGAGCTGAGCGTTTTCTTTCTTTCTCCGATACATACACGCCGAAGCCATTTAATTACTGAGACCTCTGTCATCTTCGTCTTCTGAGGGTTTCTGTGTTTGGAATGACGTCTGCAGCCTCGGGTTCAGCTGCAGCACCCGGAGGTTAGTTAGACGGAACCCGGCGCCGCTTCTGCTCCGTCCATGTGCCGCGTGCTAACGGGTGGAGCGCAATTAGACCCGGGCGAGTGCGGCTTGATGATTTCTGTGATGAATGATTTGTACGGCTATGACCTTTGACCTCAGTGTGCCGGCCTGCTGGCTGCAGCTCTTTGTACATCCACCCACGCCGACCCACCGCCGTGCCCCCCCTCCCACGGCTATTATCCCGGCCGAGCTCCTTCCTGTAGGAGTCACACATTTACAGCCCAGCGTGTCGCCACCGTGGCTCTGCGGATGACGTCATCGAACGGCAGATCGCCCCCTTCTCTCCATCCTCCGCCGAGGCGTTTCATGCATCTGTTTCTTAGTTCTTTGCTTTGTTCTGTAGACGATTGCTCAAAACATTTGAAGGGTTGATGGTGGATGGACGGAAAAACCGCCCCCCCAAACTTAAGGTCAACCGCGTTCAATCCTCTGGTCGGACTTAGGTATTTTACTGGGAATAGTAAGCCCCTCCCATCTGAGGTGGTCTTACAGAAGCCTGAAGATGCGTTCTTCATCATATTAGATTAACCAATGGCTGCGAGCGAAGTTCGGTGCTTCGAGCTAAGTCGTAAAAGGCTGGGGACGCTAGCAGGAAGTCTTAGCCAGCTGTAGGACGTCTGTTGGAGGCTTTTACGACCGTTGGTGTAACATTGTGAGTGAGTGTGATCACGGCCCGGAGGCATGAATGTAATATTAATCGTCATATTATAGATTAATATTTCATTTGAATAGAAGGTGGGATGTGTCGGAAACTAAGATTCATGGAGACAAAAAGTTGTTTTTCATGGATAAACATGCCGCTTTGTTCTTCAGACGGAACCACAGCAGATGGCGCTGCTGGATGATACCGTCTATGATAGCGGCAGTCGCCCGGTATTTAAATCACGGCCCCTCGGCGTCGGCAAGAAACATTTCCTCCTAGTTATAAATTCCCTTGAAGCTCTTGTTCCGTGAAGTTTGCCTTCAGTGTCTGTTAACCGTGAGATTAGAGCGGCTCTGCAACCTCCATAAAGACAAAGCACAACCGGCGCCTTGACGCTCAAACCACCCAAGGCGTTGGTACTGAAGCTTCATCACGCTTCATGTAGGAGGGTCACTGGAGAGCCGGTTCCACGCTGTGTGGCTGCAAAAGGGAAAGTTCACAAAAGTTTATCCACACCGGAGATAGATTCTGCTCTTCTTCAGGAGGACGCTGTTACTGCCGCCGTTGAGCTTTTTAGCTCCACGTCGATCTCCGTAAAGTAGAGGGATATCAGCATCCTGAGGTCAGTGGGCGTAACTGGTAGGAGGTAGAGATGTGTGTCATCAGCGTAACAATATAACGAAATACCATGTCTCGGGTGACATCACCGGAGGGAAGCGTTTAGATAGAAAATATAAATACTACTACTATAATATTGAGTCCTTGTCCAAACTGTCTCACACCATTTGTCTTACCGTCAGAATTAGGCCCCTCCCTGCGCTAAACTTCAACCGCTAGCACACAGATTCAGTAATTGGATAGTTTCCTATTATTTCTAAGGATGCCACCACAAGCAAACTGCTTTCAAAGTCAATATAGAGCTCATAAAGTTGTATTAGTTGCTGCATTCACTGCTGAAGTATCCGTCTGACCTTTCTGCAAGGAAATGAAATGAAATTTCCTTGCAGCATCTCTGCTGGCTCAAAGTCAACCTTGGCCCCGAATGATGCGCTCCATTGGTGTGCACAGACTGTGGAAAGTAAACTCCTTCAATCATCAATGCTAATGTTTTGTCAATGCTACCGCCGCGTGTGCATTAGATGCCCTCAGCGCGGTCTGGGGGTCACGAAGGGTCACTTAATGGATCGTAAACCCACACGTCTGCGCCGACAGCTTCTGTGAAATGGTTTTTCTCCGCGGCGGACCACATCCGTGATTATCCGATGAATTCTTCTCCTCGGGGGGCTGAGCGATCTTCAGCTATAATTTAGAGGGAGTTGGTTGGTTGTGTTCGGTAAGGTGTGACATGACTGGCTCAAGCTCCTCAGGGGACTCGCAGTCCGCCGACCCCTCCTTCTATGTAGGTCGCCATTTCTATGGCAATTCAGCTACCTGGGTTTTTTTTTAAGAAGGCGGGTTGAGGGAAAAACAGGAAAACGGCCACAGAGTCCAGTCATGATTTATGATGATATACGCAGGAGGACATTTTGTGTCTGTTGCTGGCTGATGCGTAACTATTGTTTGGTCCTAGAGTTCATTCACATACTCGGATTTTCTACTTATGTCATAATTTTTCAGCATTTCAAAACTGTTAGATAAGTTTTAGGTTTGGAAAGAGAGAGACAGAGAGAGAGAGAGAGAATTTGAGTTTGATTGATTGATTGATACTTTTCAACTTTGTTGTCTTTCAGGCTCTTCATCAGTTGGGTACAGCAGAAAAAGTTGCGTCTTATCTGGCTCCATAGAAAATTGAAAGAATCACAATAAAGGAAAAGGTAAGAGTATGGACCGATTACCCTACAATCCTAATACAGTGTGACAATTTACATTAAATCGCATTTCAGATATTCAGCAACTGTAAGGGGATCTGAGACGGCGAGCAGCGCGGCCACAGAATTTGCAAAGAAGACCGTTCTCAGGTCAGTTCTTGGGTTCTGTGATTAAACAGCACAAATAAGATGCTAGTATTTCTATCCTCACCTCTTTCTTTTTGCATTATAGTGGTAACAACATGAAACAGAACAATCAGGGAATTTGTTTACAAACTCTTTTAAATCAAATTTGATAGAAATACCAGATAATTCTTTTTTTTTCTTCTGTTTACGGCATAAGCACATGTTTATGTTTCCTGTTGCTGGGTAGAATATTTCAAGTGCTTTTATTTTGAAGGATCACAGCGGAAATAAGGTTGGTCGGCATTATTGCGTACGTGTTCCGACTAGATGGAATTAACGTTCTTCTTCCTCGCGGTGTGTTTCTTAAACCAGTTGTATGACGTTTTGAAATGGGAATAAAACTTTGTAAGCCTTCAGTCTATTTTATGTTCTTTGGTGGCTTTGTCCATCAAAAAAAAAGCTTTTTGATTAACAGGAAATCATCTTCAGGGGCTTCGTACGCAATGGACCCAAAATATACAAAAACATTTGGATTTGGTCTGTAAAAAAACATCTGTGTCGTCCAGTGGGAGCTTTAAAAAATAAATACTAAAACCTTTGGCCTGGACAATAATAAGGTTATTTAAAATTAAAAACAATTTAAAAAAAGCTCAAACTCGGTAGAATCCTGATTATGAGGCTCTCAGACTAGAACATGCAGAATATTACAATTAGATTTGTACAGAACTTTTACCTGAACGTTCAGAATGGGAACCGGTGACTACATTTTAGATAGAATATAATTACAAAATGCCAAATGCTATGGATTAATCCAAAGTCCGGGTTTATAATTTCATGATGAAAGAATGTAATGACTGCAGGGACGGAATCTCTTCAGAGAGACGGCCCCTTAAACACACCTCTTATTTCTTTCAATGAGCTAAATATCCTTTCAGTCCAGTTATCCAAGTAAAGAGTGAGAAAACCGTTTCTCCAGCTGCTCCCTGCACTCCTCCTTTGGCGCACGGATGGTTACACAACTGCAATGGGAAATCTGTTACAGCTGAGAGGTTGAGAAAATGGTCGCGTTGGAAACCAATGCCAAAACTTCGACCAGTTCAAAAGAGAACAGGCAGAAGTAGGAAACGATATAAAAATCCCCCTGACAAAGTCCTTCTTTTAAAGACCAAACTTTAAACTAGCAATTATATCACCCTGGAAAACTTTGAGTTTCCTCTGTCGGATCACGAAGGCTGAATAAGGAGAGAGAGTTTTAGCCGTTGTAAAACTGATTGAATTCTGCATATATATATATATATATATATATATATATATTTATATATATATATTTATATAGTGGGAGTAGTTATGATAAAATAACTTCTCTTCATTTATTTAAACTCAATTAGGCTCAAAGATCAGGAAATGTTCTGGATATTTCTTTTCACGGCGTAGCCTCGAACATGTGACTCTGCCTGATGAGCGTCTGAGGCTCCGTAGGAGCGACTCCCATGAATACTAGATGATCCGCGTCTCCACACATCCACTTCACGACGACCTCTCCTGGAATGATGGGAGATTCCGCTGGACTGGCTGACTTGAGTGGGCAGAGATCCCGGACGGTGACCGTTGATGGGTCACTCCTCAGGGCAGCGGGAAACTGTTTGACTCGCCTTTGACTCTTCAGTTTTTGCTGATTCAGCTTCATTCCTGAGTCTCACAAAGGAGATTCTGATGGTACAAAAACAAAGTTAAAGGTGCTGCGAGCCCCAAAATGAAATCTCGCTGCTTATATACTGAACACAATCCGTGACCCAGAGGCTCTGTCCTGTCCCACTTTGTGTCTCCTCTTCTGAACCCGAGACCCCGTTGCTCAACCTCCTCAATAAGTTCCCTGAGTGCCTTCTTCTGCTTGGACTCTCTAGTTCCCTAGTACTGTCAGGAAGTGGATCTTCTAACATAAGCCTTTTCAGGGAACGGAATCCCATCCCTGGTTCTGGGCGCCAACATAAAAGATCTAACTCAGATCGGGGCAAGACCCGAAAAGTCTCTCCAGTGTTCTGTAAGTTATAAGGAGATGGGGGTATTAGCAGCCGCCGAGCCCACCGAGTTCTACAGGGAGGTCGGTTCCCTTCAGGCCTGACTCGGGGTTTTCTGCTGTTTTACTCCTAATGCCTTTCAACGCCTGCCTCCATAACTCACTCCCGCGGAACATTCATGGCAGAGCGGGACCACAGGATGTGGGTCCAGGTCATCTCTCATGTTCTAGTCGCAAACCAGGCGTCACGACAGACCAGGGCTTCTGGTCCGCCTCGTGTGTTGGGTTTCATAATTCATACTCCCAGCACTGAGGTCTCCGATTCTATTTCCTTCTATTCGGCTGATTTATCATCACTTATAAAGTTGGCGGTGATCCCTCGTCCTTAAAGTTGTAAATAACATAAAGTCTGGGGTATTATTGGATGGTCATCTTCGCCAAAACTCAGAAAGTAGTTTATGAATCCTTCTCAAAGACCGGAGTGCAAGGAAGAAGTGGATTAAACTAGAGGCAGCTCCAGGGTTCCGGGTCAAAGTGTTGGCTCTTTGTCCAAACTTGGTGTGTATGTTTTAACGAGGGGAGGTCCGTCTTGCATATATCACATTTAAATCTCTAGGGGGAGCTTTTTTAATGAAAAGTGTTTTTTTTTTCGGACGTAACTTTACATTTGATTTGTGGAATGTGTAAAACGTAGGGGGATTGGGTGCCTTTCAGAGATGAACCCTTCCTGTCGGGGACGAAGGCCTAGCCCTAAACTTAAAAGACCCTCCTCCTGACCCCCCAACACTCACAAGCTGCGAGCTTCACCATCACACCGTACAAATCTGAGCGAACTCCCATCCACCTCTGGCAGACACTCGACAATGTCTGCAGCATTAAGTTGTTTTCGCATGGATAAAAAAACACGCCGATATCCGAATCCTCAGACGGCGTCTGTGACCTGTGGATATTTACACTTCAAACGTCTTTTCCAACAGACGTCCTTCTCCATCAGGAGAGTCTGATGTGGGATTATTCAATCCAACTTTTACAACTTGGTGCATTCGCCTAATATTTAATATCTATGTATTTGAAATTACATGTGAAATTCCCATAGATTTGGATTACTTCATTCTAACGCAACCAAACTAATTAACTTAATGTGAAGCATTTTTGTCATTAAATTATGAATGAAAAGAGTAAAAATGAAATTTTTGTAAAAGTTCTGATTAACTTTTTGTGTTTTAAATACATTTCTCATTCAGAAAAATGTAATAATAATAATAATTCATAATCCGACTCCGATCGGAGCAGGAACCGAAACGTCCCTCGGGTTTCTTTAGGGAATGAAGAGATGGGCGTATTAGCAGCCGATTGCCCGCCTCAGATGTCATTACTGCTCCCAGAGGAGCCATTATGGGATGGGTTAACAGCTACGGGGAGAAAGATTACTCACCCTGAACTGCAGTAAGTGAGGGACATCAATTCCACCGACAGAGGTGGCGTCGTCTCCATGTAGCTCAGATCGGCGGGTAACCGGGGCAGATTGTGAGCCTATTTGGGACGATTAGCGGTAATGAGCTTCACCTCAGAGAGGCTCAATGTAAAAAGAAAGTCATCTCAATCTACTCTCCCGAGCTCCGTTTGTCCCTGCACTCCAGCTCCGTGTAGACATTATCTATTCAAAAGGGGGTTTCCTCTGGGATACCTGCTCAGAAATATGAAGGATGGTTTCATGCGGAGGAGAAGTTTGGCAGTTTGAATCCCCAGTCGGTTCTTCAGTTCATCAAAATGTTCTTTTGGATCATTGAAACCTCGGGAGAAGCGACATTTTTTCAGGAGAAATAAAAAAATATGAAGGAAAAGAGAACACTCGGAGTGCGCCATCATTGCCGAATGTAAATGTGTTTTTATATTCAGGCATTATTTGGTGATTCACTGCTGATGAACGGATGTGACAACGGTTTTCTGATTGATTAGGTATCAGAGACAAAGAAGGTTCTAAGTCAAGCGTGTGGACGATGATACGGCGGTACCGACTGGCTTTGAGGAGCCTAAAGCCGGCTCACCTCAGAGGATCCGTGACATTCTCACGTCACTCGCATTGAAGCCGCCAGGATCGGAAACAAATGTCAGATAGAGCGAAGCGACAATCCCTTTAAAAGGTGGAACCTTGTTGCTATGCAGCACCGGATTCTTCCCTCGCTCTGGGGGCCCAGTCAGTGGTTTGGTCGCACTGACCTCGCCTTGAAAATATTCCTGACATTTATGAGAAGTGATGAATGGGGGGGGGATTTCACCAAACAAACCTGTCAATCATATTATTCACGTCGCGGTAAAAAAGGCTCCTCAACGGATTCTAAAGGGACACATTTTCAGGTCCACATGCCGGGTTTTTCTTTTAGGTGCGAGTGTCAATAAAGCGTTTCGGAGCTTTAGGTCCCTAATTATGGCGCCCTTGAGGCCTGAACGGTAAACAGGTTTGATTTCTACGATGTTCACATCTTACACGCCGTCAGAGAGGCGCCATATCAAAGATCCGCACGAACCAGAAGCTAGAAGAAAAACCCAGAGGCATAAAGTTCAAAGCCGTCTCCGGAACCTTAAATGAGATTCCTATAATTAGACCGATACCGTCATTCATCAAGTCACTTTTTTCTGCCAATTTGAACCGCCTGAAAAGAAATGACTTGTTCTATTTAGAGGACGCCGAGGGGCGACGCGATTCCTGCGGCATGACGGATGAACAAACAAATGAAGTCATTACTGAAGGTGATGACAGCTTTTCTGTCTCACGTGCAAAACTAGCGGAGCTTCGCTTCCGGGTGACACCAGCTTAATTATCATCCAGATGTGTATCGGTGTCGTTTCCCCCCTGAGATCCAGGGTATTGACGGAAGAGCGTCTAATGTGCAGATCAATAGGATCCCACATGTACTAATTAGAAGTTGAAATAAGACTAACTCCAGTGTCAGGGGTTTCCATTGTGAATGTTTCCTGTGACTCTCAACTCCTACCTTCACGTCCCTGCAGACCTTCATGGTACCGGTACTCTTCCAGCAGGATGAGGCTCCCTGACTCACTGCAGGAATGGTTCCGTAATGGTTTCAGGAACATAACAACCAGTTCCAGATTCTCCAGATCGCAATCCAATCCAGCATCTGTGGAATGTTCCCGGAAAAACAACTCCGATCAATGGAGGTTCCATGCCAGATACCTCAGCAGACCTTCAGAGGTAAATGGTGAATGGACCGAAGTTATAAGGTGCTTCTAGTCTGCTCAGCAACACAAGCCAACATTCACCCCTTCACACAATGATGACAGAGGACGCCGTGTGAGGCGTCACCTGACGCCGTCATTCACACATCAATGGAACAGCCATTGGAGCAACTTGGGGTTCTGTATCCTGCTCACGGACACTTCGACCCGTAGACTGCAAGTGCCGGGTATTGAACCACTGACCTTCAGATAGACGACCACCCTACCAACTGAGCCACTGAAACCTTTTCAACCGAGATGGTTCCAGGGCTAGTACGGAGCAAGACTCAGCACCAGTTCATTGCGTTCCCACAGCCCAAGCACCAACTCTTTGTTGGTCTAGAGCCAGGAAACGATTACGTTAAACGGTGACGTAAGGGCGTGGCTCTGACGTGATTCCTTGCCAATGGAGTAGCAAACAGGTTCTTATGAGGTGTGCGAGTTTAACCGACTAAGCACCGGCACTAGCACCAGCCCTGACCTAGCACCAGGTTATTTTTGGTTTGGTTGGTCTAATGATAGTCCAGTGAAGTCCATACCTCCGTGGGTCAGAACTGTTTCAGCGGTGAAAGTTGGACCTGAAGAATTTCAGACAGTTGGTCTCATTTTATGGCTACACCGAGATTAAGTTGACAGAAATGGTCCACTTAAGTTCTGGTACCGAATTCCAGGTAAGTTACGAGTTTAAAAGTTTACACACCACACGTACAATACTCTTCTTATACTTAAAAGAACAAACCCACGAACATCCAGACTCCCGACACCGCCTCTCTGGATCCACTTCAGCAGGTGGGGACATATTCAAATCACATGCTGGTTGTTTACTTTCCGAACGTTGACTGTGTCTGCGTTGCCGTGTTGCCGTGTTGTTCTGCATCCTCAGAAATATGCTTGATCTTTTTTTTCCGCCTCTCTCGGTCCGCCACAGAGAGAACCCACACAGCCGCATGAATATATTCCATTTGATATTCTCTGGGCTGCTTGATCTTGATCCTCTGCCTGCTTTCCTGCGCTATGAATACATTAAGAGTACACAAAAGGAAATAGTATTATTTGTGGGGCGGCTGGATGGGGAGGATAAGAATGGCGGAGGGAGGCCAAACGGTACCTTTCATAAGTGGATTTTTAAGAGAAAATAAGAAGTAAAGTAGGACAGAGTTATCATTCTGTCCCAGTGCTGGCAGCTGTGACGGCGGGAACCCGTGGTTCTCAAACCCCTGCCAGTCGGACCCGACGTCCTGCCACGGCGGTTCGTGCGCTGACGACCCCCACAGGAAGTAGGCATTGTCTTTGATCGCATGTCCACCAGGAGGAGGCGTTTGAGGTTTACACGCATTATGTAAAATAGAATTCGCCACATTCCTGCCCACAGCTGCGCACTAATCCCATCAAAGCCGGTGTGACGGAGGATGTTTCACACTGATTGAGGCCGTACCGACACACAGGAAGTGCACAGTGGCTCCGGGCGACAGCGAGGAGTCACAGCGTACAGTACGTTAGCTAGGACTCATGGGGGATATTATTTTTATTCAAATATATTTTGTTATATATATTATATTCTGTGCGCAGCTCTCAACATACTGACTTCTGTTAAACTAACCTCCTCTACTTATTAGAATTACTATCTTTTCTGCCATGTCAGGTTTTTATGTGCAAACATCCAAATATGCAGCTTGATAAGGAATGGGCAACGTTCCAGTTCAGTAACGACTCGCAAAATTGTTTTCGCAGAAATAAGAAAGTAAAAAAGCACGAAAAATCTCACAAGAAACGCAGAGAAACGGCTCAGTGAGCCCAGTGTGTAACCGTGGCAACGTGGTAATTCTCAAAACATCCGATTAAAAGTCAAAAATACATCAAGTCACATGTCAAAGACATCAAGTTACATGTCAAGACATCAAAGGCATTAACTTACATGTCAAAGGCATCAAGTTACATGTCAAGACATCAAAGGCATTAACTTACATGTCAAAGACATCAAAGGCATCAAGCCCCATGTCAAAGACATCAAGTTACATGTCAAGACATCAAAGGCATTAACTTACATGTCAAAGGCATCAAGTTACATGTCAAGACATCAAAGGCATTAACTTACATGTCAAAGGCATCAAGCCCCATGTCAAAGACATCAAGTTACATGTCAAAGACATCAAAGGCATCAAGCCACAAGTCAAACACATCAAGTTACATGTCAAAGACATCAAAGGCATTAACTTACATGTCAAAGGCATCAAGCCACAAGTCAAACACATCAAGTTACATGTCAAGGACATCAAAGACATCAAATTAAAAGTCAAAAACATCAAGTTATTTTTCACAAAGATATCTAGTCAAATGTTTTAGACATAAAAACCACCAAGTTACATGTTTCAAAGAAAATACTTGCTCTCCTTATTGCTATAACGCCAGTGTTCATTGTTCAATCTCGCCCAAACTTCAAATATTTTTCCATTATCCATTGTAGATCCTTCAATGCTGCTACTGCAACTATTACTTATATTATAACTATATATTTATATATATATATATATATACTACAACTACTCCTAGATGCCTCAAGGGTTCATACGACGAAGAAGTCCAGGTTCGTACAGGTGATAGAATTTCACCATCAGGCGCACATTAACATTTCTGAAGAAACCATCATTTAAGCTTCATTTAAGTAAGTTACATTTGATCAATTCTATTATATATGATTCTAATATATAGTAAGACTTCATTAACCCTATTAATTGTTACAAAATAAATGACATAAATGTGAAATAAAGGTTTTTAAAACTAGGATACACTAGTTTGTAATACAACAGAACAGTCGGTCATGTGAAATATAATAATAATAATAATAATAATAATACATTTCATTTATAATGCACTTTACATTTGGGTCAAATCTCAAAGTGATACAAAGTAAAAGCAGATAAAAGCATCAATAAAAAATAAAATAATAACTATATAAAAGCCTGACACAAGAAGCAGCAATGTTAATTAAAGTTATAGGTTCTGCTAAAAAGGAAAGTTTTAAGTCCTTTTTTAAATGTGTCAGTCGTCTGTGGAGCCCTCAGATGGTCAGGGAGGGCATTCCACAGACGAGGAGAACAGGACAGAAGGCCCGATCACCCATGGTGCTAAGCTTAGTCCGGGGAAGGAGGAGGCGGTATGAGTGGGAAGAACGGAGGGATGGTGTTGAGGTCAGTGGGGTGAGTAGTTCTTTTAGGTAGGGGGGGGCGTTACCATGGATGAACTGGTGAGTGAGGAGGGAGATGTTATATAATTACAAATGCGTACACTGGCACTGTTGTGACACATATTCGCTCTGAAACCTGCTGGAGAGTATTGCTGGGGAGAGGGATGTCTGGAAATCTGTTCTCGGTCTGCTTCCACCGTGAGCAGACCCCGGATAAATGGAAGGAAATGGATGGATGGACTTCATATGAGGCCATACTTTAGGTGGTATCTACCCCCCCCCTAGGAAGGACGCTCCTTCTAGCTGATCATATCTTTGACCTCATTCTACGGGTTCTACCCGGAGCTCAAGACCAAATCCAGAAATTCCCTCGGTCCACCAAAAGTTGAAATCCAGGCGACGTGTCTTGATATTGTCTTTGAAATAGGACGAGCATAGAGGAAGAGGTACTTTTGAGATTTAGCGTGTAGAGAAGAGAAGCAGAATTATTCTGCAGAGACTAAAGAGCCGGATTGGAATAATTCTGCCAAGCGGGTCAGGAGAAGCTCCCATGTGGGCGGACGGAAAAGCAATAAAGCAACTTCCACACTGAGAGATAATTGGCGGAGAGAATTAAGTCTGAGGTCGACGACATGATGTGTTTTTACAGCCGGAGACGCTTCCGTCTGTTTTCTCTCCGGCACGAGACGTTTGTTTCCCCCCCGCCGGCAGGAAACCTCAGATATCTGCGCCGTCGCCGGCAGATGCATATTCAGGATCATGATTATGACTAACCCGATAAAGTGGTCACCATGGTAACGAGTCAGCCGCCGCCGGCAGCGGCCGTTCATCTCGCTGTTTAATTTAACCCCTCATTTAGTTGCCGCACACAATCCATCACCGTTAGAGCGCCGATGACACCGCGGCGTGATTTCCCATCAATATCACACGTGAGAACTGCTGAGCCGTTAAAAAGGCATGATGGGAGATGCCGCGGCTGGAGGACCGAGGGGAGGCGGACAGGCGTGGAGGAAGAGCGCCGTCTTTATCTTACAAAGGCTCCATTTCAGGCTGTTTTGATTTCAGAACTGAGCGCCATCAAATCCTGCAGAGCTCCTCCAGCTAAAAATAAATAAATAAATCACAAGTTTACTTTTTCCCAGCAGAAGAAACTCTGTCCGTCTGTGTGGCGGGAAGAGATATTTTCATATTCTTTAAAGCGAGAGAAAGTCATTTGGACTTTGAGTTCTGACAAATGAAGCGTCTTTTTCTTTTTCATCCTTCCAGTGTGTTTTTGTGAGATAGACACATTTTATCTCTCCTCGCGCTCCACTTTTCTTTTATCTCTCATCAAAAGACCGTCTGTCACATCTCTGCTAATGCAAGACGCAGGAAATAAAAAAGCCAGTTTAACGCTGTCGCAGAGGAACGGCGCTTCGGAACGGCGCTTCAGAACGTTCTAGTGTCGGCGCAAGTCGCTCAGGTTGAAGCTGAAGTTCTGGACGTCCGACACGAAGCTGTGACGATTAAAAAACGTAGCTATAACGCTGAGGAGTCTGGCGTTATCTGTATCTGTTCCTCGGCTCGGCTCACTTCCCAGCAGAATCAGGTCTATTCCAACAATCCAGGGAGAATCCTGGACTAGAACTCTGGTCGGACCCGATCATCGGCCGCCGTGAGCCAGATCCAGTCTTATTATTATTATTATGTGTTGACACTGAATGTCGCACAAAGTCTTCGCATGGACTCTTTCCTCATATTCATAACATTCTATATGTTTATTCACATGTGTGTTTATTTAAACTTTTCACTTTTTACCACTTTTACGTCCCTGAAAAGTCTATAAGTGCGATTTTATGGAATCGTCATCGTCCGCCGCAGATCATCTTGTTCACGCGATAACTCAAAAACTGTTTCATCGATCACTTTCAAATTTATAATAGGCATAGACCGTAGTTTGAGGAAGAACTGGAAAAGATCGGCTACATATTTCTGACACTAGGGGGAGCATTATCTCCAAATGTCTTCGGGCTATAAATTCTCATTCCTTGGTCCAATTCAAGTCCAGATTTGATGAATATGAATCAAACTTGTTGAGATCTAACTAGTGTATCTCACACTTCACACTAAAAGTTCATGTTTTACTCTTTAGGCGGAATTGTAGATGAAAAACAGGCGTTACTTCCCAACGTCTTCACTTCTGGGAGATTTGTTTGAAAAAAATAAAAAATAAAAAATGCAGTTATTTGAGGACTTACTTGTAGAAAGCAGGGGATTGGGGACTTTTGTGGGGTTATACTCTGGCTATTGGAGATGATAGCGTAGGCCTAGTTTAGATTTGTGGACCATTCTCCTGATTAAGATTAAGTTTGTTCCTGATCTTCCTTCTCTTCCCGTCTACAATCCGGTGAAGTCCCTGCAGCAGAGGCAGCGAGCTCCACCGGTACCAGAGAGCTGGTTAAAGTGCAAGACGGATCATCGGTGTTGCATCAATCCCTGCAGGGGCCTCGTGATGACATCGCTGCTTCTCTTTGTCTTGGCAGATTCTTGTGAATCAGTCAAACCCCAAACCGCAGGAGAGAAAAGTTGCAGGTTCAGACGGTGAAGAGAACTCAAGCAGGAGGCTTTGGAGACGTGATGTTTTATTCTCAAATAGAGTTTAACGCCACCTCTATTCTGAAGGACACTTCCTCTTCCTGTTTATAACTCCTGTATGAAGAGGCTCCGCAAAAGGTCAACCGTTGAACTTCAAAGTCTACTGTTGGCCTGGGCTACACTGTAACGGGCTAAGGTCTAAGGTCAAGGGTCACGTGTTGATGATGGAAGATTTTGATGAGGTAGGATTGTGACATCATGACCTTACGTCGTGACATCACATTAAGGTTTTCTAAAACCAGGGCCTTGAGGGATGTTTGCGTTCTCTGAGTGCTTTCTAGTTCGCTTTGAGTATAATAAAACTATTCTTTCTTGGCAACGGTTGCTAGGCTCCAGCTGTCATTTTGGAGGCGGGGCTCAATGAAACTTCTTGTCCGGTTCCGTCAAATGTAACCAGGGTTTTGACCCCTGCCTGTTTTTTGTGCCATTAGCCACCTTTTCTCCCTCGAGACTATACTCTCCTCCTGTTTGAGGACAAACGTGTCTTCCTTGCTTAACTGCAATAAAAATATTCAAATCATTTTAAACTTCCATTGAATTAAGATGTTTCTGATAACATCATCAAACTAGCTTCAGTGACTTCTTCTCTGGTTTGAATTGGAGGTGCACTAGCTTGAGTTGTTGGTACACCAGCTAGGGTTGGAGATATGCTAGCAACAATTGGTGGTATGTTAGTTGGAGCGATTGCTACTCTAGATCTAATTTCAGGTAAGCTCGCTAGAGTTATTGGTACATTAGCTAGTATTTGGGTTAAACTAGCTAAGATTTGAGTTACGCTAGCTGGAGGTGCACTAGCTGGAGCTATTGCTACTCTAGTTAGTATTTGAGGTATACCACAAGGAATTGGTGGTACGCTAGCATGGGCTATTGTTACTCTAGCTAGAACTTGAGATATACTAGCTGGAATTAGAGTTACGCTAGGTGGAGGTATACTAGCTGGAGCTATTGCTTCTCTAAAGAGGATTGGATGTAAGCTTGATAAAGTTATTGGTACATTTTCTAGTATCGGAGCCTGGAGAAGACGCACCTTACTAAATCATTTTTTTTTTTTAAAGAAAGCTGGTCCTGTTGGTTAGCCTACGTTACTGTTGCCTCACAGCAAGATCAGGTTCAAATGAACTGAGGACTCAGCTGGGATAGGCTCCAGCCCACGTGACCCGGCACCATCTACCCTCCTGAGTGTATTTTCAGGCTTCATTGTCACCGACGGCACGTTGTATTCTATGTTCCCCCTTTCTCATCACATTTCCACCATGTGACCTGAATCCTGAAGCCTAATCTGAGCGAGGCGTCCATTGTGGCAGAGATGAGTTTGTGTCGCTCACAACTCTGACAATAAACATGACCTCGAGGAGAAACCTATGCAGTATTTATGCAAATCATGCAAATGAGCTCTGATTAGCTCTTGTGTGGATATCTGCACGCACGCCCGTGAAGGCTGGACCCACATACAACCACACCATAGCACTGTTGAATTTACATAAATTAACTTTGGAAGAACAAAGTGGTTTTATTTGAAAATATATTTTACCCTGAAGAGGTTTTTTTTCACTCTCTCTCTCCGGTAGAAGTGTAACCTGTCGCTGAAGGCGGGCCCTAATAGGCTGCAAAGTGAAATCTTAAGCACTCCTTTTAGCTGAGTGAGAAATAAATCCATCTCCTCGTCATTTTCCTTCTCAACTAAATCAATGCGCTCTATTTCAAAGCTGCCGTCCTATTTAATCCGAAATTGCAGCGCGCCGCGTCTTCTCTCTGAGCAGAATCAATTGTTGGATGTCCGTCGCCCAATGAGGACTGACCCGATGATGGATTCAAACCTAGTTAGCCTCCTTTTGCCCCCGCCAACTGGGTTTGTTCCCCTCTTTGTACAAAACCTGATATTCTGTGGATGTGAAAGCTAACAGAATTTAACAGGAGCTGGAAGAAAGCCTTCCATCCCAGAACTGGTCTCTTCATTTTGGTCTCACGCAACTCTGATGGAGGGTTTTGATCTGATGCTACTTTAGTAAGAATTGGAGAACTGCTAGCTAGAAGGGGAGGGACCCTGTCTAGTTAGGGTTGTAGGTATGCTAGCTAGATCTTTAAGTGCACTAGTCTGAGCCATTGGGACTCTAGTAAGGGTTGTAGGTGAAAAGATTTAAGCTATTGCTAGTTGAAATTGGAGGATTGCTAGTTTGAGCAACTATTTAGAAATGGAGGTATGCTAGCTAGAACTTTAACTGCACTAGTTTGAGCTATTGTTAGCTTGAGCTGGAGGTAGGCTAGTTTGACCATTGCTACTCTGGTGCTGATTTGGCTTTAATGCATTTCACCATACAGCAGTATGAAGCGGATTTCAGGTGGTGGAACATGTTAGTTGGGTTGCTTTTTGGCGCAGACACAACTTTTAAGAACTTTTTCAACATGATTGGTCTCGGTCAACATCACTCGCCTTGAAAACGATGAACGATGATCTCTTTGGAGGGTTACGGGTTAACTCTAGTTGTCTGAACTGGGCGGAAAGGAAAATTATGACAACAGCTCTTATGAGGATTGACAGAACCCGCCCCTGGATGTGAGCGCCGCTGGATAACGACAGGAGACGGATTCCTCTTCACAGCCTCATCTTCGCACCAGCAATTTCTCTCATCTGCGGCGTTTATGGAGTTTATTCCACAGCGCCGTCGGAGAAGAAACCTCACATCCTGCACAGCTACATCTCGCTGTCATGTTTGATGACGGAAGGACCAACTCAACTAAACAGACATTTCTCTCCCAGTTTTCACAAATGTTTAGACATTACACGTCTACAAACGCTCCTTCCTCCAGTCGGTTGGATTCCACAGCGGCGAGGACTCATCTTCTTCGTTCGCCCGGCAGCTGTGGGAAATGAAGATGCTCATTAAACGACATAATTTTTCCACAGATGTGCCTCTGAGTGGCGTCCAAACAACTTCCCTCTGACATCAACCAATTTATCACACGACACAAAACCACAGATGCCGCGACTTTAGCGGCCGTGTGCAGGTGGCGTGCTGCCTTCAGGGGCAGCCGCGAAGAGCTGTAACCGCAGTCTTCAATGATGGTGGTGGGGGCGGGGCTGGAGCCTATCCCAGCTGGCACTTGACGTCCTCGCAGACGTACAACCATTCATTCTCACGTTCACACCTAAGAGTTTTTAGACTGTGGGAGGAAGAACCCATGGAACCACATGGAGAACAGGCAAACTCCCCACAGAAGGTTCCAGGTCCACAAGTGGATTAGAACCTCCTCGCTGTGTGACAGCAGTGCTGAGCTCTACATCACAATGCTACACGCATATTGTTAACCCTTAAATGCATAAGTGGGTCAAAAATGACCCGCATTCATATTCATCAGTGAGGTCATCAAAGATGACATCATCATCTGACGTCATCACTGATGATGTATTTAATGACATCACTACTAATCACTGATTCGTCTCAGACTGGCATGAATGATGACGCCATAGTGGTGAGCAGATACTAAAGTCAATGATGTCATATTGGCGGTGAGGTTCTGGTTTGACCGAGCATCGACGAAAACGATACAGCGAGGAAGACCAGCTCCACTGAATTGATCTTCATCCCCCTTCATCTAAGGCAGTAGCTGTATGGATTTTTTTTATCCGGAACATTTCAAACACACAAAAGTATAGAAGGTTGTAGAATATTATTTATCCAGAGAGAGATAAACATGAATCTTACACAACAAAACAATAAAATAGTGATTAATATAAAAATCAATATTGATCAGCAGCAGCCAGAACAAGAAGAAGGAGTTGAGGAGGAAGAGGAAGAAGAGCAGAGGAACAGTTTGCAGGTTTATAATTTTCTGGCCTGCAGTACATTTCACTAATATACCGTATAATTGTGAAGTCACTGCTCTCATTCCCTCGTGGTTGTGAAACTGCAAAAACGCCCCTCAGTTTTCCTCCCTGTGGAAATTTAGAATCTCCAGCCGCTGGAAAACATAATTATAACTTCTGATGACTCAACAGTTTTTTTGTTTTGTTTATTCTACTGTCAAAGATTCCGCCTCTACTGCGGCTTTAACCAACACAAATAAAAAGGAAAAACAAACTAAGTGAAGACCTGAGCTAAAGGATGAGCCGATCCAGGATAAGTTAGCAGCAGGATGTCAGTTAGTGGGCAGGATGTCAGCAGGAAGTGGGGGTCACCCGGCAGCAGCTATAATCCCTTAAATCTACGACCTCCTCCACCCGCCAGTCGTTCCAAAGTCAAAAAGTTCATCATTCTGCTCTAATCGGCTCTTTGTGCTTGTATGTCTCCGGCATTCCACTTCGGCGTCTCTGCTCAACACAATGAGCTCCAAGTCCCACCTCCACCTCCTCACCTACAACATAACCCCCTATTGGGGTGTACCCCCCCCCCCCCCCCCAACAATATCATCACAATACTCAGATCGAGGTATTTGGTCAGAATTGATGTCATATTTGATTTTCTTCTGTAAGCTTCCTCCTTTTTGGTGTTATAAAAAAAGAGACGCCACCCTCGGGTATTTTTTTTTTGATAATAATAGTACATCTTATTTATAGAGCGCTTTTCATAAATACTCAAAGTGGCTTCACAGATAGAGAGTAAAATAAGATGTTGAAACAGGAATTTAGATCAGAGGAAAATATAAAAACGCGAGCGTTTCATATCAGACTAGAAGAGATGCAGAGACGTGTCAAACCCTACTCTGGTTTATTATTAACTTGCTCTCAAAGTGTGACAGATTGATGCATTTAACGTACAAAGTTTTCTTACTTTGTACCCCCTAAGTAAGTTTTCTTATTTAGGGGTGACCCCCTAATCTTGTAGGGGGGTCCTCCCCTCCGCACTTTCTCTGAAGCCTGTGGGAAATACTGCAAAATGCCTCATTATCAATATAAGTATTATTATTATTAATAATACAAAGTCTTTGGAGCTAAAGTCTTTCTATTTTTTTACGGTTTAAAAATCGGAGGATACTTTGAGCCTGAAAACCCGGAGACACCTGAGATCAGGTGAGCCCGGAGAAAGACCTCGGCGCCGAGGACGGATTAATGTCAGGTGTTCTAAAACATCTAAAATGGGCTATAAAAGCAGGAAGTGGACCTCCTCACCTTCAGTCTGCCGTTATCATGTCGCCTAAAAGATTTCTTTTCATGAATGGTGTGTTCAAGGCCGACCGGAAAAACTGAAGACCAGATAGAAGCTTTTAGAATTGAGCTGATGGACCATCTGGGTTGGACGGTGGAAGAATGGATGTATTTATTTTTTCCTGCGCTCTTGTGCAGTTACTGCCGCATCTGTGCCTCTCTCCTGAGCGACTCTTCACTTTATGGGCCCATGTGCTCCTTTTATATCGTGTAAAAGTGAATAATAACAACTTGAAGTGAGGACAGAGTTTAATAGAAATTCAACAAAATAATAATATAAAATGAAATCAGAAGTAGCTCACAGCACCTAGAGGACCATAAACATGAATCTTCTTCTCACTTATCAGTTTTATGACCTTTGGAGAATCATGTTTCGAATCATTATCGCCAAAATAAACAAGTTCTAACAACATTTCCCCAAAACAGGAGTGAATAATCAGTAATTGGGTGTTTGAGACCTTTGTGTGCATTTCTTTTAGGGATCCTTCACTCCTAACTATCTTGTTCTTGGTTTTACACCCCAGTTTTGCAAGAACTTAACCGGTTCTGCTCTTCGGTTATTTAGGTTTTAAGTTAAGCAAAACATCAATTACGTCCCGAAAATAAACTTTAAATATCTGAACAACTATCAGGTGTGTCTGCATCACCTTTACTTTGACAGGTACGACCTACAATCATTTATTACAGTAACATTGTCCCTGCTACTATGTGTGAGTAATCTGTTACTGTGTGTGAGTAATCTGTTACTGTGTGTGAATAATCTGTTACTATGTGTGAGTAATCTGTTACTATGTGTGAGTAATCTGTTACTGTGTGTGAGTAATCTGTTACTATGTGTGAATAATCGGTTACTATGTGTGAGTAATCTGTTACTATGTGTGAATAATCTGTTAGTGTGTGAGTAATCTGTTACTATGTGTGAATAATCTGTTACTATGTGTGAGTAATCTGTTACTTTGTGTGAATAATCTTTAACTATGTGTGAGTAATCTGTTACTTTGTGTGAATAATCTTTAACTATGTGTGAGTAATCTGTTACTGTGTGTGAGTAATCTGTTACTATGTGTGAGTAATCTTTTACTGTGTGTGAGTAATCTGTTACTATGTGTGAGTAATCTGTTACTATGTGTGAATAATCTGTTACTATGTGTGAATAATCTGTTACTGTGTGTGAGTAATCTGTTACTTTGTGTGAATAATCTGTTACTATGTGTGAGTATTCTTCTGCAATGTGAGTAATCTTTAACTATGTGTGAGTAATATTTTACTATGTGTGAGTAATATATCTCTACTCTGATGTTTTTAGATCAAAGGCTCTGACATCATTATATTACAGAAACATGAAAGGGGAAATCAGTGAATTTGTTCTTTGATAACTTCTGCATCCCATTAGATAGAAATACCACAAAGTTCACGTTCTTCTACACAGTTTCTGTGGGACAGAACCAGGAGGACTCTCTGTTTGGACCAGCTGGACAGAAAATGGACCCAAAATGTGACTAAAATGGGATTTTGGCTACAAAAGACAAAGTCCGGCCACTAGAGGGAGATTAATTTTATTTTGGCTGTGACATTAATCAATGTTTTTATTCAAAACTAGCAATCTGCAGAGAAAAGATCTTGCAAGAACGAGGTAGAAGATCAGGCGACATCATTCTGCGTCGCTCCATCATCGGGTTACGGCGACACGGAAAGCAGCAGCTCGCATGAACGTTCACATTAAGCGTTATCAGGTCACAATCATCCGCCGCGGCTCCATTCAGAGGATTCCTGCACGGAAAACCTCCCACATATTTAATCCCGACACAACGCAGATCTCACATCCTGACATTTGAACCTTCTCTGGCGGTTAATATTTACCGACCCGACAGCATCGCTGAGATAAAATGATGATGTCGCCGCTAAATTGCTTTTTGGCGTGCAGCTAGTTCAAAGGGAACTGAACTTCCTGGGAAGATGGATGTGAGGTGTTCTTCATCCAGTCACGCCCCCACAGCCAGAGCATATCCCCGTAAAGGCTCCAATCCCCTGCATTGTAAATACAATCAAATTTAATGTGAAGTTATGTCGGAAAAACAGAAATTTTAGTATAAAAAAAAAAAAAGAAGCGCCCCCTTCAGAGTAAAATATGAAATTAACATGATACATGTCTTTGAGTCGTTCCACATGCTTCAAATTTGGACCAACTCAATCAACGTTAGGAGGTTAACTACTTCAGTAAAATATAAAATTTACAAGTTTTTCGCTTCGCATCAATTCATATAAACCGAATTTGGACTAAATCGAACCAACGATTGAGAAATTACTGCCGCACACATTTGGAGACAAAGCTCCCCCTAGTGTAGGAACGCTAAAACCAAACTTTCCCAAAATCCCTTGCGGTCTTCCTCACTCTAACGCCTATGTTTGTGTAAAATCTGGAAAGTATCCATGAAATATTTTTCGAGAAATGTCCGGAAAAAAGATTGTTTTTCGTGGGAAAATTACTTATATTTCTTTAATTTGCATAAAGAAATAAATTTTTTTATGGATGAACCCATTTAATGTTCTGCTCAGCTGTTTGGTTGAACTCATTTTGAGTCTGTGTTTCTTATTGAAACATGTGAATGAACGTGTTTATGATACGACCCAGTGGCAGCATGTATATATGGTAAAGAGTAAGGGGCCGAGGACGGAGCCCTGGGGGACGCCACAGGATGAGGAGGGTTTGATGAAGAGGGTTTGATGAGGAGGGTTTGAGGGGTCCATGGCGGAGGTTAGTACTCTCCAGGTGCTGCCTGGTTTTAATTTGAAGCCTCTTCAAAGCCTCCATGAGACGCAGCTTCTTCTCTGGCTGTTAATTAAGTGCAAAGAGGAGATAGAACTCCTTCCCTCTGAGGGGATCTAGTCGGGTTGGACCCTGGAAGAGTCGGCAGGGCTCGGCTACAGCGGCCCACCTGAGTCTCTGATGTCCTCAGCCGCCAGCGTGGGTCAGAGCCGTCCACACGCCGACGCCCACGCTGACTGATGGTCTGCTGATGGACTCCATCAACAGGCTGATTCACAGGAGAGGGAGGCGTCACGTGACCCACGAAACCCGAGAGGGCTGAAAGAGTCCGAGTCTGTCCGTCAGCAGGCGAGGGTCCGATAGAAGCGTCCTTGACTCACGTCTCCCATCATTAAATATGTATATATACCCCCCTCCTGTAAGACCGCCTGGTATCTATCTATATATAGATCTATATATGCAAATCTATCTATATATATCTATCTATATATAGATATCTATATCTATCTATAGATCTATATCTATATCTATATATCTATATCTATATCTCTAAATCTCAGGGGTGTGATGTAACCTTTGTCACACCCTTATCAATCTCAGTCTATATCATTTTCGGTTGAGATTTCAGAATAAAAGCATGATTTTATTCTCGGATGTGATTTTATTTGGTTTCCTTTGGGACATTTTTGTCCTCAACCTGCTTAAAGAAACACTTCTGTGGATCTGAGGCGGAAATGATAAAATGGCCCCAAAATATTAACCTTTTTCCCAAAAGTAACGCCAATGACGTCATCACCACACGTCCACGGTGAGGCGGAAGTGTGAAAAAGACAGATGTGCCCCTTTCCACTGTGATGTCTCGTGTTTCCTGCCGTGGAGTGGGCGTGCAGCGTTGACAGCCTCCTTCAGACCCCGCGTAGTGGAACTGTCACAGGGGTTCCGCGTGCGTAATTAAGCTGCGCGCATCACAGCTGCGTGAGAGTGGGGAGGATCCAACCCATCCTGGAAGTCTCCTCACAAACAACCCCACGTCACGAATCACACTCAGGTGGATTTTGTCCTGCTGATCTGGTGCAAAACTTCTCGTCAGCTTCAGAACAACGAGGAGGGAGAGGTCGTGAACTCGTCCGGAGGGGGAAACTATTCCACGCATCAGCGCGCGCGTGAAGCGGACGACTTTGAGGCTTTCGCGCCACAAGTTCTCGCCATGAACCAAACGGCTGGAGCCACGAACGCGTACCGGAGATGCTCCAAGGGCGGAAAGGTAAGACAAGTTGATATTATGGGATGGACACGCGTCCTCCTGGCCGCAGCAGAGAGAGGAGCGCGTGGAAGCGCACCTGGAGATGATTTGGTGACAATCAGCCCGATTAAAGTGATGAGGTCACGCGCGCGGCTAACGGTTTCTGGGGGTCTACTCTTGTGACGCTGCTTTCGTTCAGTTCTGACCCGGTGCCGAATAAAACCGGTGCAGGTGACTTTCTCTCATCTCAGGGGTGTTTCTAGAAGGACGGGGGCCGGGGGGCGAAATGGCCACCCGAGATCTATCTACCCACCCCCCTGCTTGGAGTAGTTTTTTAAAGATAAACTGGTTTGTTTGGGGTGAAAACTTTCATTTTAGAGGACATAAATTGAATGAAGTACCAGCCATATCATTATAACCAGTGACAGATGGAGTAACGATATGTGGTTCCCACGGCACCTGTCAGTGGGGGGGGATTTATTCCAGTGGTTTCTTCCTACCTAAATGGTCCAAAGGTGAACAGGTGAACAGGTGACAGGATCAGGACATGAGAGGTTTGTGGATCAGACTCCAGAGTGTTGTAGTGAGTGTAGCACAAATCTCTGATCAGGTAATGGTTGGTTCCGATCGGATTGTTGGATACATTGGATCCAGTCGATGTCGGTTTCCCATCGTGGTTTTGTGAGTTTTCACCACGTACATCTTTAAAGTGCGACTGAAGTCAGTTTTGTATGTGTCTCAGTAGCCTGATGTAACTTCCTGTGATAGATCCCAAAGTTGAAACAGCCCCCCCCCAAAAAAAATGTACTGAACCACGATCCTGTTTCGATCTGGGCCGAAACCGCGTCTTATAGCTAGACCAAAGCTCGGCTGTTTGATCTGGATCTTCATCGGTGCTGGTTTCACACCTGCCACTTGGATAGAGATCAAACCGAAAGTTCCAAAAGTCCAGGACTGTGTGATAGAAGGTTTCCAGTGAAACCATTAGAGGAGGGCGAGTGTTTGTGGAGGTGGTGCTCAGATTCCCATCACATCTGGTTCTGTCAGCGTCTCCACCGTCAGAGGAGATGAAGCTTATTCATCATCATCATCATCGGCGGTGGTGACACGTGGGACCTGATTTATTCACCTTCTGATATTTGGCGTATAGATTTCATTCACTCACCAGCGGCGGTTTATAATGATCTGGTTCTGGATATTTTCACTCCCACTCTCGGGCTTAACTCTGTTTCATGGACCCGGACACTTGTTTCCTTTCTGGGCGCGTTAAAAACACAGACTGTTTCACTCTGCAAACGAGTGCCGCCGAATAAAAACACTGATACCTCCTGAAGTCAAACCCTGCAGAGGTCGGAGGTCGCAAAAATCATCATCAGGTTATTTATGTTTAAGTGTTTCGGTCCAAACGGTTCAATCAGGGACGGATGAATACTTTAAAGGTGAGACGCGGAGGCGGGTCGTGAATAAATACGCAGCTCTGCTAATAAAAAACGATGGCTTTGACCCTGAGTCGACCGTAACGGCAGAGTTTACGTGTTTCAGACGAGATTACAGGAAAAGGAACCGAGAGGAGAAACCGTTTAGCTGAGCGGCTCCAGAAGGAGCTGAAAAAGTCGGGTTTGAAGGTGGAGAAGGTGGAGAAGGTGGCTCAAGCTAGCTGTGATCGTTAGCTTAAAGTGAGGTACGGAGGTTTCTAGCAGTTAGCCATTCATGAATTAATTCTTGCTAACTTATATAGCTGAAAATGACAGAAAAGGGAATAAAAAAAGTTAGATTAAAGGGATGGTTTGTTCAAATACTTAAATAAAATGTTAGCTCATTCATCAAAATCTAGGTTTGAGAGTTATTGAAAACCTTAACTTAAGATTGGTGGATATACGGCTAAAAATCCTTTGCTTATAAAAATTTTATAAATAGCTAAAGCTGAAAACAATGGATAAAAGGCTAGCATAGTTTAAAATCACGGATAAGTTACTTGGATAATTTTTAATGAGTGGTAGACAAGTAGCTAACAAATTCAAAAGTGATCGATTTAAAAAAGGCTAAAATAGCTAGAATTAAATTAAGTAGCTACAAAGTATGGATAAATAGCTGTCGGAGTTAGATCAAGCTAGTTAGCAAGAAGTGATCGCTGAGAGGTTTTAAACAAGTTAGCCAAAGAGGTTGGAAGAATTACAGCGAATGTTTTCCCTTAAATGAACCGGAGAGTAGTTAAAGTAATTAGAGGGAACTGATGGATAAATGGCTATAAACAGTTAGCAGAACATCTTTGCATAAATGTTTCATATAGTTAGCAAGAAGTGACTGATAATTGGCTAAAATGGTTAGCCAAGTTATGGATAACTGATGGATATAACATACCTTGAAATGGGCAAATCAATGGCTAAAATAACAACGAAGTTTTTAAAACAGTCGCCAAAAATAATGGATGAATTCCCAACATGTTTGTCTGAAAAAACGATTTTTCAATAATTGGCTAAAAAAGTTAGCCAAAGGCAATTGATAAATCAAAAAAAGTAGTTAACCTAAAATTGTTAGCAACGTAGCCAAAGTAGTTAGCCAAAACCGATGACCCTATGGCTAAAAATAATTGCCTAATCAAGTAATAATTAAGTATTTCGCAACAAGTGGTCGACAACGGGCTAAAATAGTTAGCTAAAACTGACTGAAGTTATCAGCTAAAATAATGCATAATGATAAAACGTGTAACCTTAGTTATAAGATTACTGGCTAAAATAGTTACCCAGGAACTAATGGACAAATGGCTAAAGGAGTTAGCCAAAAGTTATTGATAAACGGCTAACAAAAAGGCCAACATATTAACACTATAAGTAGTTACTGCATTGCATGATGGTCTCTGGAGGCAAATCAAGCTGTTGGTATTGCAGATACACCTCCTCAAAATATATGTCCTAAAAAGAGTGTTTCTCGTGGAACAGCTCCCCCTAGTGATTAAATAATGAACTATTGGCGTAAGGTATGATGAATACAGAATTAATAATAATAATTATAATACATTTGATCCGCTCGGGTCGATTTTATCGGGTCTAAATCAGACCAAGAGTTGAAAACTTTCGGAGATGAAACTCCCCCTATTGGCTAAAATGTGCCATTGACATTTCCCAAAATCAATCTAGTTCTTCCTCTCATTAAGGTAAAACATAGAAACAGGTTTTGAGTTATCGCAATGATCCGCGGCGGGAAGCTTATCGTGTTGGGCGGCCCACAGAACCCTCGCCGACCCAATCAGAGCGGCATTAATCAACACCACTGGAAATAGAAAGACCTCAGAGAGCAGCTCCCAGGAGGAGCAGAGTTTTTAAACGGCCACCGGGAACCGAACCCAAACAGTTTGGAATTACAGACGGTCCTGCCGACGGCGCTAAAAGCGTCCGCGGCGCTGATAATGAAACGGACACTGCTGTCTGGAGACTGGAGGGCGTCTGCAGAGGTGTTTAGTCTGAATCTATTTTCTCTCCCAGGGTTGATGTGTGAGGAGCTGAAACATCCCAAAATTAGAACAAGCAGGGAGGGAAACGGGCTTTTAAAGGAGGGACGGGGATATTGGCTGTCGGGGGAACCGGGCTGGGATGTAAACACTTGTCCTCGGCAGAAAAAAAGGAGAACTTTTATCTCCGAGAACATCCGATCCATCCTTCCTCAACTGTGTGAGCGTTTTAAGTAAACACGTTTATCTAAAACCTGTTTATAAGTAAACACGTTTATCTAAATCCAATTTATAAGTAAACACGTTTATCTAAATCCTGTTTATAAGTAAACACGTTTATCTAAATCCTGTTTATAAGTAAACACGTTTATCTAAATCCTGTTTATAAGTAAACACGTTTATCTAAAACCTGTTTATAAGTAAACACGTTTATCTAAAACCTGTTTATAAGTAAACACGTTTATCTAAAACCTGTGTATAAATAAACACGTTTATCTAAAACCTGTGTGTAAATAACTTAAATAAACACGTTTATCGAAAACCTGTTTATAAATAAACACGTTTATCTAAAACCTGTTTATAAATAAACACGTTTATCTAAAACCTGTGTATAAATAACTTAAATAAACACGTTTATCTAAAAACTGTTTATAAATAAACACGTTTATCTAAAACCTGTTTATAAGTAAACACGTTTATCTAAAACCTGTTTATAAATAACTTAAATAAACACGTTTATCTAAAAACTGTGTGTAAATAACTTAAATAAACACGTTTATCTAAAACCTGTTTATAAGTAAACACGTTTATCTAAAACCTGTTTATAAGTAAACACGTTTATCTAAAACCTGTTTATAAATAACTTAAATAAACACGTTTATCTAAAACCTGTTTATAAATAAACACGTTTATCTAAAACCTGTGTATAAATAAACACATTTATCTAAAACCTGTTTATAAATAAACAAGTTCTTGAAAACCTGTGTATAAATAATAATAATAATACATTTAATTTATAATGCACTTTACATTTGGATCAAATCTCAAAGTGCTATAAATAATATATAATAATAATAAATAGCCTGAATAAATTAGCTAACCTGTTTATTTAAGCTATTTTTCCACAGGTTTTAACTAGCTAGTTCTTTTATACTAGTTATTTTATACTAGTTCTTTTATTACTAGTTATTTCATTACTAGTTATTTTATACTAGTTGTTTCATAACTAGTAGTTTCATAACTAGTTATAGTTATTTTAAGTTATTTTAGCCATTATTCCTTCACCTTTGATAAACACATCAGGGGGACGGCCCAGTTTAGACGTCTCGGAGACAAAGTCCGAGAGGACAGATTGAGATGGTTCTGACCCGTGATGAAGAGGAGGAGGAGGAGGGATAGTGGATCAACTGGTAGAAGGATGCTGGAGATGGAGCTGCTTGTTGGGTTTCCATGTCACTTCTATAATGTGGTTTTACTACCAGATTGAGGTCAGGTGACTTCATCAGTTATACATGGGTTGCCATGTCACTGTTTACCTTTATTTCTCTGCAGGCCTGACTTTATATAATAATAATAATAATACATTTAATTTATAATGTCATATTTATGTTGACACGTCTGTCTTTTTCTGCTCCGTTGTCTTCAACTAACTCCATGAAGGGACGCCGTGTCACAACTTTACTGTGATCTTACTAAAAGGTTGTCGTCACTCATTAGTTGCCATGTCAATATTTGTCTTCAGCCAGAAGATTGTCTTCTGGACCTTTTAAAAGTCGGTACTTTCTTCCAACGCAGTGTGGAATTTTCCTTTATGTCAGCGGGCGATCTGGCCTTTCTGTTTGAGTATCTCATTAAAACCTCAGCATGCTCTCTCCCGTTGTGCGTGAGATGGTAATTTAGTATTTTCTGTTCAATGCCATAATAAAAACAAACCCGCCCACAACATTACGACACTTCTGCAGCCATCAGCTGACGCTGGAGCTGCCGGCCGCCGCATGTCTGAACCAGAAATGCAAATGAGGTCATGCAGAAGTAGGATTATTGTAGTTAAAACAAACCCTTCATACTTTAGGTCGAGTGTCATTTGACTGTTTTTGAAGATCAGATTGAGGTAGAACATCCCAGTCTGATGGTGGAAACGGTGCAGTGGTGAAGAGTCTCCACTAGAGGGCAGTGTGGCACTGCAGCACCTGAACTCCTGAAGGAGTCTCCGCCTTATCAGATTATTATATTATTATTTTTGGAACATTTACTCTTATGAATTTTTTTTTTATCATAGAAAGGGCCCAAAATAAAGCCATTAACTTTGACTACATGCTTTATTTCTCGCCGCTGCGCTCCTCGATCAATCAGTCCTCCTGTGACGCTGCACCACTTTCACCACTTCTTCTCTTAAGAGCAGAAAAGATAAAAGACGCTGTCTCTTTTTTTTCTTTTATCTTCAAAGATTCTCATTGAATTGGGAGCCTCGTTCTTGTTTGACTCCCGCTGCGCCGTCTCTGTTGTCTCCGTCACAGCGGGCTGGTTAGATTATCTCGACCTCTGATGGCCTCGCCGTCCTGCGAGCGCACGCTAAATCCAAATTAGCTTCCCCCGCCCTCCCTCTCCCACCCTCTCTCTCTCTCTCTCTCTCAAACCCATCTGCACCTCTCACATTGGAGGTTTAATTTCTCTGACTTAGTTTAGAGATGTTCCCTATGCAGTGAATTTGTATGAACTACTGCGGCTCAAACACAAGCGGATCGCTGGACTGGTTCTGAAAGTATTGGACTTTTGTCCTCTTAAATAATTGGAATCTCTCTTTGCTACACGGATAATTACCTCCGACGAAGGAGGTTGTGTTATCAGCATCTGTCTTTTTAAGGGGGGTTGGGATGCGCCCATGAGGGATCCTATTAAATGTCGGAGTCGATCCGGGTAAAGGGGGCGGAGCCAAGTTTGTTTGTTTGTTTTTCTATAAAATTGCAAGATAAGCCTTTTTCAGCTTTTCTGCCTATTATGCTTGAAAAGACTGAGGAAATTTAATGGAAGTTGCTCAGAAGTAATCAGTCAGGATCCAGAGGAAAGAATGATCAGAAATGACAGAAAGAGATTCCAGGTTTCACAGTTACACTGTAAAAAATAAAATAAAAAATCCATAAAATATACTGTCAAATAGAAGCTGCTGTGGTTGCCATAATTTTCCCGTTATAAAATACATTCACCATGTGGTAAATCACCGTTTGATAAACAGATGTACGTTCCATCGGTTTATGGTTACATAGATTAATTACATGAAATTACAGTAAATTACAATTTTTTTTTTTTTTTTTTACTTAATCAGTAAAATTATCAGATTACCGTGTAAAACTTTAGAATGCCAGTAACAAAGACCGTAAATTTCTTGTCACTGTAATTAAATGACTTTCTTGTTTCTGGTCAGAACTTGACTGTGAAAATAGAAACTTCTGCAGAGATTGAAGGAACGATGTCATGATGTCACATTACTGTAAAAGTATTTTTCTGTATAATTAACAGATTTTGCCGGTATCAAAACGTAAATAACCACTTTTAATCATGTAGCAACAGCATCCCATTATTTCGACAGACAGAAGTTGCTTGTGTGACTCCAGAAACATGTCTGATCCAAGATCATCGCCACTCTGATCAGCCATAACATTATAACCACTGCCAGGTGAGTAGAGTGATATCGGTCATCTGTTGCCATGGTTACCCGTCGGTGGGTGGGATATAAACGGCAGCAAGTGAATATTTTCTCCTGAGGTGCTTCAGGAATGGTTTGAGGAACACAACAACCAGTGACTGGACCTCCAGATCCCCCCAGGGACCTGGACTCCGGGTCCCACGAGGGATCTGCAGTTTTAGGAGCCACAAAATATGAGGCAGTTATTCTAGTCGTAAATGTGGCCACACATCCGTTGGTGCTAAACAGATATTTCACCGAGCTAAGCTGAAGGTTTAATGTGTTTGGGATGGACTTATTATTAATTATTGCAGCTTTGAGGCCAGCAGCGGCGCAAACACCGGCAGGAAGGTGCCAAATATTGATCCCGGCTCTGGTTTCACTGCGGGCCCCGATGTAATGCACAGTTATCACTCCGACTACCCCACTGGAGTTTATGAGCATTGATTTTTGTATTTTGGCACGCGTACATGTCTTAATTATCTTTTAACTCTGGATTTCTGTCCTGGAGGTTCTCTTCCTGCGTCTAATGAGCCTCCCTGGTCAAAATGAGCCCGTCGCTGCAGAACAGTCGGAGCCTTTTCAGGGTCCGATCCCTTCTCTGACACATTACCCTCCTGGTTGGCGGCGGCGTGATCAAGACCGCTGCGACTTCAGCATGAAAAGAACAAACAGACCTCATGCCTCTCTCTGTATTCTCTGTATTTGTATCCTGTTTAGAGTGCACACAATGAAATTACATCTGCAGCCACATGCCAGAGCTCTGCGCCGGTGAAATGAATAATGCAATCGCATCAAACGCCTCACTTTTTTTCTGCCGGTGAAGTGGGTTTTCTTGCAGCAAATTCTGCTGTTGCTGCAGCCTTTACTCCTGCTGCACACATTAATTTCCTCCAGGAAATGGAAGACTTTATTTCGGCCTCGGGGGGGGGGAAAAACCCCCCCAAAAAAACCCCATGTAAGCCCAACATGGAAGTGGAAGGCTGAGTTGCTGAGCTGCGACTGCTCTGTGTTTTCTTGGAGATGATTGACACTCCGGGGAGTGTAATTGCATGAGTCACCGAGACCTCTCCAGACCTTTGAGTGAGTGCTTGGCTCTGCAAAATGCTGGGGTCATGACAGACCATCTGGTGGCGTATCGCAAGCAGTCAACAAGACACAATCAGACAAATGGTGCCAAAACAGTAAACAGCCAGCGCCGGTCGGGAGACAGACACCCGAGGCGTATCAGAAATCACAAGCATATCCACTCTGTGGCCCCGGAGGTCTCGGCGCCCATCACAGGAGACAGATATGGCTGCGTTAGCGGTATCGGATGCTGTCAATGGATTCAATCACAGATGAGTTCGACAAAGAGGGATCTCGGTGGAAGACCGGAGGAGCCGAGGTCTTAAGGGCGGTTTGTTCTCGGCTGGAGACGGAGAGTTTATCAGCTTCAGTAGGGTTAGTTAGCATCACCGCTACTTTAACCAACTTTAACAGACTTTATTGTCCCAGTGGGATATTTGTTTTGGACTTCAGTGTCTGCGTTATTACATCGGTAGTTTACGACTAACGCCGGTCTGGCCTTGGATTTATTTTTCTTGTGCCAGACGTCACAAGAGGTTGGTCAGCTGTCTCGACCTCGTGGAGGTCGGCTGCCGAGGGTTCCTTGGATCATTGACCCGGCGCGTCTTGAGGAGTGGATGTTCCCAAGCTCATGAACGCCCTCGGGGATCTTTCCGAAGAGGCAGAACAGAGAAAAACCTCTGGATCAGAAGGAAGGATCCGACATGAGGAAAGATCGGGTCCTTTTTGCGGGCCGGTAGGGAGACTTCCTTACCGTTTCTTTACTAGCGTGAGATGTTCCAGGAGTAACTGATGACCCTGCAGTAACTCCTTACACTTCATTTTTAATATTTGATGCCATTGGTGGACGTTGATCAAAGTCGCCAGTTCATCTAAAAACAACTTTCACACTAACATTCACACTCAGCCCTTTAGAGGCACTAATTCACCTTCTTCTTATCATCATCATCATCTGTTTCTGTCCATAGACATCACAGAGATGGTAGACCTGGTACCAGTGCCAGTGATGGTTTTTGTTAACTGAGCCCCAACAGATCCGCTTTGGAAACCTGGTACCCCATGTTGAATTGGCTTTGGTTTTTATGCCGGATGCCCTTCCTGATGCGACCCTCTCCATTTATTCGGGCTTTGGACCGGCACTAGAGGTGCACTTATTTGTGACACCTTCTCGGCTGAGTTGAGTCACTAAATCACTTACATTACATCATTTTTGGACTTAGCCGCCAGACTACGCTACCCTGAGAGAATGCTAAGTCAGGGAGCGCGATAACGTCACACATAAAAGGCCCCAAGGGAGGAGGGGGGTTCGAGTCCAGAACCTCCTTGTTGTGAGGCGACGGTGGTATTTGTGGAAAACTGAGTTATGTACTATTGAGAGGGTTAAGTAGTAGAGGAATGTACCACTGGGTTCTAGATACATTCCTGGTATCAGTTCCAAAGCAAACCGTCCCCAATCCTCTTTAGTCTCATTTAGCAAAGTGAGCTGTTGCATAATGAGGCAACGGAGACCATTAAGAAACCAATTAATGGTTTCTTAATGGTGAGGTTGAAAGGAAGTGATTTGCATTATGAAGAGTTTAGTTTTGGAGCTGCGGAGCATTTTTTAAATAGTTTTCTGAGAGATTGCATCAGCATTAGATGTGTGATTATCAGCGTTTATAGATCAGTTAGCTTCGTCGGGGGACAGTCCAGCATCACGTAGAACCCCCCCACTAAACCCCCTGGCTGGTTAACATGGAAACCCTCCTTCCGAGAGGATATTCCTGTATTGACAATTTAAATGAGATTTAATTTTCAATTAAGAAACAGCTTGATCATAACTCATGTTTATATCTGCACTGGAAACAGGAGGGAAAGAGGTGGCGAGGAAATGGCGACATCAAAGCCTTATGGGTACTTCAGAGTGGTTTTACCCTGACTAACGTAACATTATTATGATGTTGGCAAGCATTAAGTTATGAGTTCGGCCGTGTTGTGTGGTAAACTCCCCAGAATTGTTACATATCAACATAATCCGGCGCAACATTAAAAATCAGGATCACCTCGTGACTCTTATTTTGAAAAGCCAGATCCACCGAAGGTCTGAAACCTTCATAGAGCTCTGCCTCCTCTTTAATGATGTCATTCATTGCTGCATAGAGCCTGATGTTGGTAAGATCAACATCCTCCGTAACGTTTGACGCAGAGACTCCTCATCACGCGCTTTTGTTCTGAAAACCCAGGCCCACATCGTGACGTCTTTGATTCATTCATTCTCCGTTCGGGGTCGCGAGGGCTGGATTCTCAAAGGGGTGTTTACATGCAGCAATTTGTTTCTGATGAAGCTGCTTTTGCAAATCTCTTCTGAACCGGGCGGTCCATGTGAACCTGCTGACTGTGGGACCCTGCAGCTCTTCATGTACGGTACCAGGACCCGGTTGCTGTAAATAAACCCACGGTTTTATTCACTCCACTACTACTTTGACTCTCACATGAAAGGGAGAAGGAAAACGTGGATCGTAGATCCTTTGTGTCGATGTTGTGCTGCTGCTGTATGATGCTGCCCTAGTAGCGCTCCGGCTGGGAGATGAAAAAAGTGACCCCCCCCCCACAGTCGCAATGTTTCTCCTTATCTGTGCTGAACCCACGCAAGAACGCCCAGGGCCAACTTAAGTTCTGAACGGCCTCGCTCAGACATCCACAAACATATATACAAACTGGTTTCTTCTTGTCCCTGATCGCCAAGCTGGAAAAAACAGCCGTTGGAAAAAAAACGATGCATTAAGGCCCGCCTCTAAAGATGCAGCACCGCCACAATTATTTATCCACAATCTGAATTTCATTGAATCTTCATTGATCCTTAAAAAACGTTTAAAAACAGCCATTAGGCCTGAAAACCCAGAGACCGAGATCCCTGGCTGCGGCGGCGAAGGCAAAGAAAGCCTTGAAGGATGTGTCGCGTAAAGGACTTGTTAAATGTGACAGCTAATGTGACAATTATTCAGACGGAATGACATCAACGTGTCAGTCGTCAACCAGAACCAGCCCCCAATGTCTGATTCCTGGAAACTGATGTGCATTTTCTGCAGGACTGACTGATCCGCCTGAAGGCAGCGATCGCTCTTGGAGACAAAGATCGTCTCAGACTTGCGTGTCTTCACCAAACTAAAGCTCATGAATGACTTCATAGTCCTACGGCGACCCGCTCGTGTTTTCTCTGACTTTCATGGGTGACAAATTAAAGTTCTCCTTCATGATCTCTGCTGATTTTGTTTGGGCCATGCAGTGGTTTTTAAGTTGCATCGCGTTTGCCAACAAATGGAAATGGTTAAAGACAAAACCTCCAGAACTCGAAAAAGCGTTCAGGTGACGCAAACCTCCGCCTCGGCACTTGCTTACACTAGGTTTAGGGAAAAGTTATTGCCACCCTCTAAATCTACATACAACTCCAACAAACTCTCTGAGTATCTCCTAGATACTCTTTAGCGGGTTGTCTCCTGTGCCTTCCACTTCAGCGTCTTTGTTCAGCCCATTGAACCCCAAGCTCCACCCCTTGAAGAACATCAAAGGCATCAAAAGGTTTTGTTGATGACCCGCATTCAGAAGTAGAAAAAAACCTACGTTCTCCTCTTGAATCCATTCATACATTTATTTTTCCTGTTTATGGAATAATTCAAACACTAAACTCCTAAAAGCTTGACGTTTACTAACCAAACTACAAAAACACGAAAACAACTTTACTTCAGACAACATGAGTAATAGTGGCGCTATGTGTGGGCGGATGTTAGCCCTCGGCTTTGGCAGCCCCTCATCCCGGCGGGATCCATAACCCGACCCGAAGCTTAATAAACAAATGCAGGGAGGCTTTCCAGACGGCGGCGGAACCAGGGAGACGTGTGGGTCGGCAGGAAAGTTCAGGAAGTTGAGGGTCGTCTCCGCGTTTTGTAGAAAAAAGGTCGGCTTTTAAAATTCACACGAGTCAAACGGTTACGAGAAGGAGAATCTATAAAGCTGGTGGATCGGCCATGGCATTTGGAGACGAGTCTGTTATTTAATATTATTTCTATTGTTATTGATCAGAGTGACTTTTACGAGGTTCTCTCGGCAGGAATGGAACCATTTGTGACGTTTCCTCTGCATATCTGTCCCCGACCACGCCATCGACCCTCGTCTTCATCAGGGGATATGTGGAAATATGAAATCCTCTTAGATCCTCTCCTCGGCTGTGACCTGATCTTCTGTTAAGTCCTGGTTGGTCATGTGTCCCAGCAACAAACAACCCCGTTGGGTCAATTCCTTTCATTAGAATCCCTTCTGCTGTTTTCAGGTAAAAGCCTATCAGCTCTGTGCCGATCAGAGATAAGACGAAGATGAGCTGGGGTTATTCTTTTAATTTTCTTTTAACTCTCTTTTTACACTCTTTTCTCCCCACTGATGAGGGACAAGGTCCCCTAGCTTTGAGTCAGGACCTGGCCGAGGTTTCTTCCTGTTAAAGAGCAATTCCTTTTTTTTTTCTGTCCACTGGCTGAACCAATTTTTGTTGAAAGTTTTGATTCTACTTTAACATGAGGGCAGAACTGGGCTCTTATGGTGGGGTATCAGGTGGATCAGAACCCAGAACACGGTTCTGCCTAGACAGAGGAATGTGTTCTACTTTATGCTATTTGATTTTTTGATTTGTTTGCTCTTAAAACCCATTAATGTCCTCAAGAAAAAGAAAACTATGGAGGACCCTTTGACCCGTTGTGTCCCCCAGGGCTCCGTCCTTGGTCCCTCGCTCTTTAACATATACATGCTGCCACCGGGTCACATCATAAACGGGCCCAGTCACATTTTTCATCAGAAATAGTGCCCGAAAATGTGCTCAAACTCATTAAAGGGTTAATAAATAATGAACTTCTGCTTGATTTATTCTGGATGGAACTTCTTCTGGTGGATTATTTGTTCTTTAGTGAAGAAACATTGATTTTTCCTTCCTTTCTTTAAAAGGTCCACACCAAACTATTTGGCGGCTGTTACTGGTGAAGATCGCATGTTCTTCCTCTTTTATTGAAGGTAGCTGTAAGAAGGGTGTAGATGAAATCGAGAGAAAACGCCTTTATAACAGTCAGTCATTGATACCAACATCTACAATCTGCAAAAACAGCAGTTTTCCACTTTTTCCCTCGGGTTCTTGAATACTCATGAAACTTTGTGGATTCGCTTTATTGTGAGTTTTTTAGTTTGATTTATTTGCTTTTGAGGAATCATTTTTCACTGCTTTAAGTCCATGTTTTTAAACTCCCAGCCTGCAAAGACATCGTGATTTTGTGCTTTTATTGGCCTTTGCTACATAAACTTTGCTTTAAAAAACCATTTCCTCTCCCTATTTGTGCGTAAGTGGTCACCTCAGTCGCACATCTCCACCTTTTTTTAGAAGTTATTATACGTATAATACGGCGCTCATAACCCTTTGAGCATCATCCGACCCTGTTTGCCCTGATTGCCTGGCGCTCCCGGCGGCGAGGCCGTGACTTTAACATAATGTTCTCTGAGCGCTGTCCTTGTCTCCCTGCTCTTCCAATCTGCAGCCTTCGTTGAAATGTTTATCCTCGGCCGCTTTTCATACAACTGGAGGTGGAGACGGTATTGACTCATTGCAAAAAAAAAAAAGTGTGTCCAACCGAACGCACGGCGCTCCAACCACGCCGCCGTCCCTGGCTGTGAAGAAGAGGTGATTTGTCGCGTTAACTCTCCACGTTGCCCTAAAACAAGACGGCGCTCCCCTTGACAACGAGCGGATGAACATAAACAACACTTTTATTGGGCTCCACTCTATTAGCCTTCAACTCAATGCTTTGTAAATCATGCGAACGCCGCCTGAGCAGAGCTAACACCATCGCGTTAATACGGAGAATACAGAAAAGGCGCCGTCAGCTGGTGATAATGAGAAGTTTGATGCAAAATGGCAGAGATTCAGAGACGAAGGGGGCGCCGCTGATGCCATCAGCCGCCATTTCAAGTCGTTTCAAGAACTTGAACCGTCATTAAAGTCCAACCGGAGCCTCTTAGCTCTTGATACTTCCCTCACGCTCGGTTTCGTCTCTCCGCCTGTTTGTGTTAGTTTTGCTTAATGGCTTTTTCCGACTCCCGAGACGCTACAATCTATAATGAGAGGGAGACAACGGCGGAAAGTGGGACAGGTGTGCAGGTGGGGAAAAACAGCCCACTCAGCCCCTTCCTGTAGGCTAACCTGGTTTAGGCGCTGCACGTGTGCGCGTCTGTTGCACGCCGTTCCTCTGAAAGCCGAGGCCTCTGGGATCAATCTCCCTGCATCATTAACTCTCCTCCTAATGATGAATTTAATATATGTCTTAATGAGAGCGCGGCGGCGGCGGCAGCGGGCCGCTGGAGTTTAGCGTGGAAGGCGAGTCCTTAAACATTTTCTTTGATGCCATTTATAGCCGCTATGATTCCCAGCATCAGTGGACTGGAGCTGCAGGACACAGAAAGTACCGGACAGATCTGGAAAAATCTTCTGACAGGGAGGAGCTTGTAAAAAATGTTCTAGAAGATCCGGATAAAGAACTAGAGTCAGGACTTTTCTTCTTCTTTGAACATTGCAAGATGGGCTTCTTTCGGACCTTGATGGATTACCATGGGACTGGGTGAAGGGGCGGGGCCTGTGCCGTGCACCCAGGAAGGATCTAATTATGGAGCGTTCTGAAGAAGCGTCTACTCCACTTTTATTTCTGAAGAGATTTAAAAAGAACAGAGTGAACCGGTGAGTCATACCAGCCACAAATTTAAAAAACAAGACCACCAAAAACAAATGTGCTGATGTCATTGGAGGTCGAAATCCAAAGACCGGAGATGAGTTCTACTCCGTTCAGACCCTGGGGTCTTTTATGACAACATGACCTTTTTCCCCCTCCCTGCACCGTAAACATAATTTTGCTTAAAGTAGACCGGTGGAACTCCCATATGGACCAGTATCGCAATATATGTTTGTTGTGCCGAGGAGATCTGACTCCTATTGACGAGGCTAGCTAGTTAGTTGTGAAGAACTTGTGCGGGGACACGAGGAGGATACTGGTAAAAAAGTGAAGGTGACTTCAGTGTTTGATGGGTGGAGTTTTCCACCGCAGACATTGTGGGGGCCGACCTTGCGATTAAAGTTGGACTCGGATAAAAGTCAGTCAGTAAAAATTTATTTCACAACCGTTTTTCACTTTTTGTTCCTTTTGACGTCCAGATTTGAGTCCGAGAGTTTTAAAAATGGGCGCTCCGTAGAAACTCGCCGCAGAGCGGTCAGAAATCGGTATACATCCCAAGCCCGGATAAATGGAGGGGGTTGCGACAGGGAGGGCATCCAACGTAAAATTACATGCGGAACAGGAAACTGACTTCCAACCATGATCGGTTTTGGTTATGGCTTGGGTTAACGAATACTCTCACTGGTTCTGTTAGCCAGCTTGGTAGCGCTCACATTATGTTTATGGATGGGAACCGGTGATCCGCCGTGGCGACTTTGAAAAGCAACGGCCGAAAGAAGTGGAGAATTCAAAATTACAATCAATCTAATAATGACACTAATGAGATTCCGGACGACTCATCTTTCTTTCATGTCACACGATGAGTCGGACTGTTATCGGACTTCTTTTTTTCTTTGAAGACCTTTGATGAACTGAACTGGTTGGTAAAATGTCGGTGAAAGAAGACTTTTCTTTTGGGTCCCGGTTCTGATTGTATATTGAAGAACAGGGTTAGCCGCTAACGGATGACGACTAAATTCCGACATTTATGAGACGCCCAAAAGTCTTCATTCAGGCTAATCTGAGGGAAAACAAGACTTTGACTTTTCAAGGCTTTGGCGGAGGTGCGATCCAGAACCACGTCAGAATTAAATCAATCCTTCATGACTCAAGGATCAAACCTTCATGAATTTCCACCGACTTTTCAAAAGTTATCTTTTGCACAAACATTTTCAGATTCCGTGAGGTTTAAATCCACCTTCTTACGCGTCTGATGATTTAAGATGTCTATTTTCTCATTTCTCATCTCTCTCTATCTTGTGCGGAAAAACAACACGTTGCAGGTTTTTCCCACCGGACTGGATCTTGGCCCGACTCACTCGGTGATTTGCTGGAGGATGGATCTCACAGAATTGGAAAAAAAATAAAAAAACCTCGGATGTTCCTGTCGTCCCTCATTCATATATCGACCCTCTGCCTGCAGCCGGGCCGGTGCTGGAACCTGCCAGTCAGAATCATCGCCGGATTAAAGAAACCCGTTTGTTGAACTGAAGATAAAAAATGAACATCTGAGACGTGAACGTCTGCATGAGAGTGTTTGATGACGGATTTAAAGGAAAAGTGAATTCTGCACATGTACTGTCCAGGTCCAATGTTGTTTACCAGACACTTTCTCTGCGCAGACAAACGCTGTGAAATGTGACGCTAATTTCCATGCTGACAACGACTCCTCGTCAGATTACACCCCGCTGATTGATGGACACGCCGACGCCCCAGAAACCACCTTGGGCGATGTGGTGCGACTCTCCCGTTACCAGACACCCAAAGCGTATTCCTGTCCTCGATCTTCCCAAATGGGCGTTCATACTTGATATCCGGCGTCCGCGGGCCTTGACTGGTGATGAAAGACGGCTTTTTCCTGTAGCGGAGAAATCACTCGGAGGCCGACGGGGGGGAGGGGCTTGGAGTTGACGCGCTGTCATCCCTCATTATTCACCGATATGATGCAAGAACTTCCCTGAACGATCTGTGCACTGAATATTATGGGAAATTAGAGTTGTTTTGTTTATGTCTCTGCCTAGTGTCTGCTGGGAGTCGAATGGATGGGTGTTTAAGTGAATTAATTTGTCTGATAAATCAGAACGTCAGGCAGCAGAGCCGCAGATTTGTCTCGATGCAAAAGCCAGACAGACATTGTAAAGGACTGAATGCATAATACATTCAGAGGAGTTGGACCATTCTGGAGGATCTAGGCGAACTGAAAAGGTTATGACATAGTTTAGTGGTTTCCAAGGGCCTTTGTGGCCACTAGGGCCCCCCAAAGTCACTTTCAAGCATACCCTGAGGAGCTAAAACGGTATAAGCTAACTGCAAAATCTTGTATCGGTTCCCGTTTTTGCTACCAAAACAGCTCCGACCCGTCGAGGCATAGATTATCGGACCTCCACCTTTCCAGGTTTTCCTCCACGTCTTCCCTCTGCAGACCCCGCTGTCATCCATCAACATCCTGGTCCACAGAAACTCCTGACCTCGTCTGTCATTCTATCACACTCGCCGTAGCCCTGAGCCAAAATCAAGACAAAGACTATAACCACATGGTGAAATAAACATAAAACCAGTCTGTTTCCTGTTGGTGTGATGTCATCGCTGTCATGGCAGCATCATCAGTATCGGTTGCTGCTTGTAGGGACAAGGCTACTCCTATATGTAAAAAAGTTTGACTTACAATCCAAGTCTTTCTGAGGGCTGTTGTGGCCACCGGGGGTCCTCCAAGAGCACTAAAAAAGTCCCATGAGTATACTCAGAGTAGCTATAAGAATATAAAAATACCTGCCAAATCTTGCGTTGGTTCCTCTTTTTGGCACCCAGAACCGCTCTGACCCGTCGTGGTCTGGACTCCAGCCGACGTCTGAAGGTGTCCTGTGGTATCTGGGACCAAGACATTAGCAAATTAGGTCCTGGAAGTTGTGAAGCAGGGCCATCCATGGTTCAGATTTGTTTCTCCAGCACATCCCGCAGATGCTGGATTGGATTGAGACCTGGAGAACACCTTGAACTGGTTCTTGTGTTCCTCAGATCAGTCCAGATGGATTCCTGTGCGTCAGGGAGATTCATCCTGCTGGAAGAGGCCGCTGCCGTTAGCCAATACCGTTTTCCACGACTTGTAGATGTTTCAAAGTGACATATAAGAGGTGGTTTTAATGTAATGGCTGATTGGATATTTTTGTTTGGCTGTTCAAGTTCAGTCCGTTCAAGTATTTCCTCTGCAATGTGTTTTTTTCTTGCAGCCGCTAACGGCGCGGCGCTGGAGCGTCCACATAGTTTTGGCCAGGTGGTACAAAGCCAAACATGGATATTAGATTCTGCAGGCAGTCAATCACATTTTATCTGATTAGCTGTGCTGCATGAAATCCATCAGGGGTGCCGCGAAGGCCGGATCTCCCTAATGGATAAACAAGGGCCTTGTGGGTAACGTACAGCCTCTCGGCGCCATCAGTCACCTTTAATGGTTGTTAACATTACTGAGCGAGCAGCTTTCACTTTCTGTTGACAGTAGAAGGGACACATGTGGAAATGTTGAGATCATAGCAGGCCGACTGTGAAGGTGTCTGCCAGCTGTGAGAGGTGTCTGATGTAGAGAGAGCGAGAGGGCGAGAGACAGCAAATATACATCTTTAACTTCACACACGAGGTATTTTAGTCTTTGCAAAAACCTTAGATTACATTAGTTTGTGTTTGTTTTATTTAATATTACAATAAGATTCCTTGATTTCGTTCTCCCCTCTGGAAACGAGTCTAGGATGCTACTAGTGTTAGCTAACGATAGCACTTGTGCCCAAACTTCAGTGGGCTGAAGGGGGCACCGGCTAGCGTTAGCCCTCATCATGAGCAAACAAACTCATATTAAGTCTTTTATTGTATTTTGTAAAGATTATGCTCTAATATGGAGTCAGCTTCTTCTTCATTTCTAAGCTGTCCTGCATCTTCATCACTTTCTGATGCCTCACATTTTTACTCAGATGCTGGTTAAACGTGCATCAAATACCTGTTAAAAACGACAGAGATGTAATGTATGTATTTTATCCTAAGACAAGTCTTTTTTTTAGAGGCAGTGGTTTGAAGCTGAAGACATTACTGAGCTTTGGTTAGCTTGATTAGAGAGATGGCTAAAGCTATGAAACCAGTATTTCAGCCGACCGCCACCGGCTGGACCTGAAGGAACGGTAGATTTTGACCCGTTGAGTTGATGTTTTCACTCTGTTGTTGTGTTTTGCTTGTGTAGTTTCTCTTGAGGGGTTCTGGGTAATCCTGTAGAGAGGCGGACCTTGGAATAGGAAGGAAAGGGATTTTGAGGAAGATTGGCGAGAGTCCAGAAACTTTTACTTTTTCACTGTCGCTTATGTTGCAACTTTTTTTGTTTGGACATTTGGACTTTGCTTTTTGATCTTGACTGAATTGCAGATGTAAAACTTCCCCTTCATAACCGAACCATGGGTTCTGTAGTCCAACCGTCCGGTCTCTATCTACCATGTGATGCTTGTTGGGGGTTCGATCGCCGTGACACCTGTCCATTTGACTTTGGATGTCTTCAAAGTCCAATGGACCATATCACTATTTAACACTCCGTCTCCTCATTTCTCCACGTTCTGCTGAGGCTCATTTGTCCTCCTCCTGTTGCTGGAGGAGATCCTGTTATTTGTGACAGTAGCCTGCAGCGACCTCCTGAACTTGGTCTGAGCTTTTGTTTGTTGAACTTTTAATAACTAATTCCCTCCACCAACAAGTTGGAGGCTGTTTCTCTCTAACTTTCCAGAAAAGTTTTGTTGTTTCCGGCTTTGTTGCATTTGAAATTTTCATCTCGTACATTACCTACTTCCTACTTCCTGTCATCATCATCTATACCTGATGACAGCGTCAGTCCTCCCCACTTCTCGTACCTCGTCTCTCTCATCCTTACAGGAGCTAAAATTCCATTTTTTTTCGATTTCTTCTCAGACCATATCACGTTAAGTAATTGAACTGAGCCGTGGTTCCATCCAGAACAAATCAGGGTCAACATGCATATGTTCCCTCCTAACCCCGTTACTCCTCCCTGCAGTGGCGGGACCACAGGCTGGCGACCGCATGAAGCCTCATCGAGATAAACCGACGAGTCCGATGGAAAAACGCCAACGTCTGGCTACCACCTGACGTCCGGGTCGTCCTACTCCGGGGCAGCTGTCGCACCTTCCTTGGTGCCTATTCTTGAACCTTCTGCCAAAGGAGCCATTTAAGGTGGTTGGTGCACCTGACTAGGATTCCTCCCGTTCGCCTGAATGTGGAGGTTTCCCCAGACACGTCCAACCGGGAGGAGAACCTGAGGAAGACCCTGAACTCTCTGGAGGAACTATTCAGTGTATCTCATCTGGCCTGGGAACGCCCTATGGCGAGCTGGAGAGTGATGCTGGGGACAAGGATGTCTGGAATAGCCTGCTGCCCCTATGACGCAATCCTGAATGAACGAGACCAGATCTTTTTGTCAGACCAAAGTCTGGCTGTTTGATGCGGACCCTCGGTCTTCGGACGGTTTCACACCTTCAACTTTGGTCTGGATCAAACTGACATGTCAGGAAGTGTGAACCGCACAAAGCAGGTGTGAAAGCCTGTTCAGAACCGCTCACTCTGTCACAGACACAACTAAATCTCTATTAGAACCCAATCGGGTCCAATAGAAAAGCGACAACGATGCATCACTTTTCATGCCCTTTTTTGGTCCTTCCTGCTCGTAACACCTTTGAACTGTTGGAGGCTGCGGTGCTGAAAGAACTCCCTGAGCGGGGCAGAGCCGGTTAAAGCCATGAATCCGATCCAAACACCTGACAAACGCCTGCTGTTAGAGGCGACTCTTCCATTAATATTCAGATGTGCGATGTGGCGGGTGGAGGGAGGCGAAAGCCCCCCTTTTAAGTCTGAAAATAATTACAGCAACTTTGGTGTCGCACCATCTGTTCTGGAGAAGAACCGGCTGAGGGGGAGGAATGCGGTTTACTCAAAGTCAGCTTTGATTAAGGCGCGTTAAAGTCATTTACTCAACTCAACACATCTAAATCTCCAAGACACCGGAAGAACTTTGTAACCGGGTTCTAGTCGATAACTAAAACGTGGCGGTAGCAGCGGTCCAGCTCGTTAGTACTGATCCCTCCGGCCCCGCATGCAGCAGCGATTCGGCTAATGGACCTCCTGCATGGAGGCTGCAGGATTAATGCGTGCTCCACATGCCTGTGCACCATTTCTCCCTGCTCGCAAATTCATTAGCGCTGCTAACGATCTGTTGTCTGTGACAAACCGGACCGGAGAAGGTCAGCAGAGAGCTCTTACCCAGTTTACGCAGCGGACGGGTGCAGCCAGAATTTTATTTCTCTTTCAAATGAGGAATTCAGCAAAAAGATGTTTGAGATGCAAATCGGCGCTGTAACGCTCGCTTCCTGCTGCTCGCTAATGGCTACATTTCCAGCCGCCTCTGACTTGCTTAACATTCGTCGCTCATAACCTGAAGCCCAGACCTTCAGTTCTGACTGTTTTTCTTACGGTCCGTCTGAATAGAGGATTTAGGGGCAATCTCGCCCCCGGTTGAGTTTTGGCGAGAGATATTGCTCACGGTCATTTTGTTCCTCATCGACTCCGGTGTCTGTCAAGCCGCTTTTTCCTTTTTTCTTTTAAACCGCAGACGAGGCGGTGTCAGCAGCGCCGAGGAGATCATGGTAACAAGTAATTAAGTTGATAATGAAACCATCGATTGATACCGCCGAGGTCCGGGTTGAGTTTATTGTGCTGGATCAGTGCCGTGGCCAGTATGAAGCTTGTGACCCGGAGTCACTCCGCCGGGGATCAGGCACAATAAATCAAGGATTTGGGCTTGCTTTAATCACTTTCCTTCAAAAAGCTTCCAGTTTTCTCAGTTTGAAACTTATCCAGGTCCAGAACCGCCACCAAACACTGGAGGCTTTCGGACTGAAATGTGACGCATCGACACGCCTGCTTCCCGTTTGTTTTTAATCAAAAGCCTAAATCAACAGTGTGAATAGTATTTGGTCGCTATCCAAAATTCCTCCAAGAGCAGAAGAGGGTTCATACAGGAAGTCACAATAGACGTCCAGGGAAGACTCTCCAGGAAGCTCTGATGGTCATCAAGGTGTGTTGTGGGTAAATGCAGACCAGCCTAATGACCCATGATGCCAATCAAATAGTGGAACTCTGACCTCTGACCTTTACTGAGCTGTGAGAGGGCTGCATGTTCTCCTTGAATGTTCTCCTTGGGTCTCCCTGAATGAACCTTCACTGTGATCTAGGGGGGATTTTGGTTCCAGGTCTTCTCCTTGTGTAGTTGATGTGTCTCACTGTGGATCTGTGGAATCCCAGAACCTTTAGAAACAGCTTTGGAACCCGTCCCAGACTGAGTGACATCGGTCACTTTATGGAATTTCTGTAGATTTTGGTATAGTGTGCTACCGGTGAGACCTAGGCGCCAACTTCCTGCTGGGTCCAATCTAGCTGGAACAGGTTTGGTTGTTTTTTTGGATTTAGTTTGTAGTTTCTCACAGACCCAGTTGGTTTCACAACCTCTCTGGTCCAATAACTGCATTATGTACTACATATACATACAATACGTACACATAACTACTACGTCTCAGAACCAGAGGGAAGAAGTATTTTCTCAGCCTGCTGTCAATCACATGATTCTACGATCCAACGACTTGTTGGCTGCTGGAGTCGGGTGAGGTAACTTCTGACAGGCTGCTCCTCAGGAGAAGCTCGATACTCCGTCTGTAATCCCCGATGTGTGTCAGTCAATGAGTCCCGGGAGACCCTTAACGTCAACGAGATGAAAAACATCTTCTGTAACGGGGGGGAGGGGGTCCCTCTGGAAGAGTTCCTCTCCTACATCAGCACATCTTATTGATCGTTCTCTTTAATGCTACCTCTGTCTCCACCGCCCCTCTGTGCTGTTTGTCTTCTCCTTCGCTGCCGATCCGATCAGGAACTTCTCCTGCTGCTGGAACCAGAACAAAGCCCAAAGCGGAAAAAGGAGGTTTTCAGGTTTTTTTAACATTTTACAACTCTTTGAATAACTCAAAATATAAGGGAAACTGCACTGTAAAAAAATGTGCCTGGAAAAACAAAAACAACTCTGGCAGCAGAGTTTCCATAAATATACCATAAAATTAAATTCAGTTTTATATTTTCTTTTGTTAATAAAAATACAGTCAATCACCTGGAAGCTTTTAAGCTATTAACTTACTGTAAAAGGTCGTTGGCCCTTCAGAAATGGCAGTGGAGGTAGTAACAGAGATGAAGCGGACATCTGTGTAAATGCAATGTACTGGTGTTACGGAACCACTTTGTCATTTAGACAATGTATTATGTGTCCGCTTTAAAACTGGAAGTATTTAAAGCAGATCCTAGCGGTTAGCTGCTAACTCAAAGAAGAAGACGAAAAAAACAGGAAATGGCGATAAGTTACTGCCGGAACAGAGAATGAGGTCAGATACATGACTGGCTTGCTTGTTTTGTGTGTTTTACGTTAATGACACTTTGTTTATTCTGGCAGAACCCCGATCCGACTCGCTCTACATAACCACAAACCTGTGCGCTGATATTCGGCCGCCATTTTGTTCCACATAAAAAAAAATAAAAATAAAGACGGCCCAATGAGAAAATCTTTTCTTCTCTTCTCTCATTCTGGAGGATATCAGCTACTCGCCACCCTTCATCTTAAGGTTCACTCCACTAGAGGGCGCCGGCCCCTGCTGCCCAAACATCCAGTAAAAACAAGTAAACATGTTTTACCTGCAGTAAGAAGGTAAAAACATTTAGATCGGGAAGATCACCTGCAGCGGCATGAAGACAGATTTGAGCGGCGGTAATGTGGAACGAGGTGCGAAATGATTTATTAGCAGTATTTGGGCGCAGACACAGACTGCTTAATGATTATTATTGCTGTAATTAGTTGCCTCTGACTCCAGATTTGGAGGATAGATACTTTTGTAGAAGCGTAGCTCGTAGCATCCCCCCTCTGTTCTCTCTGTCTGGCCAGACGGATATAAACGCTTCCTGTTTGTCTCAGTCTGTCTTCTCGGCGTTCTCACTGTTTTGGCCTGCAGCTGAATCTCTGCTGGAGAATTCTAGGAGGTCAGAGATGAGCTGCTTTTCCTCGGCAGCTATGAAATGAAAATGTGAGCAAATAAAACCCTTCATTCGTACGACGTCTCTTCTGCCCGCTCGCTCCTAACGTTTAATTTTGAGGAATTATGTTCACATTGGGCAACGAAACACCTCGAGACGTCTGTCCGGTGTGGACAGGATGGACGTCTGCTGTCACGCTCTGAGATGAACCGTCTTTAATGAAGATTCTCTTTGAGGCGATACCAATGGTATGAAATGGTTTTCTGAAAAATGTAACGTTTGTCTTACTTTGCCGTCCTTCCCCTACTTGGTCGTCAAGGACGAAGATTCTCAAGAAGGACAACAGAGCAATGCCAGTCCACCTTCAGTCCACCTCTGAGTCAAAGAAGAACCGCATGTGAACAAATACAACAGCAAAGTCGTTTGGGTTGTTCTGTGTGGTTCTGGATGCTGGATTGTGGTCGAAGGCGATATGGACAAGATCAATGCTTCCACCTGAGGAAAGATCTGACTGATCCTGAAGACCTCTCCAATCAGGAACTGTACGAAAAGACAAAGACCCAGAGTAGGGCGCCGAAGATCAAGCACTAGTTATTAGGTGCGTCCTCAGAATGTACCAGAACCAAATACTAAAGACAGGTAGTGGACTTCAAATGGAAACAGGACTGGACTAAAACAACCTGGTGGCAAACTGTAAAAAAAAATGTTACATTATCGAGCTGCTTTGACTCAGTCAGGAGAACATTGTTTATCTGTTACCATGGTTACCCATCACCAGATACTGGGCAGCGGGTGGAGGTCTTGTCCTGAAGGGGATGTGAGAAGCAGGAAAAATTGGCTTAGATTTGGGACGGCTTTGACCGAAAACAAATACAGATGGCTAGATGACTGAGTCAGAGCATCTCCAGGTCCTTTTGGGTTTCCGTGGAGTCACTCACCAAAGAGGTCCATGGACGGACATCCGGTGAACCGGAGAAATGATTCATGGTGGCCCAGAATCACTGATGACTGTTTAAGATGGATTAGTTCAACCACTTCTACTTTATGAATGAATGGACTGACAGTCTAGCACCAGTGTCCTTGAGGGGGCGGAGCCAAGACGATCAATCCAGAGAGGGTCTTCAAAGACCTGCATTGAAACTAGAGGAAACCAGAAACTAGATAAAGATGTAGATGAAGTGAAAACTCTGAAGTAAATGGATCTAGATCACCGAATGTCAAACTCAAGAACTGTTAGAAGGTAATTGTAAAATCTTCAGACCAGAACGTTTTTATTACTTTGAGGTTTTGGTTTCAATGTTAATAATTATGTCCCTGAAAAAGTCAAGGCTAGTGTCAACTCTTTCTCCTCGCTCAAAAACTATTTCACATACGATTTTCAAATTGTATACCCAAATACACCTCAGTGTGAGGAAGAACTGGATTGATTTAGGGAAAAATCGATTTCAAATTTCCAACACTAGGGGGAGCTTTATCTACAATCATTTTCAGGCCATAGTTTCTCAACTGTTGGTCCGATTTAGTCCCGATTCAGTGCAGAGGAGTCGATTCATGGAGATCTTCGCAGATCGATCTTTTTACGAAAAATACTCTTATTTCAACCTGAAATATGAGTCGGGAAGGTCAAACGGGGATTTCTTGTACAACGCAGGGGATTGGGTTTTTTTTCGGGGATATAAACTTGCTTTTTCGTGTAGGCTTAGTTTCATTTGAGAAGTTGACTGATGGCACCGACCGTAACAAGACAAGTTATGAGGAGTGGATCGGAGTCTTCCTCCGGACTCCGATCCAGGACATGCGTAATTTCGGAACCGTATCTATTTTGACGATTTTCGGACGATACATTTCCTGCCAATCCTTCAATACTTGAACCATCAGCTCGCCTTCCTGTCAGATCTACTGCAGAAATAATTAAACATCCCGCCAGCAGAACATGGGTACTGATCCAGTTTCCCCTCCTGTGCAGCGCAATCAACTTCCCGTTTCGGCTCTGACCCATCCCTGACCGGCCATTCTCTCCGAGAGCCGGATCATCAAACATCTGCTTCCCGCTCACGGCACCGCCTCACCTGTGCGTGATGAATTTCAGCCCGGCCCGGAGTAAACAAGATGGTGAATTCAATATTCCTTTCCAGCTAGGGAGGTGGAGGAGAAGCCATGTGGCATGTTTGAGCCATAAATCCTCCTAAATGCAACCGGGCCAGCAGAACCCCGCCGTTTACTTCGGCGACACTGCTGTGAAAAATTATTGGACCCCCGCAGGTTGCTTCTATTTTTGTGTTTCTCTCGGACTAGAATTTGTCGGACCTTCAAAGTAAATAAAGAAAATACGGGTTTGAATATTTTTCTTTCTCTTCAAACGGAAAATGTCCTATGACACCAACTGTGTGAAAGAGGCTCCGCCCCCTCAGGAACTGAAGCCGCCCAGACCAGGTTCCACCACATCATCTCTTCAGTAGACCTTCTTCAGACGCAGGAAGTCTCACCAGGAGCAAGCTATGCCAAAATCAGAAGAAAGTCCATTAGTCTGGGAAGGGTTCCAATGTTGTTTCTAAGGTTCTGGGACTCCACAGGTCCACATCGATCCACATTCATCCATACATGGAGAAGACCTGGAACAATAGGGAACCTTCACACAAGTGGACCACCTGTTAAAATTCCTCCAAGAGCACGGCGAAGGTTCATTCAGGAAGTCGCAGAAACATCTCAAGGCCTCTTTCACTTCACTAAAGGTCAGAGGTCATGGTTCCTCTATTCCAAAGACACCGGATAAAAATGGCATCATGGGAGAACGCTGAGGAGAAAGCCACTGCTGACCCAGAAGATCATTAAGGCTGGTCTCAATTAACCCACAACACACCTTGATGACCCTCAGAGCTTCTGGGAGAATCACCTCTGGACTGATTGAGTGGAAAGTTGAACTGTTTGAAGACGGGACCCGGGTCCATCTGGTGGAAACCAAACCAAGTATTCCACTAGAAGAACATCGGACCTACGGCCAAACATGGAAGAGGCAGTGGAATGTTGTGAAGATGTTCTGCTGCTTCAGGACCTGAAGAGAAATGTCGGGTCATCAGTCTGAGTCTTTCTCTCAATGGTGTTCAAGGGATCACATTAAACTTCTGGAGTGATCCAGTCGAAGTCTGGACCTGAACCCCACTGAGATGCTGTGGTGGGACCTGAGAAGATCCGTTGATGCTCAAAAACCTTCTTCTATGAATGCACTGAAGCAGTTGTGCAGACTGGTTGCAGATGTTAAGATGGAAGATCTGGATTTGACGCTCCTAAACTGGGTCCAATACTTTTCACGAGCTTCATGTCTGGAAGAACCCGGTTGTAGTTAAAAGAAAACCCACATCTGTGGTTCTGCTGTTTTTACTTTGTCAGCAGTCCTGCTGAAGCGAGCCTGATGCTCCTGCTGGCTTTGTTTTGACGGTGAGATCCACACTAATTAATACCCGGCACTTGTAAACGAGATTTATGTCCGCCTCATCCGGGCTGAGGAACCTTCTCCGCTGTGGGTTCTGGAACCTCCCTGTTTGTGCAAACACTCAAGAGTCTGAAGACCGCCATCGATTCGGTGCTCTCGTCTCCAGTGGGTGCTCTCATATTAAAGCACCACCGAAGAAGAGTGGAGGTAGAGATGGTGCAAAAATGCGCCGGGGCGGTCCGGTTGGTAATTAGTCCCAGTCTGGGTTGTGATTAGTTATTGATGTCAATAATTCAAATCAATAAGCTTTCACCCGGGAACTAATGAGCCTCCAGTGTTCATTAAAGATCTTTGGCCGCGGCGCCTGAGTAACGAGGCGGCGGCAGAATTATGAACCCGCAGGAGCAACAGAAGACATTTTCAAGGCTCCTCCTTCTTCTTGAGGTGGTTCTGAATGTGACTCAAGTTAGTGAACCGCTCTTGATGGAAGGTTGATGGACGTGATTTCCAAAGCATCATGAGATTTAGTCATTTCTATGTCAGCCATTACATTATAACCACTTATGTTAAGATTTGGGTTATTCTGGAAGTCGAGGACTAAAGACGTTGATTACGAGAATGAAGTCGGAACTTTGGGTGAAGCAAGAGTTTCGCCGACGTCAAAATGAAGAACATGGAGGTTTTGTTTTCAGTTTTTTCAAGCTATTAATTTCGTAAATGTTTGAGAAATATATAAATGAGTTTTTTGGCTCAACTTCCTATAATTCTAAATGTCACGTCTTTGTAAAAGGTTGCGTAAGAAAATTACGTAAGAAAATCGATCTTGTTTTGTAAAATTATTACTTTATTCTTGTAATATTCCGACTTTTTGGACAAAAAATTGCCACTTACTAATCGCAAAAACACGACTATTTTCCCGTAAAAAATATTACTTTGCACTTGTAAAATGACATTTTCCTCGCAAAATTACACCTTTTTTTCGCAACGTTGCGATCTTTTTTTCTTTCGTCAAGTTACTACTTCACTCTAAAATGACATTTTCCTCGCAAAATTACACCTTTTTTTCGCAACGTTGCGATCTTTTTTCTTTTCGTCAAGTTACTACTTCACTCTAAAATGACATTTTCCTCGCAAAATTACACCTTTTTCTTCGCAACGTTGCAATCTTTTTTCTTTTCGTCAAGTTACTCCATTCCAGTAAGACTTTTCCTCATAAAATTGACTTCATTCTATTAAAATGACCATATTATTCTCATAAATGACCATTTCTCTCTCATAATAGTACGAAACCTTTCTTGTAAAATAATTTACTTCAATCTCTTGTAAAGAAAACCCTTTTTTTTTTCCTCAAAAAGTGATGATGCCTTTACTTCTCACAATATTTATACTTAATGAATTACGACTTTATTCTGAAAATCTTGTTCTTTGTTTTTTTCTGCTGCTGAATTGATGAATTTTTTTTTCACACACATCAATAAAAATTGATGCCGGTTTGATTTTTGCCTGCACACATTTTTTACAGTGTGACCTTCATGCGTGTTCTGGTGCTGGAGCTGAAGCGGCGTCAGTGTTTGTGCTCCTGCATCCTGATCCTGTGGAGGAGCAGCGGCTCAGACTGAGACGAGAAGGAGGAGGAGGAGGAGAGGGCGGAGGAGGAGGAGGAGGAGGAGGAGGAGGAGAGAGAGGAGCAGCAGCAGCGGCTCGCTCATTTTAGCTCCAAACAGACAAACTTCTCTCCCCGCTGTGGTTTTTTTCCGTGCGAGGAAGCAGCGGCGGAGACGATCCCACGCTGCCCTCCTCTCTGTAATCAATAGGCTACGGCGGGCTGTGAGCCCACCCACTGCAGGAGGCGAGAGGCGATCCGGCGGAGGCTCTGACTGGGAGGCAAACAAATCTGTGCAGCCGATCGGAGCAGGGCACCATGAAGGAGAAGAGTCTGATCGAGACGGCTAAGATGCAGGGGAACGTGATGGTAAGGCTGCTGCTTCTCCCTCATATCATGATGCTTGAGACGGTGCGTCCGCGTGCGCTCTGACGCACGCCGCCGCCGCCGCTCCTCCTGGGGACTGTGGTGAGTTCACGCCCTGCTGGATGGGGAAACTTTCCCTCAGCTTTATGAGAGCGATCATAAATGATGAGCTTTGCTTTGCTCTCCTTCTTTTGCTGATGATGAGGAGGTAACCTTTCGCCCAGGGAGGGTCCCATGAATATTTAACCGCCTGTGAAGGTGCAGCAGATATTACCCCAGCTGCTGCTAGTATTGGAGGGGTGGAGGGGTGGAGGGGTGGATGGGTGGAGTGAATACCAAACGTCCTGTGGGACTCCTGCCACATATTAAAGGCCACACGCTTGACCTTTTAAAAGCTTTTGATTCTTAAATATTTCATCTTTAATACCTTCTAGACGAGCCGCTCGTGTTTTTTTTTCCTCTTCTGCTTCATCCGGCGTTTGTTTAACCCGATACTCCTATATGATCAGCTTGGTTGGCCATGATTTCTGCGTTTGGACCTGAATGAACCCCAAACGCCTCGGGTCGTTCTGGAGGATGTGGGTCACAGCTGTGTGGATTCTGGCCCGTGTTAGTGGTTCCTTCAGCAGAGATGATCCGACGCTCCCTCCGGTCTTAATTCACGTAGACGTGTTTATCTGTTTGTCCTCCGCCTGATGAAAAACAAACATCGCCGCTCACGGCGAGGATTCGGATCAATTTGCAAATTAGACTCAGCCCCCGGTGAGATTAGAAGTTTCCTCCCAGCTGACGTGTGTGCAGCAGTTTCACGTCCTACAAAGTTTGAGTATGTGGAGAATGTGGAGCCAGAAATATGAAGGAGTGAAGGGACCTACAGGTGTTCCTGAAAGTTACAGCAGGAGGTTCATCAACGGTTCAGTTTTTTTTTTATAACCTCTCCGTACGTCTGTCTGTGCATAAATGTATATTTTCCATTAGTCAGAAGAGTTCAGTATTTATCAGTTATTATTATTTTCATTTTATTCAGTTTTTTTACTTGTTATTTTTGTATTTGATGTAATTTTTTAAATTATTGGTAATATTCATATTTCTTATTTTTTCAAATATGTATGTATTCAAACTTTTTTCATAAAACTTTACTCACACATCACACTTAATGATTATTTTTAACCTCTAAAAACATGTCAAATGTATAACTTAAACAAACGTAACCGTACGCCGGAGTGGCGCCCTTTTTTTTCCAATTGAAGAGATTTGTTTTCCTGTTACGTTCTTCGTTTCCATGGCGATAAACCTAAAATCAGAGTCAGGCAGGACTTTCCCACCGGGTCACTTACTTTGACAAATTGTAAATATCTACCATTTTTATTTTTTATTAGACATTATTATTATTATTATTATTATGAATGTTTTTGTTTACGTTTCCATGGCGACAGTCTCTGTCTGTACTGAAGATAACAGGAAGCACCTCATGCCAGCTGGATATTCCTCCTATGACAAACTGTAGAATATTTCCCAGCAGTCATGGATGAAGATTGAGGTCGAAGCTCGTCTTCTATCGTTACAAATTTCTCATTTTAAATGCGAAACGATGTCACGTTTCCACGGAAACCATGTTGTTGTTGCACGTATCAAAGACAGAATGTGTGGACGAAGGATTTCATCCTGTTTGTTTTCATTGTTTCCATGGCAACAGCCCTGCGATGAGCAAGTGGCTAAAAGTTAATTTCCACTTTCTATCTTCCAGCACGTCGGTCAGGATGTTGATGTTGACTTTCATTATTTGATAAGAACGTAATAATGTTAATTCACTGCGTTTCCGTGGCAACGTGTTGGATCGTGTCCCGACGCTGTCCCACAGAAGCTCCGCCCCCTCACGTCAGTATGGACCTCAGTCTTATCTTGGTATTAATTAAATACGAGATAAGAATTCACATTTCTTTTTTCATCAGCACTGTTTGGGTACAATATATATAATTTATTTTATAATATATACAAAAAATCATCCGGTAAATTGACACTCTGACTCTGACTCGTGGACAGGGGAGGGACGGGGGTCCGCTCCAGTCTTCAGTCTGACTTATTGTTGTCCCTCCTCAGAGAAACGGATTCTTGTTTTGGAATATATGCTTCCAGGATTGGGAATTCTTAGGACTTGTTATTAGCAGGAGTGCGTCCAGGAGGGGGACCTGGGGGATCAGCGGCCCCCCTGAACTCTGATGTACCACCCAGTGGGAGGATCTTAGTTTGGACCTATTGATGGTCCAGCAAAAAAAAACACCATGCGTTACTGTTTGGATACAGAGTCCAGTAACTGATCCGAAACCAATCTAATATGGACTTTAGCCGGGGTTCATTCAGAGAAAGTCCGGCTTAGATTCTGCCATGTTTCACCACCAGGTCGTAAACCCAAACCAAACTCTGACTTACAGAATCTTTTGTGGGTTTTTTGGACCCAGATTTTAGGGATGGCGTTGGTTATAATTGGGAACCGTGACTCTAGATGCCACTAAATGCTCCAAACGACAATAATCACATATACGATCAGATTTCATCCTGCATTTTTCACTTTCAACTTTCCTACTTCCTGTATCGGTTGGACCGTCACCAGCACATCAGAGAACGCATCCGGGTTTGGACCTGGCAGTTTTATCACTCCTCAAGTTCACATTCTCAGCTGGACGTCCCCTCCCAAAAAAAAACAGCGACCAGCATCAATGTATTCCTGACGAGCAGACGCGGCGGTCTTGTCGCCCGTCGGGGATTCTATCTGTAAGCGGAGCGTGACGGTTTGGACCGGGCCTCCCTTCAGGTGTTGCTCCTGCACAGGAATGTGCAGATAAGCGCTTCGGCCTTCAGACGGCGGTAATGACAGCACAGATGCTACCACAGGCTACTTGTGATATGATCTCAACTGATGGCGGCGAGCGGGGGAGGGGAGGGGCGGGGAGGGGCGCCGCTACACCTCCTGTCTGCCAATGCAGGCGGTTCTGGCACGAGTGTGAGACGGTCTTTGTGGATAATTGTTGTCAGATTTCGTCCCTTGGAGGGCAGAGACGTCCGTGTTGTTGGACGAGTCATGAAGTGTGTCTGGTGTGAGATAAATACAGATATTATGGGATGTGTGAGGCGTTCAAAGACCAACCAGGAGAGGTTCTGTTGTCATGGTTATTATACTGGAGTCTGTTCTGAGGTTTGGGTTTGGGTAAACACTGGCTCTTCTGTTTTTGTCATTAACTCCAGAGTCGCCGCTCCATGATGTAATCTTCTAAATGAACTTTGATTTTTTTTTTTGGACCGGGTCGATGCAGAAACGTCGGAATGGGTTTGATATGAAATTCTGAACTTTGACCCGTGGTGCGTTCACACAAAATGCGCGGCAATTTTTCAGCACCACATGATTTATAAGCTTTGCAGCCTGTAGTCCTTTCATGGTACGCAGATTGTCCTCGTCTCGTATAAAGTACTGAAGAAATACCAGTACCTGGAATGTGTACTGAAGTACTGACATTGAGTAGATATACTTAGTTACTTCATCCCACTGTTAGGAAGTTTTAGGTCGTCCATTTATTTTGTTTGACTGGATCTTATTTTTCAGGATTTTTCACAAACGTTTTTTGAAAATAGAAACTGCCTCCATCTGGCCTCACAATCTGATCTTCCTCTTCCTCCAGCCGGCCTTCATCAGACGAACAAACACGGCTGATCACATGACCTCCTCCAAATCTCATTGGCGGGGGGGCCTAATCGAATCTCCGTTGGCGGTGATGAATCCTGCTCTGCCTCCTCCAAACGTCAATAATGACTCCACAATATTGGCCCAAACTGATGTTCTGAAAGACGAAAAGCGGTTCTGCCCCTCCGAGACGTGATGAGATTATCCCGCCGGACGGCGCTGATCCGCTCCGCGTGCACACGCCTAATTCCTCCCGTGTTGCTTCCTCCCTCCTTGTGCTCCTTCAGGACAAGGAGTGCGTTCTAAAGGAGGGCCGCCCGCTCCGCTGCACAGCTAATGGCTTTACAGTACAAACCCGCGGGCCGGCTTGTAGCCGTTATGTCAACAGCCCACTTCTTCCCCGGCCCGCCGGTCTCGCACTGCGTGATCGACCTCCGCACGCACGCCGCTTTATTGATGGCTGTGAGTCGTCTGCCTGCATCATGACTTCCTAGACAGACATCTGCTATCCGTGCACCTGTTAGCCGCTGCCGCCGCCGCCGCCGTACAGGAAGTGAGTCAGCGTTCCCATCATGACTCCACTGAAGCTGCTGCTCACTCTGAGGCTCTGAAACAGGAAGGAGGGACTGCTGGTCATTTTTCTTTATCGAATAATATTCATAAGATGTTTATCGCATTAATCAGTTAGTCTGTAAAATGTCAATAAATGGAGGAAACCATCAATCACCTGTCGGAACCGGCGTCTGCAGAGTCCGATAATGAGGCGTTGCGGCCCGCGCTCTTATTTTGAAATTTGTCCCCGTGAGGCCGTCTGTGGACGTTTAAGCCCCTGATTGACTTCAATACTTTGCAAATTCTGAAATGCAGGAAACGCCGGGATGTGATTTATGGCGACCTTTATGCCGGGCCCAGTTTCCCGGCGCTGTGGGCTCACAGAGGCAGCGTTTCATTAGACGCGGCGGGATCCATCACGCCAAGCGTTTCCCCTTCGGCTACGTCTGTTTGCGGAGCGTCAAGTGAGGCTGGAGACTCCTGACATGGGTGGAGCAGGGAGACGGACGGGCTGCGTCTCTGCAGGTTTGGCTTCACCTCTCTAAACCCAACAGTCGCTGTAATAAATACAGAACAGAACCGGGTCCGGAGGACGGACCCTCATTCATCACCGGACACTCCTGCAGGAGCGCAGCCTCAAGATCGAGATTCATTTTTTGGGGGTTCAGACTGTCCAGCAGAACCAATAAGGTTTCATTTGGCTCCATAACAAAATAAAGCAGTCGGAGGGTGTAGCAGTCGGAGGGTGTAGCAGTCGGAGGGTGTAGCAGTCGGAGGATGTAGCAGTCGGAGGGTGTAGCAGTCGGAGGGTGTAGCAGTCGGAGGATGTAGCAGTGGTCCCAGAACCAAAGGTGGGGTTTAATCCTAGCCCCTTTAGTCTACATGTCAGAGGGTCTTTGATCAGAACCCTGAAACCTGATCTCCTCCCTGGGGTTTTCCCGGGTTCTGCCGCTGCTCCTCAGGGATGAGTCCAATGCAGAGAGATCATTTGTAAACCAGAATCAGAACCAAGCATAATGAAGCAACTCTGGGCTTCTGTGCGACAATCTCCCAGAATCCTTCAGGCCTAGAAGAACAGTCTTTGTGGCGTCTCGCCGTTTCTACTTACTTACTTCTACTTTATGTTTTTAACAAACCACTCCTACATGAACGAACGCGCCACATTTTCCCGGGCCGACGTTGAAGCCACTACACAGCCTGGCGTGACGGTTCTGAAGCCTCTCAAAGGCCCGGGAGCCACCAGCCATCAAACCCACAGCGGTGGCACTCAGACTCATGGTTTCACTCCCCGACTGTTCAAACCGTCGGGAGGGCGTCGCTTTTGTGTTCTGTGTTTGGTTAAAACACGCTGGGAATTATCCGGCATTAAAATCCTTGATGTATTCAGAATCGTTGGCCCGCCTCGCGCCCAGACCATCCGTCTGCCGGCCCCCTCTCTCCGGCACCGAGCAATCAATCACCACTTATCCAGGCTGCACCCTGCAGAGTGCTCCGGAGAAATAATGAGTATCCAGCAGCTGAATATTTCATACGCCGTCCAGAACCTCGTTGTTTGCATCTCCAGATCTAGCTGAGATCCGACGGCTGTGATGTTTGTCCATCGCGGCGAGGGCCAATATTTGCCGTTACTTCAAGTGTTTGTGTTTCCTTGTTGATGCGTGCGTTATCCCCCGTAATGAAAGCGACCTTCCCAGCTCACTTAGCGCCGTATGACTGACGGATATCTGCATTCGGTCGGTGAATCAAGGTATAAAGCCCTTATTTCCTCTTGATACCCATAATGCCTTGTCATACAGGGTCAGGGGAGACGTAGTTTAATGGACCACATCAGGTTTGCGTGATTAACCAAGTACTTTTGTACTATTGTCATGTGTTTACCTCCCAGATAGCCACTGCTTTCTAGGTAATAAGCCACAGTGTGAAAATCAATTTTCCTGCTGAAAGTCTCACAGCAGTGTACTAAAAGCATTTCAGAGCTAGTTAGCGGTTGGTGGCTAATGCCGGCTACAGAAGAAACATGGTTTCCCGATTTTAAAACCATCTGGTTGTTGTCAACGGATTCCCCCCGACGGGCCCCCAATGTGGAAACGACGGCGAATCGAGTCTTGAAGTACGACATAATCGACAAACAGCGATGTGTCGTCTGGATCGCTCCAGTCGGAAAAGTCCGACTTTTCAGTTTTTCTACATCTCTCACAACTTTTTTCCCCCAGTTGACCAATTGGATAAAAGAGTAGAAACAAACATGGTGGATGCTATGATGAAGAGCAATGATGAGGAGGAAAGGCTTGTCGAAGTGTTTCATTGAAGTTATACGATAACAGAGTAATGAAAGAGCGTTGTCGGCAGAAACACGATTGTCCCGCCTCCTCAACAATGTCAACGTCTGGCTGTAGACATGCAGTTGGTTATAGCCTGTGTTATTTTCTTTGCTTCCTCCCAGCTACTAAACAATGCATTGTATTTAATAAAATACACATGCTATTAATTAAAAGATCCATTCTAGATACTAAACGCACTTACTATTGCGTTTAGTAACTTTTATTTACTTAAAAGTGCCTGGTTTGTATTAAAAGGTGGATGCTACTTAGTAAAATGGCTGTGCTATTTTGCTAAAATATACTATTTACCAAAACACACACTTTCTATTTAGTAACAGGCGCATGCTAGTTTTCATAAACGCGTATTCTTTTACAAAACAGTGTGTGGTAATTACCAAAATGCCCATGCTATTGATTAAAACCTACACGCTATCGCGCGTATTTACTTAAAGCAATTCCTTTTCATTAGCACGCAAATGCTATTTACTAAAATGCTATGAAACTGAATTGCTGTTTATGAAAACACGTATGCTACTTAATAAAACATGTTGGCTATTTACCAATACATGAAAGTAGTTATCTAATACATGATTACTTTTGCTCTACAGCGAGTGGTATTAACTAAAATGCTATTTATTAACCCGTTTATGCTAGTTACTACAATGCACTTACAATTTTAATAAAATGCTATTGCACCGTTTATGCTAGTTACTAGAATGTACATACTTTTACTAAAATGCTATTTATTAAACAGTTTATGCTAATTACAACAATGCACTTACAACTTTAATAAAAGGCTATCAAACCGTTTATGCTAATTACTACGACTCACAATTTTTACTAAAAAGCTATTTGTTTAAACCATTTATGCTAATTACTACGATGTGCGTTCTATTTACTAATATGGGCATGCTATTGATTACAAGTTTTATCTGTTAATTTTTTTCACTGATGTCGTCTCCCGGCCTCCGTACTTAGCGCCTGTATCTCTCGGGACAATAAAGCCACACAATGAAGTCTCGAATTGATTCCCACCACTTCTGCTAATTAGAGGCTAATTTGGCGCGGTGCTTTTATCTCGTCGGAGCGGTACGAGAGATAAACCTCGGTGTAAAGCAAATGTACGTCTCTGACTCCAATCATCGCCTCCTTCTATGATAAACGGAGAGATGAAGCTCTTTTCTGCTCCTGCCTCCTCTCCGGCCGCGGTGGGACTCTTTGTGTTTGTGCTCGGCGTTAATAACCATCTCCCCCAGTAGCTCTCGTTAGGACTTGGACACGATAAGATGGTTTCCAGCACTTACTCATGGCGTTGAGTGTAATTGTGTTTCACAGGCAGGCGGCACCGGAAGAGCAGAGCAGCGACTCAATTTGTCTGGATTCACTACGTGGCTGCAGACGCCGCCGCCACCGCCACCGCCGCCGCCACGTACGTCTATCCGCTGCCGATGTGCCGCGAGTGGCTCAAAGCGGCGAAACCTCATGAGACGGGTTATTACTGACGGACAGGGGCGGGGGAGAACCGACAGGAGGGCCAGATGGAGGGAGAGGAAAATAAAAACATGCCATGCCAGTTTTCTGACTTCTGAAATTGGACCACACAGCCCGGCATGATGAGGTTCTGGAAAGCGATTTAAAAACCAGAGCCGAGGAGAAACAGTCCGGCCAAATTCCTGCCGGCGTTCTGTGGGAGTGGGCAAATAAACATCTCTCCTGCTCCCACCGCGAGTCCAGAGCAGCAGCTGGAGGTAGAAGAACCTGCAGCGGCGGCACAGATGGTCCTGACATCTGCAGGCGGCGCTGTAAATCACCTCCTCCACCTCCTCCTCCGAGGAGGTCAGGCCTCCACCGGTGTTTGTTTGTTTATCAGCGTTTCAACACAAACTCTACAAGAAGGTTTTCGGGGTTTTTTTTGACACATTTATTGAAATGCTATAAAGAGGTTTTTCCTGAACGAGGAGGAAGAGGAGGAGGAGGAGGAAGAGGAGAAAGATCTTTTCTCTCGGACATCGTCAGATAATGTCTGACTTCACACGAATATAGATCAGGGAGAAAATCTAACGTTGACGGATTATTCTGGTATTCCACTCAGAGGAAGTTTTTGGTTGAACCTAGAGATAATCCTTTGGCGAGGTTAGGCGATGACCTCATGGCGTGATGTCACAGTTACCCTTCCTTGATGAACGCATGAAAGTCTACCTCAGGAGCAGCTGATCTTCTGGATGGACCCGTCCCGGTTCAGTGAATCTTTTTTTTAGATTTGTTGTTTCGGCAATTTTCATGGCCTTGTACCCAGCATCACTCTCCAGCTCATCCGAGGTTGGCTGGAGGAGATTTGTAAACCTTCCCAGTTGATCATGCCTGGAGAAGAACCTGAACGGACTCCTTTCAGCGTGAGCTCGCATTCTACACAACGAGTTCCCTCCAGATGTGAGACTCCCCGCCTTATCTCTAAAAGCCGAGTCCGTTCTGTTCCTTGAGAGGGTCCGGTTAGAACTCCTCCCTTTGGAGGTTTTTCCAGGACAGTCCAATTAGAAGGAGACCCCCAGCGTAGAACCAGAACTCTCTGGAGAAACTAAATGTCTCATCCAGGCTGGAGATGCCTCGGGATCCCCCCCAGGATGAGCTGGAGAGAATATCCGGGGAGAGGGACGTCTGGATATGAGGAACAAACGGAATGGATTGGATTTAGTATCACAGAAGAAACTAACTAGGACATGAACCGGCGCCAACCTGGAGGTCTTCATGATCTACTTCCTCTTGCAGAAGGAAGCTCCACAATCAGCCTCGAGGATCATTTCCTCTGCTCTTCCTCCTCCTCCTCTTCTTCCCCTCGCCGACAGGCCATCTATGATTAATCTATGCCATTCCATTCCTGGCTGCCTGCTAGGATTCTGGGTAATGATGTACGGCTCAGACTAGCAGGGCTGTTAGCGTTTAGCGTCTTCTCCGGCCTCTGTGCGGCGGCGGCGAGGGAGGGAGGGAGGGAGGGAGGACGGCGAGCACGTTTGGAATTCAATTAGCGCTTATTTTTCGAAGCCACTCTCAGATTCTTGTCCGTCTTGTAAGTGAGCAGCTTCTGTCGCGGCGGTGACATCAATCAGACGCCCGGCCTCAGTGTTCCGGCGCCGGTGGTTGTGGCGCCTGTCGCGTGGCAGAGGTGCTAAAGGCACTTCCCTAATGAGATCATTAGAGCTCGCCGGAACAGGCGGGAAAATGAGAAAGCACCTGTTGAAGAGGGGGGGGCGTGAATCCCCCCTCAAACGCGGCAGGAGCGCGAGCTGGCGGCGCTTTGGAGAACGCTCAGTGTGGCTACGTTTCCGTGAGTGCGTGCGTCTCGTGGGGCGGATTCATTATTAATGACCTCACGGATGTTCGGGATTCGTTCTAAGTAATTGGGGTCCTGGCAGAAACCTCACGGACCCAAGTTCTTTAGCACATTAGATGTAGCATCAACCACCGCCGACCCGCAGGGTTCTGGTTTGATTCCCGCACGCAGCAAGAAGAGGGAAGATTCTTCCCGGCGGTCCGAGGCGTCGGTTCATTAAGAGGAAAGTCCCAGAACAACGGCGGCAGACAAACATCAGAATCACGCCTGCTGGTGCCGGAGGACTGAGAGGCAGCGAGGGAGAACTTGGGGTCCAGTCCATTTCTGGTACAACGTACTTTTTGATCCAGCAGACATGGATTATTATCTGGACCTGCATCACATTCAGACCTCCTCCTCCTAAGGACACCAATCAGCCATTACATTATAACCATTCTTTAAAAATGGGTTCTGACACTTTTCTGTCAGAACATTCTCTTATCATTAACTTCACCTGTGTCATCTTATCCAGGCCCACAAAGAGAGAGGCGGTCCGTTCTCTACTTTAATGCTGGAATGGACTTCTGCCAGGGAGCATCTGCCCAACCAGCAGGATTCTGGGAGAATACTGTAATCCATTACTTCGGCCTCAGGGAGCGGACCCGCAGCTCGGTGCTGGAGGTTCCTGGATCCGAGTGTGACGTACAGCAGAGACAGCGGGCGGCTGCAGCTGGGAGGAAGTCTTGTATCGGACCTCATCTGGAAGAACCAAATCCACTAGAGGCTGGATAGAACAGTTCTAACAAAGGTGTAAATGGGTCGGATGCATCGGTTCCGCTTACTGAACCGGCCGTGGAGAAGGTGGATCAACAAACTTGGCACACTCTCCAGATCAGCGAGGGTCCGCTGCAGGTCCTCCGGCCCGCAGAAAGCTTTTTTTCCTCTGTGTTGGACCTGGAATGAACCGGAGTGTCCCGGTTTGAACCCGCCTCTCGTCTGGTGTTGGCGAGGAGGATGATGATGATGAAGGAGAGTCCATGAGCAGTAATTAAATATACAAAGATAATAAATTATGATATGATTTATTTTATCTATAACATTATTACAAATATTTTATTTTATAATTTTATAAATTATATGAATATTTAATGTTTGTAATAAATACGGGAAATAAAAACATGAATAATAAATTATAATAAATAATACCATTTAGATTAACATATAATTAATTCAATAAATAATTAAAAAGTATTATTTACTGTAAACTATAATATAAAAATATGAATATTTGAAAAATTCATTACAATATAAGCAAATAAATTTTAATAATAATATACTATTTGTTTTATTTATAATATATTAGAAATACAATGAGTAATAAAAAATTGTATAAAGAATTAAAAAATATTTAAAAATATGAATATTTGATAAATATATCAAAAATACATGATAAAAAAATAAATAAATTAGTGTCATACATAAAGTTGTAAATATTATAAATATAATGAAACTATGTTAAAATATCAGATACACACATTAAAAAATATAAAAGCTTAAAAAAATCATATTATAATTTAGAATATTACAAAATATTGAGAAATAAATGATCTAAAATGTTTCCAGCAGAAGTATTGAATCTTTTCACAGTCGCTCAGTTTAAGTACATAAACTTTAATTAATACGCGTGACTCAAAAATACGTGATTTAATAATTTCCTCAATCATTTAGTTTTTCATTGTTTTTGTCATTGTTTGTTGATGATGGCGATGAGCAGATGAAGGTGGAGCTAAATGCAGCCATGAAATGTGAACCACGTGTTCCATCAGTCGCGCCCGTCTGTGGCGCTGCTTTCAATCACACAGGAAACGGTTTATCGGTCTGATGGTACATTACTTCATATCGACCCCGGGTCTCCGGCTCTGGTCCGGATTTATCCGGTTAAAAGGTCTCTGAGTTTGTCGCCGTCCGTCTCGTCTCCGTGATCATAAAGTTTGTCAGCCTGCATCGATCGTGAGGGGAAATACCTGCAGCCTGACGCGGCCAATCCGTCATGAACAGTAGAGGCGCGGCACCGGTCCGATCCATCACGCCGTATTGACTCGCCTCGGCTTCCTCCTTGCCCATCAGTTATAATCTCGGGCTAAGGAGTCAGCGCGGCGTTACGACACCGCTCTTCCTTCTGTGAGATGAGGGAGAAGTTCTGCTCCAGCAGACTGAATGAAGAAGCTGAGAGTCCGTTTACGTTACAGAGGCGTCACCCCGGGTTCTTGTTCCAGCTCAGAGCCGTCAGGGAGGTAGTACCAGAGGCAAAATGACCCGGTTGAGGTGGATCATGTGTTCAGCACCGTCCAAAGACGTCCAGCTGAAGAAGAACCCCAGAGGGATCGTCTCGTCGCTTTTGGATGGATTCAACATGAAGGAGGTGCTATTTACTGTAGAATCCTTCAGTCACAACAACAACAACAACAACAACATGGCCGCCAGGTGTCGCCGGCGTTTCCTTTTCTTCTCTCCTGTTCTTAAATCTGATGTCCAAACAAAACTAATAATAATATTTAAACACATTTAACAACTCCTTTTTATAAAAATCAAAGCACTGATGACGGGTCGGATTCTGGTGCCGACACCGGTACCTTATAGAATCTAGTGCTCAGGCAGGTTCTGCTTTGGAGCTGGGAGATGTAGTTCAAGCCCGACACCGTCTCCACTTAGTGGTTCTGCTCCTCCTCTCTTAACCTCTTGACACACCTTCCAGAACCTTACATCACGTCTCCTTCAGCGCCGGCCTACGCAGACTGTGATCCCCCTCCTCCTCTTCCTCCTCCTCCTCCTCCTCTTTAGAGATCGTGGCATTTCATTCCGGCTGGCGAACACGAGAGCGCTCCTGACCGCGTTGATGGATCCGGGCCATAATGAGAAGGCTCTGACTCTCTGGCTGTCAGGTGAGAGCGCGTCTCGGCGCCCCCTGGAGTTCCGGAAAGGTCAACGTGCCTCTTAATCAAACATCAGGCAGGCCGTCCCTCCTGTCGGCTGCTGCTCGCTCCCCGCTGGGCCTAAAGTTCACTCCAATCTGCTGCCTGAAAGTCCCGCCGTCTGTCATGCCGCCGTAAAGATGTCCTGATGCGGGGATGATTGGCCCGCGTGACGGCGCCGGGGCCACGGCGAGGCCTCGTGTCCGGGGATGCTCTTTTAATTAACCCTCGTGAGGCAAACTTCATTTCTCTAAAGTCACATAAAAGATGATTTTAACCTTCTGATGTTTTTTTTTCATGCGTTTCATTCCAGTAACTTTGGGAGCTTGATGATATTCTTGGCAGAGACGTTTGTGATTCTCCTGAGCGGACGCTTTAATCCTACGGAGGACCAAAGATGACTTAATGGAGAAATAAATGAATGAATAAATGCAGAAATTAATAAATAAATAAATAAACCTTGTCATTAAAAAATACTTCTTATTTATACTTTTTTTTTCCTTTCTTAAAAAATGTATTCCTTCATTTTTTTAAAATCATTTCTGTATTTATTCATTTAATTATTTATACATTTATTCATTCATTCATATTTCTATTTTTATTTAATGAAGCCCTTTTAAATGAATGCATTTTTTTCCTTCATTTTTTATCCTTATGTCGTTGTTGGTCCTCCATACATCCTGGCGACAACGTGCGACAAATTTTTATATCAGATCTACTGTTTTATAAATAAGACTTTGTTAGCTAAGTGTCTGCTTACGATCCTCCAGTAGGGGGTCCCCAAGAGCACCTCAAAATGTCCCTCCATGTTTGTTGCTCAATGCTTGAAGGTGGCGGCGGCGGCTCACAGATGGTAAAGACTTTGTAAGAAGGAAGAGGAGTGATTTCTTAAACTGGTCAGTTTTTCCTGAAACCGTCTGGTTCTGTCTTTCATCCGGACCTCGGATAATGTCTAATAAAACCGTCCTGCTTTCACGTGGCTCCTTTAAACGCCGTCTGGTGACGCTGTGATGTACGAACCGAGCCGCCGCTGCCTCAGAGGCGTGGGACTTGAAAATAACGCCTGGCCAGGATTTAACTCAAACAAACGTGGAACTCATTACTCCACTCATTATCTCCACCGGGGCAGAACCTCCTCAAAGAGACGTTTGAAAACGAGTCCACTCAGGATTCCAGCCGCTTTCGGGATCGCTCGCTCAATCAGAGGACCAGTCCGTCATCGGCGAAGCCTCGCCGTGGAGGAGCGATACATCACCGCGGGGCCTAATCAGGTCCGGCGCGGCTCATTGGTCCGCCGCCGGCAGCAGAACACTCAAGAACCACTATTTTCCGAAGGCAAATTGGTCCCGGGGCTGATGTCCCCATAATGATTGTTTCTAATGTAAAGCTAATGTAGTGGTGATCAACGCCGCCCTCTGGAATTTAAAGAGTGCGTGGGGGGAGAGAGAGGGCGAGATAATTGCCTTTCAAAAAGTTTACAGCAAAGTAATTAGGAGAAGAAGTTAAAAGTGCGGAGCTGTGTGGAATATTAGCCGGCGCCGCGACGGCGAACGTGTAGCCGAAGATAAGTGGCTTTTAATGTTTTAAACACTCCCGGTGTGAAGTCGGCGCTGATGAGATCACCGGAGGAAACGGGACCAGATGATGGTCCTTCGCGTCGTTTCTGCCGACTCGGGAAAGCCGACGCCGTCTCTGGAGGCGCTCGTGGCGAGTAGCCGTTCAGCAGCAGACGTTCCGTTTGACGCTGGTACCGGGGAGGTTCTGTCTCCGCCGGGTCCATCTGTCCGTCAGCAGGACTACACAAAAACTGAAGACACATTTTCATGGATCCTGTCAGGATCATTTTCAGCAAGAAGTCATATCTGGGTAAAGGGGCGGAGTCTGCAATCTGGTTTCACTTTCTCCAGTGCTACCATGTAGTACATGTGTGTAGTATGTGACGTGTACTTGAGACGTGTACTTGTACAGTACATTCATTTGACACAGTATTTGCTATGGTGACGGGTCACCACAGCCAGTCTGTGATGACGGGTCTAGTGTCTGCGTGGCGTGGTGAAGGTGCTCTTGAGTCATCTACGACATAATAACGTGGCTGTAGTGCCTCTTATGTAATGATGTGGCTGTAGTGCCTCTTATGTAATGATGTGGCTGTAGTGCTTCCGATGTAATGATGTGGCTCTAGTGCCTCTGATGTAATGATGTGGCTCTAGTGCCTCTGATGTAATGATGTGGCTCTAGTGCCTCTGTGACGTAATGATGTGGCTCTAGTGCCTATGTGACGTAACGATGCGGCTCTAGTGCCTCTGTGATGACAGGTCTAGTCTGCGTGGCGTGGTGAAGGTGCTCTTGAGTCATCTACAACATAATAACGTGGCTGTAGTGCCTCTTATGTAATGATGTGGCTGTAGTGCCTCTTATGTAATGATGTGGCTGTAGTGCCTCTTATGTAATGATGTGGCTCTAGTGCCTCTGATGTAATGATGTGGCTCTAGTGCCTCTGTGACGTAATGATGTGGCTCTAGTGCAGATGTGACGTAACGATGTGGCTGTAGTGCCTCTTATGTAATGATGTGGCTGTAGTGCTTCCGATGTAATGATGTGGCTCTAGTGCCTCTGATGTAATGATGTGGCTCTAGTGCCTCTGATGTAATGATGTGGCTCTAGTGCCTCTGTGACGTAATGATGTGGCTCTAGTGCCTATGTGACGTAACGATGCGGCTCTAGTGCCTCTGTGATGACGGGTCTAGTCTGCGTGGCGTGGTGAAGGTGCTCTTGAGTCATCTACAACATAATAACGTGGCTGTAGTGCCTCTTATGTAATGATGTGGCTGTAGTGCCTCTTATGTAATGATGTGGCTGTAGTGCCTCTTATGTAATGATGTGGCTCTAGTGCCTCTGATGTAATGATGTGGCTCTAGTGCCTCTGTGACGTAATGATGTGGCTCTAGTGCAGATGTGACGTAACGATGTGGCTCTAGTGCCTCTGTGGTGACGGGTCTAGTGTCTGCATGGCGTGGTGAAGGTGCCCTTGAGTCATCTACGACATTATAACGTGGCTGTAGTGCCCCTCCAGCCAGTGGAAAAAACTAAAATTGTTTCTAATAAGGTTCACTGGTTGACCAAACTCTGAGGTGGTTCCAGAACCAGGATCACTTTTAGGGGAGAATTGGACCGTCACTTTTATGGGTCCGGTTTGTGAGCTGATCTATCAGCAGATGCCGGGTGTCCACTTACTTTTGGCCGTTTAGTGTCTGCTAACATTTCTTCTCCCCCAAACATGAGTGGACTGAGAGGAAAGTTGGAGGGTATCTGTGTTTGTGCTGCGGCGCCGAGACGTCCCATCTGCCCCGGGAAACCCGTCCCCGCCGATAAACCGCCGGCTGGCTGCTCACAGATAAGGAGAGGTTAAGAAAAAGTCATTGTTGCGACCTTTATTACTCTCATAATCACCGGCGCAATATGGGGCCAAATATTCCCGACTCTTATTGTGTGGCTTGGGTTAAATGTGGAGTCAGTTTGTTCAGCCTTTGCAGCGATAATGTGTGGATGTGAAATGTCCGTCTGGAACCACTCCATGTTTTATGTTTTCATGAATAGAGAACTGAAGGAGGGTGGGTGGAACAGTATCGCTCGTTGAGCTGCACGCTTTAACAGGAGCTCCTAAAAGATGTTCTGTGAGGCGGTGGAAGGGAACCCTAGAGGGAACTTCATCGCCCCTCGTCCTCTGGAAAGACACCTTAGAGGGAATTTCATCCTTTTTTATCGCCATTAGAAACATTTCCTAGAAGTGCATTGTGATTTCTGTCGGCTGGAAGAACCTTCATCATGTTCCCTCCTCTGGTACGGGACCCCAGAGGGAGCTTTCTCATGTCTGTCCACTGGAGGGGCACCGAAAGGGAACTATCATTATCTGAGTCTTCGACTGGAGCTCTTTCTCCGGGAACTTGGTCACGTTTTCTCCACTGGAAGGAAACCTCATTTTATCCTTTCTTCTCCATCAGAATAATTTGTTGGGATGTTTGTCCGTTGGAAGATCCCTCATCATGTTCCCTCCATCACGTGTTTAGTCTGCTACAAGTCCACCCTATAGGGAACTTTAACATGTTTAGTCTTCTGGAACATTCTAGGGGGAACGTTCAAAATATTTACTCCCTTGGAAGATCACCCTCTAGGGAACTTTTTCTCATATGGTCAACTGGACGGTCTCCTTTTTGGGGAACTTCTTCATGTTTGGTGCCTTGGTAGGACAACGTCTAGGGACCTATTCCCTGTATTGTCCACTAGAAAGGCATTATAGAGGGAACTTTTACTGGAAGAAACCTTAGAGGGAACATAGCGGGTTTTGTTGACTAGAAGGGTTCCCTAGAGGGAACTTGACATATTTTTCCTCGGAGGGCTATCCTTAAGGGAACACCATTATGTTTGGAATGAAATGCCACCACTAGAGGGAACATAATGACGTGGCTGGAGTCGTTGGACGCCTCTGAGACCCCCGAGAGGTCTCCACTGGTGTGAAGGAAAGTTCTGCAAACTTTTCAGGGCACATGAAAAAGAAAAAGGTCCAAATGAAAACCCTGAGAGAAGTTGCAGCAAACCCACGCTGTCGGTTTAATGAACTGACTGCATTTCTGTCAATTAAGTTGTTTTCTTCCTCCTTCCTTTCTAGTCGGAACAGATGTACTCTTTCTTAATTATGCTGGAATTATAATTCAGATGGTCCTTGTCTTAATCCACTTTTACGTGAGTGTGAATTGGGCGACGGCTCCGTTTGAATAAAGTATTTGAAGTGATGACTTGGCGGTGAATAATTCATGGGTTTGGTGAAAGTCCGGACAAACAGGAAACATCTGTCAATGCGAAGCGGCAACATCTAAATCTTGCTGCACTAATTGGCCTTCGGTTTAGACCGCAGCATCATTTGCAGAATTACTTCTCGCTGCTGGTGAAGATTCCCGCCGTAACCAAGGCCCTCGTCCAAATTCTCAGTCTGGGAAATTAATTTTCGTGGCAACGGCGGCGGCGGCGCTGCTTCGTTTTTAAATTGAGCTAGACGTGTTTTTGTGCAGCGGAGAACGCCACGTCGTCCCCCCGGGGGGGGTGGGGGAATTCATCAAGAGTTCTGCAGAACCCTCGCTCGAAATGCGCCACGGGCGTCCTCGCTCGCCGTCGGCCGGACTGCGATGTGGACGCCATAATGGCGTCTAGACTTATCCGTCATTGACATTTTGCTTGTCTCTCTCGTCACACAGGAAGGAATACAAATGAAGACGGCCGCCCTCCGTTCGCACGGCTGGGGCCGCTGTTTGTCTGAGGGCGCCGCCCCTCATTTATCATCAGTGGAAGGCGGCGGCCGGCTTCGGTTTATTGTTGTATTTATTACACAGACACCTGAAGTGACGGATGGCATCGCATCCCCTTCAGCGCCGCGTTTATTCACTTCCTGATGAGAGTCAGAGGAGGCGACGGGTCGGCAGAGGTGGCGCCGTCACTCAGGCAATAAATGTAGCAGGAAGAATCTTTCAGAGAGGCAAATATTTGTCGTTTTTTTCTGTAGCTGTGAAGAAGTATTGGACCCCCCCCTAGTTTCCTCCTTTTGTGTATCATAATAAATTATGTTGGATCGTCAAGAGACGTAAAAACGTAAAACGTAAAACGAACCGACGGCGCTGAAAATACAAGAGACACTAAATCTAAACCGCATGAAGAACTGGTTCCAGTTAAACCGGACCCAACCAGACCTGGTCACCATCAGACCTGGTCACCATCAGACCTGGTCACCATCAGACCTGCTCACCATCAGAACTGCTCACCATCAGACCTGGTCACCATCAGACCTGGTCACGATCAGACCTGCTCACCATCAGACCTGGTCAACCACATCGTCACTTCAGTAGAACATCTTCAGAAGCAGGAAGTCAGCTCCTAGGTCTCACCAGTAGCACACTATGCCCAAATCAACAGAAATTCCAGAAGAGATGAGGACAAAGGGGTCCAAAGCTGTTTCTAAGGTTCTGGGACTCTGCAGATCCACAGTGAGACACATCATCTACACATGGAGAAGACCTGGAACAATAGTGAACCTTCACAGAACTGGGCCACCTTCCATAGTTCCCAGTAGAACACGGTGAAGGCTCATTTAAGGAGATCCAAACAGAACATTCCACCAGAAGAACATCAGACCTACTTCAGGACCAGGACGACCCGCCAGCAGGTGATCAGTCAGTAAGTCCACCTCTGAATGGATCCATATAAAGTCATGAGTCTGGACCTGAACCCTGTTGAGATGCTGTGGTTGGACCTGAGAAGATCAGTTGATGCTCACAAACATCTGGAGATGAAGTTCAGGCGGTGAACAAATTCTGTTTTAGAGAATCTTTTTGCCACCTTAGATTAAAAACATAAGGTTTTGTATTTCGTCTTTAGTCTGGCGTCTGATCCGACCCGGTTCAGAAGAATAAATTGTGAGGCGTCCGACTCTGAGAACATCTCGTCGCTGTCATGGAAACCTTGAGGGAGGAAGGTGAGAGATTTTAAACTGTCAGGATTATCTCGGCTGCACAAACGGAGGATGACGCGGCGTCATAGCTGCGCCGCAAAGAAAGTAACGCAGGGCGGAGGGAAACGACGGGAACGTCCGCAGGGACCACCTCCACAAACGACGGAGGGTAAGCGTTAGTCTTTATGGGCCGGCGCCGCCACAAAACAGCTTGTCAAAAGTATGAACAGATCCGCTGGGCCTTCACTTCTTGTGGCGGCGTTATGGCGCCTTTGAGGCCGCCTCAATAAATGAGCGGATGCTTGTGAAGTCGGCCCACGTTCGCCATCGGGGCCCGTGTGACTGAAACGCCCCCTTTGATCGAGGATGGATCCGTCTGTCTCCGTCTCCCCGCGGTGCTGGTGGCGCTGAGCACACAGGCGGAGGAAATGGAGAGGATGTGTTATTTCTTTGTCCACCTTAGCGTATCCTCTGCCGCCGCCGGTTTGTGAGCCCTCGCCGAGCCCTGGTCTAATCTCAGGGGAGCGGCGTGGAGAACACAAACAGGACGTGCGAGATGTGGACCCGTCGACAGCAGAACAAGGAGACGGTTGACTGGCAGCGTCTCCGACCCTCCCCCTCCCGCTCCCCTTCCACTCGTACCTGTCAGCGGCGCAGCGGTTGAGATCTCCGAGGTTCGCCGGCGCGATCCTCTCGCCACTCACACAATATTTCTCTTTATCCTCCGCCCCAGCGGTTCTGGAGATGGAAGCCACCCAGCAGAACAGCGTTTGTTAAGCCTCGCCGGCGCTCTCTGTGTTCTCAGAGGCTCAGCTCTGAAGTTTCGACGTTGTTTAACTTACAGCCAATTTTCTAAAACACACCGCTCAGTTATGAAGTGTGACTGATGACATTTGTAAAGGAAAGGATCTCAAATATTCTTGTTTTGGTGTAACTTTGTGCCAACGTGAACAAATTATTCCGCTTCACACTAAGAAGCCTTTGAAGGGATTCATGACTGTTTATTAAATTATTACAATCCAGTTATAACACGGTTTTTAACGATTAGCTCACTATTCAGCAAGTTTGTTTTCTTCTAGAAGAGTTAAATATTATGTGTGCCAGATAAATCTCCTGGAGCCGATTCATAGAAACCAAATTTGGACCAAATCGGACCAACGGTTGAGAAATTATGGCCCAAAGCTCCCCCTAGTGAGGAAAACAGGAACTACTGGAGTAAAAAATATGATCTGCAAAAAAATTAAGAATAAATCGGACCGGCAGTGGAGAACTTTTAGAAATAAATCTCCCTCTAGTGTTGGAAATATAAAAAACGTTTTGCAAAATCGATCCAGTCCTTCCTCGCACTGAGGTCTATGTGGGTATACAATTTTAAATAATCCAAAATATCGTTTTTGGGTAATCGCATTCACAAGAAGGATTCCATATCATCCTGAACTTTTACGAGAAAATTATCATAATAATAATAATAATTATAATAAATCAATAAATCAATAAAAAATAATAATGGGCATTATTTTGCAAAAAACACGTTTCTTTTTTGGTTTAATGTAAGGATATATAGCAGCTTATTAATGGTTTATATGTTAATAACCTAGTTATAACCCTTTATAAGGGTAGTGTTGTTGTAAAGGGAACCAAACAAATCTCAAGTGTTGAGATGTCTCCAGAACTTATTCTCTCCGGTTCTAAGACTAGTGCATCTGTTAAATTAAAGACTCTAAGGAGGTTTTAATAATGCATAGATTAATTTTAGAAATTAAATTCTGCACCAGCAGCTTAAGTGTAATTATATCTCATCACAGCCCCAAGTTTAGAGTTGGATACCCAACCTGCTCCTTTGGAGGACACCCAGTAAATTACACCGGTGCTACCGGGTCCACTCCTGACTGACATCTCATTAATGTCTTCTCAATATCAGCACCGGAGAGCCCGATTCTGAGCCAGTCAGAATCAGTGCAGAAGCAGCACCGAGAGAACGAGGGAAAGGGAGTTGATGCGGTTAGACTTTCTTTCATTTTACATTTCTAATGCTGCATCTGTGTTTGAAGGCGGCTACGTTTGTTTTTCTTCAGTTGTTTGTCGTGTCGCTGTCTCTTTAACCGAGTCTAGAATCCATCACTCTGCACAGGAACGTAATAAGATCCTGGAAAGGGTCTCTGAGGGACTGAATCACTTTGCGTCAACTTCCAGCATTAAGTTCATTTACATCTCAACTCAATTTATCAGGGTTCGTAAAACTTAATTAGAAGAGTGGAGTTCAATAGGGTCTTTATAACTACGACAACAAAATAAAGCTAACGGATCGATTTTCTCCCCCTTTGATGAAGCGGCCCGCTTCCAGCCCAGTGTCAGCTGGGATAGGCTCCGATTTTACTTTCTCCACAAATGTTATCTGGATGAACTTTCCAACAAGAGCAGGTCTAGTTCTCTTTTCTCTGAAGAGGTCCAATTATTCAACATGAGGAAAAATTCTGCCTTCTAACAGGCAGAAACCCGGAGCAGACCCCGACTCATGGTGTATGAATGTATGAATACTTACTGCTGTTGGAAAACTACCGGTACCTGGACTTAGGAGCCGGTATCGACCTGAAAGGGATAAGATGCCCAGCCCCTCGTTAGTCCCAGGATGCGTTTGAAGAAAGCTGATTTCTTTTTTTTTTTTGTCAACGCCGGAGAAGCTCTCAGTGCAGCAAAGTCATCCGTCACATGGTAGCAGCAGGAAAACATCATCGGAGGAGCAGCAGGAGATTGGAAACACCGACAGAGGAGATCCGTCTTTCCTCTGCTGGAGTCTGAGAGCCTGACGGGGAAGAATCTTCATTTACTCCTTTTCATTTCCCTCGTCTGTAGCCCCCTGTCTAGGACCGAGGGAAGGATGGGTGGATGGACGGACGTTTGGATGGACGGATGGATGTTGGTGTTTCTATCGCGGTGAAAGGTCCTGACGGTTGAAGAGGTCATGGTCACATGATGCAGCAGAGGCGACGTTAGGCTGCAGATGAAGTGATGCAGACGGGGGAAAAAGAAGCTGCTGCATTCATGAATGTAGGAAATATTGCGTAGAGAGTTATTGCTTTTGCACTTTGAGGACCTTAAAGGAAATTAAAGTTCGGCCGGAGGTTTGAACCATCTTCAGGGAAAGTTTTAGTGCGTTTCTTTGTTTCACTTTGTCAAGTTATTCACATATGACGTGATAAAGGGATGAATGGAACGATAATAATGAAAGTTTTTTGACATGTTACATTTCAAATTAAAAGACTGCAGCTCTTCTAATTAACACCTCATTTGAAAAACAGAAAAAAAAAACAATCATTTCAAGATAATTGCATCACCTACAAATTTGTTGTTACGCTAATCGAAATGTGGCAGAAATGTTTTATTTGCAATTTTACTTTAACTCTCAATGTAAAAACACATTAGCGGAGTGATTTTTTTCTTTTTTAGTTTTTTTTATTGTGTAGCCGTCTTTAAACTGTTACAATACTCACTAAAAAAAACAATATAATTCTTTGAATGAACTTCAGTGAATCGTGTAATTGTTTCTGCGTGATTAAATCACTGGGTCACAGCATAAAGCGTTTATGTTGGGCCGACATAACGTTCTTAACTTGGGTCTACTAAATTTATTCGGGCTGATCCAACTTATTTCCAGGGGCTAATTTTGTTCAGCGGGGTTGTTTCCAAAACTCCACCAGTAAGAAAAAGTTAATCCAACCAACGTAAATGAAGTTGGTCCAGGTTGATTGTTCGTACTAGGCTAGTCGCTAGTAGCTACTCCATCAAAAGACACATGGGTTTATACAGACATGGACTAGTCCAAGATTCACACGGGGGGGGGGAAGTTAATATCAAAAATCTCATCAAAATCTGAAATATTAACGTGAAGAAATAAGTAAATTAAACATGTTCTACAAACCTGACAACTTGTCTTTGAACAAAGGAAGTCCCTTTGTTCACGCATGAAGGTTTTAGATTGTGCTGATTCTGACGTTCATAACTGCAGCTGCGTTTGTTTGTGGACCCAGTTTGTTCTGCTGCTGAGATCATTTAAAGATAACCATCAGAAGAGTCGCTCTTAAAAGTGAGATAAGTTGAGAGGAGATGGTTTTAGTGAGAGGAAGAAAACAAACCTGAACTAACGAGGCTTATTTTCTTTTTCTCTCGGGTTTTAATTTGATGGCGAGGACGGGAACGCCTCATTGCGGACCTGATGATGTCATTCCTCCGCAGGAGGATCCTTCGCGTTATTAAAATCGGAGCACAGGCGGCCGCATCCATCAGCGCCGCCCCTGATTGGCTGAGGTCACCATCAATCATCGGCCCCGGCGCTCAGATGGATGGTCCGGCTGAGGAGTGGATCCGACCTTGGACCCTTCTAAACTAGACTCCGTAAAGGGAGGCAGAATCAATTTCTGAAAGTAATGGATGAGTATTTATGAGCGCGGGAAAGTCCTCGACCTACAGCGGTTCCTCTCGGCCCACCCTCTCCTCACCACGGCATGAAATTAACGGGCCGCCATTGAAGCGGGCTTCTGCCTCCGCCGTCTCTCCTCTGACGGGCTGAGGCTGACGGAGGACGTTCTTGGGATTGATGCCTCTGTGTTTTGGTTCAAGCCCCCTCCAGGCTGAGAGAGGGAGGGTCCTCCGGCTGTTTGTGGGTGTCGGTGAATTATTTCCCCCTTCGTCAGGAGGAAGTCCCCTTAAAAGCTTATTAGTCAAACTGATGATTGTCCCTCATCCGGTCCATCAGAGACAGATGGTCTTTTGTGAACGAAGGTCTGTGTGGAATTAATCACTCGGCACAATTAATATTTTGTTACAGCCGAGCGACCGTTTAACAGCTGATGAAGATCGTTGTCTTCACTCTGAGGAATCGGTTTAACAGCAGAAAGATGGAGGGACGGGAGATAGAGGGGCGGGACGACAGAGGGGCGGGACGACAGAGGGGCGGGACGACAGAGGGACGGAACGATAGAGGGACGGAACGATAGAGGGACGGAACGATAGAGGGATGGAACAGCCTTCTCGCCTCAAACCGCCAAAAGAGAGAAGGAACCAGGCACCAAGTCAGAACATTCATCTTTTATTCCCCAGACTTCCTGCTACTCCTCCGAACCTCCCCACAGATCCTCCTCCCGCCGCGGTATCTGCGTACGACCCGGCGTTACTCTCTGATAGTCCGATTGATAACAATTCACCCAAAATGTAACAGCAGGAAGTCCCTCAGACAAAGATTTTTATTATGAGGAATGGGGCAATTTGGCACGGAAGCCCGCCGGGGTTCAAAGGAGGCTCATCGCTTATCTAAATAGCGCCGAGTCATACGCTGAATGTCAAGTTATTAACAGGGGCTGTAATACAAATTCAATTCAGGGGGCTAGATTGAATTAGCGAGACGCTGAACTGCTGGCTAATCAAAAAAATGATGCCCTGAAATGGATTTGTGCTCCATCATGGTCAATTCGCCAGGTTTCGCCTTATTAATATTAAAAGCGTCCACGGCTGCAGGTTTTTTTTTTTTTTTTTAAGTATTTACCCTTGAAAATTTGATGATGGTTTTTCTTTTCAGCTCTTCCTGGTCGCCGGCTGGCGCTGGCTCCGTCCCGCTCGTAGACAATATGCTGAGATTGCCTCCAGAGCGTCTCCAGACCTCGGGGACTCCTTTCATTTTGTCTCTCCGCTCGGCGCTGGTGATGTTACGGGATTGAAAAGTCAGTGCTCAATAATGGAATAAATGGGTTCAAAGGGTTGAGGCGGAGAGACAGGTCCTCAAGCAAGTGTTGGTCAAAAGCTCGGGCAGACGGGCTTCGTTTTGGGTCTGCAGGGACGGCGGCGGATTATTGGATTAGATTTTGTGTTCATCTAATGTTTTCAGTGAATTTCTAAAAGATTTTGGACTGTTAGTTTCTGAAATGGGCCCAGATCCATAGAATAAAAAAAACTTAGAGAGTCCAGCTGGTACTTGGATTTATCGTGTTTTACTCTAAAAGTTCATATTTTACTCACCAGGGGGAGCTTTTTACGGAAAAACACTGTTTTTAGGACCGAATTTCTGAACCGTCGGTCCAAATTGGTTAAAAAATGTTGAATATGAATCGACTCCGGGAGACGGATCATGTAAATATTATATGTATAATATTTTACTCTAATAGATCATATTTTATTTTCACGAAAAAAAAAAAGAATTCTTAGATCATTTTCAAATTTTTACCGACATAGATGTTCTCAGCGCCAGGAAGAACCAGGAAGTAATTTCGGCAAAAGGTGGATTTGTATGTTTCTGACACTAGGAGGAGCTTTATCTCCAAAAGTTAAAACTTAAAAACTTAAGTTAAGGCTTTGTTTTCTCAAGCGTTGGTCCGATTTAATCCGAATTTGGTGAATATATTTTTTCATATTTCACGGGAGGAGTTCAATCGGGGAAGCAGGCATATGTCCAGATATGGACACTGGAGGTTTGAGCTGAGTTCATCTTCTTCATTATCTGACCCTCCTGACACGAGGACAGGATATGATGTTGATTCATGTTTATGTATTCTTCTCTACATCCAGAAGATCCAGGTTCCCACAGTGAAACAGTCCAGGTTCATACGATGAAATAATTATCTGCTGCTAGAGATGATGTCCAGTGTCAATCAGGTTATGAGTCTGTAAATGATAATTAGTTCTGGACTTGTGTGGTCGATGTTCGGCTAGAGGATGAGAAGAATTTCACCGTCTCTGTGATGTGGTTCTTAAACAAACGTAAAATAATGAGTCACTGACTCCAGACGAGTCTTTTCTCTTCATTTTCCTGAATGTCTTTCCGGCTCATTAGATCTGTTTGTAGTTCGTTCTGTCAATCAATCGATCCATCCTTCCTTCTAGTGTTAATTCCTCTTTTAGTCCTTCCTTTCCTTCCCTCCTTTCTTCTATCGATCGTTCCTTCTGTTCAATCCTTCCTTCTATTAATTATTCCTTCATTTCTATCACTCTTTATTTGATTCTTCTACATTCCCTCCTTCCATCCGTTCGTTCTATTTTTTGTTCATTCCAGCGTTTGTTCTACCTTTCCTTTAATATTCTGTCCTTTCATTCTATCCTCCCTTCCTCCTTTCATTTCTTCCTTCTATCATTCCGTGTGTCCATCTATCTATCCTCCAGCGATCTTTCGGGTCATCCCTCGTTTCACGACTCACTCGGGTTGAAAGTACCGGCGCCATGAGAACAGTGTGGATGCCGGTGTGAAACCGGTCCTGCCACCGCCGCCGCTTTGCTCCAGGTGGAACTCAGAGTCCTTCTGGTTCCGTCGGCCCATTTTATTACTAGTCCAGTAAGACGACTCTCATAATCCCAGCGTGAAATCAGCTGAGCAAGTTCTTTCGGATGCATCCCACTAATCACATGGTCCGTCTGCGGCGCCGACAACCCCAGCCAGGTGAGACCGGCATGAATGTCTGCTCCTGTGGCGACAGCTGTACCCGTCTAATATCTGACGTCAAGGTGAAAAAGAACGCTGGTCCCGGACCAGATGGACCTGCTGAGCCCGCTACAACACGGCTGTCTCTCAGAGACGGATGATTTCACAGGAGCGTTTATATCTGAGAACGAAAGGAAAAGAGTGAAAGTGGAAGTTTGTCAGAAAGAAGCTTTTCTCCGGCGACTTCCTGTCGAAGCGGCGCGTTGTCACATCCAAGGTTGTATTTCACAAACTGCGCTTGTTTTGTGTTTCTGTTTGTGACGTTCCCGCGCCCCGAGCACCTCTTCCAGTTAATTAGTCACACATTAAAAAAGCCCTCCAGCGATTCGGGGGGGGGGGGGGGGGGACGTTGTTTCTCCGACGTTCCGGGCTTTTACTGTGAATTACCGGCGTTACAAGAAGCTTAATTATGAATGAATCAGCGCGGCGGAGCTCAGAAGGCTTCTCCGTGTACATTCGCATGAAAGCCTTTGTAGCTACACGTGTTTTTTTGAGTGTGCTTGAGCAGAACCCGACAAATTACTACATTGTTTCTGTAAATGAAGGGCTGCTTTTAAAGCCTGAGGCTCCAGGAGGTGATTGTGTTTGATGTTGACACCTGAGAAGGTCCTCAGCATCCGTTTGAAGGGATGGGCGACAGTTTGTCGTATGTTTGCGGTGGTGCTAGCTCCCCCTGTAGGAGAGAGGACGCGTCACGTCCGTACCCTGCTGAGTTGAATTCCCCCGGTTGGACATTTCAGATCCCGATGGTTTCACGAGTCAGGTGATCATGTTTCCCTTTTTTTTTTCTCGCGTTGAGGTTTCACACTGTTGCTTTCTTTCTTTTCTTTTAAGTACGATCCTCCATTTTTTAAAATATAGTACGCAAAAACAAAATAGTTTATCATTCCAACAGTGATTAAGGTAAACATTTTTTTTTTTTCAAAAACAAAGAAAAAGTAGCACAAATAAAGTTGCAGTGCAGATTGGCACCACTTCAGTTACATCTATGTATTAATTTAATAAACAGAGAAAGAATGTTAAGGTTTCCTCAGAGAAACAACTTATTCATCAACTCTTTAAAAAAAAAAAGTCTTTGATATTAATATGCTAAAATGGTTCTCCGGACTCAGAGTTCAGTTTGTCCGTTCCAGGCTTGTTTACAAACATGGGGGGTCCGCCCCCTCTGTAGATATGAAGAACCTTATTTGTCACCTTCTGCGTTTTTCCGTACATAAAAAGTTAAGTTTCTCCTCAACCATCTGACAAAACAGTTGAAATGAATGAAAACATATAAAACATTGATATTTCATTCATGAATATTCCGTTTATTTTCCCAAAATGTTTACAGACTGCACCTTTAAATGATGAGGAAGTAAATCTTCCATTGGTTTATTGAAGGAGGTGGCGCTGATCTGCTGCAGGAATCTGGATTCCAGTTGAAAGTGTGACGATTTAATTTTAAAATATGATCGTTTAAAATCCACCGGTGCGATGATTCAACATCTGGCAACGCCGCTGCGTCCTGTTGGAGGCCATTTTTCATTCAGCGCTGTCTCCAGCAGTCACAGCAAAATAAAGAATATGGGGCTTAGCAGCCTTTTTGGAAGGCACAAGTGACATTGCACTCTATAAATAAAAAAAACAACTTAAGTAATAAATCAAAAGTGCGAGTATACGAGTAATGTCGTCGTATTATTAAGAAAAACCAAACTTCCTAAACGTACGTCAGTAGAACACGGAACACACCGATCTATCATCTCCGGGATCAGGACCTCCGCCAGGGGTCCGTAAACCCTACCTACTACATATATAATAAGTATTATATGAGTTTTCTTTAATATCATGCTGGAAACGCATATCTTCTAAAACAGATGATGTAATGTTGTACGTACAGTACATGTATAAATACTCACCCATGTAGATATATATATATATATATATATGTGTGTATATATATATGTGTGTATATATATATATATATATATATTTTTTTTTTTTTTGTCCGTTAAGTTTCCTATAAAGTGATTTTTCTATACACACATTTTTCATTATAAAACACATTTGTTTGCTTTTCTCAGCCCGTCCACCTCCACACACACTGAGCAGCAGTACTTTCTCCTCGGACACAGGTTCTGGCCCGAATCCAAGCTAACGGCTCTGGACGTTGACTGAAGGAGTTGTGTGCAGAGCCAAATAAAAAGGGAGCGCGAGGGAAAAAAGTCTGAAGCCTCCTCCAGCCAAATGTGGCCGAAAGCCAGTGTGACTGATCGATCGGCCGTTTGGGAAAGGTTCCAGAAGTTATCAGGCTCGGCCACGTTTCCTTATTTCAGAGGCAGAAAATGGTTTTTTTTCAGCTTTGCTGATCCAATACGGCCCTCGGATACCGGACTGTAGCGGATTAAGAGTGTGGATTCTGTCCACGATGTGATCCATCAGCACTGTTTAGTTCTTAATGCCTGCTAAAACGCTCTAAAAAAGTCTTAAATCACAATTATAAAATGGATTTACTCATCGTGTGGCAAACAGAACCAGCAGAGACCCAAAACTCAGAAGTCTTAAAATACGTGTAGAACATTTGAACAAAGGTGATCCCCTCATGATCAAACTAAACCCACTAATACCTTTAATTAGGTGCAGCTGAAGACGCGGTTTGCTGCTGGGTTTTGTTCTGATGGTTTTACACGAGCTTAGTTCCTCAATTCTGTTTTTCCAAGCGTTGCTATTTCAATTTTCTGGTTCTGTCGCAGCGTCGGAGACAAAGACGGGTCATGTGAGGACTTCTATCTCAGCGACCTTTTAGTCTACGAATAAGAGCCGATAAAACTTGTAGAGATAAAGCTCCACCTAGTGTCGGAAACATGTAACCGACCTTTCCCCAAAGTCACTTCAGTTCTTCCTCACACTGAAGTCTACATATGGTCTCTGAGGTATCATGTTTACGCGACTGATCTTTGATGACCAGTCAATAAAACTCCCCAGTATTCATCGTGTGGACGATGATACTAAAGATGTCGGACTACGACTAAATAACAAAGTATCTGTCGGTGCCAGATCCGTGTTGGAACCAGTCTCTTGTAATCTCCGCCCTCAGACGCTCTGCTCTCATTTACCAGCTGGTGGTTCACGTTGGACTGGTGTGAAACCAGTGCAGCTCTTTGGCTTTGACCGTGTTGTAGCTAAACGCTACATAAATTCAGACTTGTCTTGCGGCGTGCCCAGAACCAGTCCTCCAGAGAGGTGGAGGTAATTTACGAGGTGCACAGATATCTCAGCAGCGTTTTATTGCAGCCAATCACAGGGACTGATTAAAGTGATCTGGTGGATTGCAGAAGACCCCCGTCGTCACCTTGAGACCCGCTAAAAAAAAGAAGCTAACTACACTTTAACGTCCAATAACGTGAATCCTACAAAAACCATAAAAAAACAACCAGACGCGGGTTTGTTGTATTTATTCATGCCTCCCCCTCCCCCTCCGCCGTTCCTCCATGTCTTTTCCCACCTGCCAAATGTACCGACTCTAAGCAGACGCACGAACGCACCTCTTTGCCTCGCTGAAGCTGGAGATGTGAAGAACGCCGTTTGGCTGTGTTTCCGCCGCCTCCCTCGCGGCCAACGTAAGGGATTACGTTTGTACCTCCTAATTTAGTTCAGGTGCTGAATCCACCACAGAAAGAAGAAGAAAAAAAGATAGACAGCCTCTTCTGGGGGGGGAGGGAGACTGGGGGGGGAGAGTGACTGGGGAGGGAGAGTGACTGGGGAGGGAAAGGAAAAACGGAGACTATCTGCAGCTCCTACAAGTGAGAGTTCTCGGAGACGACTTGTCCTGAAGGGACTGATAAACCCCGAGTAAATGAGGAAGATGGAGAGGCTGAGAAAAGTCAAAGAGGGATAGGCAGAGCGCTAGGGAGGTACGAGGGGAGGAAAGAGGGGAGGGGGGGGAAGACAGCCGGGTGCGAGCGAAGCCGGGGAGCGCACATTTCCAGAGAGCCCGTCCTGGCGAATGGATCGCGGCGCGTTAGAGCGAATCCTCCTGCCTCCCTGATTGATTGGAGGGAAGATCGGCGGCTGAAGGAGGACGGCTCCACTAATCCTCCCCCTTTAGGCGAAGCTAAAGACTTTTCTCCCTCTTCTGCACTGAGGCAAAGGCGAGAGGAAGAAGTGCTTCTCGGTCACTTCAGACATGTCGATGCTTATCGTCACGCAGCAGATCGATACCGCCGCCTCTAAAATGGTAAGGTTGATCCGGGTCGTCGGCGATCGCCTCGCCGTCAGACCCCTTGTGGTTTGCATGATGCCGTCACTCCCAACATCTCTCTCGTCTTCTACCTGAATTGTTTGCTTGATTCTGTCGGTATTGACTGGGCGGCCGTTTGGACCGTCCTGTGTCTGGATTGAAGTGTGAGTGTTGTGATGTCTGGGCGCAGTGACAGGACGCGGGTCAGTACCGTCCCGGGGTTCTCCTTCATAAGTCAGCATCTCTCAAGGCTCCGGCGCCGGGGCTGGACCGTAAATCCGACTCTCCATCTGTCTCGTTAAATCGGTCTTTTTATGTACTTATCTGCTTATTCAGCCGCCTCCTCTGACTCCTCTGACTCCTCTGACTCCTCAGCCCCAAAGTTTTGTCACAGCAGTATTTGGCAGCAGAACACTTTCAGGGACTCTCTCCTGGCTGACTACCTTCAAAAGCCTCTTCTCTCTTTGCCTTCACGCCACCAATGGGAGTATTCTGGTGAGGTGAACCAGCAGATGGTTTGCTAGAACAATGTCTTTACGGGAACCGTTTGACAGACGTTTGTTTGTTTGTTACGGAGATTCAAACCCTCAACTCTCAAAAATGATCCGACTTTACTTTCAGCTGATGAGATTTTCAAAACAAGGACTTTTTAAAATTATGAGATGGTTCTTTGGGTCCGAACGAGACAGGTTGGTCTGGCGGATGGCTTGTTGTTAGCTTGGTGCTTCACTTGGTGGTTCAGTCTCTGTGGTAAAGATTCCACCGATCAATCTCTGTATCGACCCAGCGCTTACTGGCTTGTGCAAAAAATTATTTCAAATATAAATTTTCAAGAAATCCTGATTTTGAAGATGCTCCACTCATGGAAGACTGCAAATCAAATCAAGCGCTCCTCATACCACTGCTGACTGCTGGCTAGGGTTCCAAAATAAAGCAAATTGTAATTTTGATCATGATTTTAGTTTGCATCCGGCCAACTAACAAAGACGCGATGACATCACTGATAACATCACTGATGACATCACTGATGACATCACATTTGGCCAAAGACATGCATCGTTAGTAATGAAAGTTCAGCAAAACGGTCAACGCACTAGACAGACGGTTTACGACGCCCTCCTTGTAGGCCTTTACCTACGTTGAGGAGGAGGATCTCAAAGCTGCTGAGTACTTTTCTATGACCTTTGACCTATGTTCAAGCACAATAATGGAGCAGTACATGAGTCCGACAGAATAACGTAGACTATCATTTTGGCGGCGATCACGCCGACCTACTCCTGTGTGATTAGAGCCGCACATCCATCCATTCTCCATCAGCGCTTGTCTGTTCCAGGGATGCTGCAGCCTATCCCGGCTGACGCTGGTAGAGGGGGGCGGGTCACCCTGGATAGGTCGCCAGTTCATCACAGGTTTGACACGTAGAGAGAAAAAACAGCCACTCCTGCCCTCATCGACGTCCACGGGGAGGAAAAAGTCCTCCATGCCTTTGGCCTGAGGCAGGGAGGCGGCGCTCTGGGACGATTCCTTCAGACACAAAGGAAGGAACGCCGTCCAATTAAAATGAAACTGTACCCAACTTAAGACGGATTTTCATCATTATCATGTGGGTAGTGTGGACTGAGCGTCCACAGACATTTGTCTGATTTAGTGCGGTTGTTGGCGTTTCCGAACAGAAGTCGGATCGAGCGACAATATTTGGTCCTCTCACGCTCTCACTCGAGGGGGGGGCATGTCACCAACCTCTAACGAGGCAGAGCTGATGAAATATGAACCAGCATTCTGCTAGTGTGCACTAAAACGTTTTCAGAGGTAGTTTATTGTGTAGTTTCAGCTCCATGCAGAACGATTTGTGTACAGGAAGTACCCCCCCCATCATTTAATGGCTGAAAAGCCCTAAAACTAAAAGGTCAATAATGATTCTGTTTCAAGTGGCCCCTAAATCCGTAGACCTCCAGATCCTAAAACACGAAAAAAGGTGAATTTGTTGAAGTTGAGGGTAAAAACACGTAGAGTTAAAACTAGTACTTTTTTTTAACTTAATTAATCATGAGTTGCTAAAAACCATTTACAGATTTTCAGAGCATTAATCAACATTATGAAGTTCTCTGTGTTCTACCGCTGAGAAATCAAACTATTTTCTTGGCTGCCCAGTGGAATAAATAAATTTTATATTTTAATCAGGAGCGGAAAATAAAAGTTCTTTCTGTCAGAAAGTCTAAAAAGAACGGTCTTACTGAATTTCACTAGTGCTTCATCATAATTCCATGCTAGTATTTTGTACAGCCATAACATTATAACCACTTGGGAACCAAACTGGGTCAGAGTAGTTCAGGAACTACAGGTCTTGCTGGGTGTCCCAGGTTTGCAGTGGGTCTTGGGGCGCCCAACTTGAGCTACTGTTTCGCCAGATTGCTGAAAATGTTACTGCTGGTTCTGATGTCAGAACAGAGACGGCTGTTTTCGCCGCAAAAGAGGGATCTCCAGAATATAAGGCAGGTGGTCTTAATGTTATGTATTACCGCTGTATTTTCCTTGTTTCACATTCACAGCAGGCAGCGGGCATCGATGCAACCATCCATCCTTGTACGAACAGCATTTAGAGAGTTATTAACTTCAGCTTTAATGCAGAAAATTGGCTTTATGTTTTTAATTTTCTGCTGTAATTGGGTTCACAGCCTGATTTACATAAACAGCATGAGGCATCGATAAAAAGCCCCTCATTCCACCAACGTTCTCCAACACGGACGCATTATTCCGTTTGCGTGTGCTCATTGGGTTTCACAGAGGACTTCTTGCTGTCGTAGTTGAAGAGTTGAGCTTCACTGTGTAGATTTATAGCGTACAAAGATTATTGTCACATTTATAACTGAAAAAGGTGAATGTTCTCTTCTCGGTGGAAATCAAATTATAAGTTTGGGCTACGACATCAAACACTTCCAAGCTAATTCTGTATGGAGAAATCGTTATTCCAGCTTTTAACCCTTGGGAAATGAATGATATTCAGGATTATGTATTTATGTAAAGAAGAATTTTAGAGATTGTAATTTGGTTATTTGTCCTAAAAAAAATCCATATCAGACAAACAAAATATCCCAGCAGTTTAAATAGAGGCAAAAATAATCAGTCAATAGGCTTTTTTAGAAACTGGCGAGCATTGTCCATTATTCCTAAAACGGCATAATTTAAACATGGAAAAATATGTTCAATCTACATAAACAAAACTTTAATCAGTCTGGGGAAATATTCATAGAAAAATTGTTTCATGATTTATCCCTTTCCAAAGGCAATCTTATTTATAACTGTTTCAAAAACGGTTTCCTAACCTCAGCCACAGTAATTTAGTTAAAGCAAACTAAATGTTTGATTAAACCGTCGCTTGGACAAGATGAGACGACACTTACTTATCTTACGCTTCTGCTGTGTTTCACACCAAACGCCAACTGAAGTTTCGCTCTATTCATGACGCTCTAGTTGTACGAATGTCACCGCGGGAAGATTCGCGTAAGTAACGCGTACCACCGAATTTTCACCAATGTCCTCTGGGAACAGTAGAAACACCCAAAGACAGCCCGTTTGTTACTATAGGACACTCCCCCCCCCCCCCCCCCCCCCCCAACCCCATAAGACCCTGTTGAATTTCTTCAGGTATTGTCAAACGCAGTATATGCATACGACTTACATCTGCTACGTAAGCGCTGACTTAAAAAAAGTCTCATAAACGTCATTCTTCGTGAAATAATGAGATGGTTCTATACATCTGTTGTTTTTTTAACTGTTTAAAAACATGCTGACCACACAGTTTGACATTTTGTGGTAAATTTAGAATTTCCAATATATGAAATTAATGCCCCAAAGAATTAAAATATACACCTCCAAAATATATATATATATTTTCCATGGTGGGCGCATTTAACAAACTGACTGTATAATAAAATTAATTCAATTGTTTGGTCTCAAACGTGTGTCATCAGCATCACTCGACTGACAGGCGTCGTCTCCCATCACATGCTGGAATAAGCTTTTTATTCCTTTAACGAAAACGCTGACCTCACATATTTATTTATACAGAGTCTGTTGGGTTTCTGGTGTTGAGTGTTTTCTTCTTGACCTTTTTCTGGAAGTGTCTGAGCTAGCTTAGCTTTTCCACCATCTTCAGATGGATGGCATGGTAACGTCCTTAGCGCAGAGGCTACGGTGAAGATTTGAGCTAAAAAAAAGTTGTAAATAACATATTTCAAAATCACTGTGAGATCTCAGAACTATTACGCCGTAGAGGTTGGATGGACTCAATTTAATGTTTTATTTAAAAGAGTCTTTCTCCAGAAACGATCTTGAACTTCAGAAGTGAAGTCAGGTGAAGGTTCAAGATTTTTTTTTGTTGGGTTAACTGCTCCTTTAAAATGTCGATCCCTGAGGAACGAGCGGGAAAGGGCATTGCAATATTTTAAAGACCGCGCCGTAGATCACGTTCATAAAACCATCGCCGCCTTTCAGTTTGAATCCTCCGGTCTCAGTTTCAACAACCGGTCGCCTCCGGTGCCTGTTAACCGTGATGGACTGGATCCGGTTCTCTAGTGTCCCCCCCGGCCCGGGGTCCGCCTTTTCATTCCTGCAGATCGGATGATTTGCTGCCGTCGGATGATTAGCGACCCCGAATGAACGGCAAAACATTTATGGATTTATGCAACAAATTTTTCCCTGCTTTCATGCAACCTGAGGAAATAGTTATTAATTCTGCAGAAAGGTTGTGTGTTTGTGTGTGTGTGTGTGTGTGTGACCGAAGAAGAGCGAGATGGAGCATCGATTCTTTTGGAGACGACACGTGATTGACTGACACGTACAGCGAGAGGCTGAAATATGAATAAGTGATTTTCATCTCTGTGGCATTTAAACTTCTCCTCAAATAAATCAATAATTACTTTAAATCCAAAGAATTTATTTTCACACAACCTTTTGTGATCCAGAATACCAAACGAGTTAAAAAAAAGAGGAAAAAAAAAGAAGCTGAGTCGAGAAATGACTAATGTGGAATTGAAGTTATGGATTTTTGGGCTAATGCATTCTGGCCAGTTGCGTTGGCCTGGAGTCAGAACTGTGACTGGAATCTTTTAGAGAAACAAATTAAAAAGCCATCAGATAATGACAGCAGGTTGTTGGAGTAATAACAAAGCTTTTCTGCCGTCACAGATTTACGGCGGGCTCGCGGCGGATAAAAATGGCAGGAGAGGTAAATGTATCAGAGCTTTTCATTTTGTTTTCCTTTGTACATGTTTTTATTTGCACCTTTGGTTCCGTTCTGCTCCTCTCTCAATTTTCTGCAAGGCTTGCTGCCAATGAAGAAAAACAATATTAGAGCGATATTAGCGAGGGAGCAGCAGCAGCAGCAAACCCGGGCGACGTTGGATCCGATAACTCACGACTGAATTAAAACCTCCTTCTTGGCTCGGGACGTAAAATCAAACATCGCTCGAACTCACAGAGGGCGAACCCAGACAAACGTAAAGAATAAGTCGGCATGTTTGGTGAATGTGCATTTAAAGGTTGCATAACGTTGCGTGTAAAAAACTGTAGCTTCTTAATGCAACAATGTGGGGAAAAGCAAAGGTCAACACTAGAGACGAAGATCTGAGAGACTTTGACGAGGACCAGATTGCGATAACTAGCCGACTGTTTCCTGTTTCTTCGCAGCAGAATGGAAAATACAAGTGTAACATTTTCATCAGGAGACACACGTAAAGGTTAAACTGTCATTTTGGTCTCTTAGTACCTGTGATTGAAGGTCATCTGCTTTCAGAAGCAGCTAGTTGTCTCCCCTGTGGACTCCAGGCACTGATGGTGGTGGCGGCTGATGACTCTGCTGAAATTGATGGAAGTTGACGGATGTTAAATTTGAACTCTAATAGTGTTTCTGTCGTGCTTCATATTTTTCCTGTTTTCACACTAACCGGCCATAACATTATAACCACTACGCTCACCTGATGAGGGGAGCACGGATTTTTTTTGTTTTGTCGCAAAGACACTGGAATGTTAACATTTTGTACTGAAGCTAGAAAAATGGGGCTAACTTTGAGAAGGACCAGATTGTGACTAGCTAGCCGACTGGTACCTGTTTCCTGTTTCCCAGCTCCGTATTGGAATAAAGAAGTTTAACATTTTGATCAGGAGAAAGACGTAAAGCTTAGACGGTCACTCCGGTCTCTTTGGACTTTTGTAGGAAAAGCTCATCAGCAGATGTATTTTTATGGGAAAGTTTTAAGGTGGACAACACTTTCATGAAGATCTTTTATTCCTGTTTTAGTGAGTCTGCTTTAAGGTTTTCTTTTGTGTGCTGGTACGAGTCTGCTTCAGTGGGGAAAGAAGAAAAATGTCCCGGTTGCAGGACATTGTTGAAGTGTGCATCAGAATTGAAGGCACAGCCCTGCATGACCCGACTGACCTGGAACGGGTCAGGACTTTGAAGAAGGCACGGGGGATTTGAGCGGATTCTGGATTTTAAGCTGCTGCCGTCCGAATGCTGATTTTCTCTGTCGGACAAGCAGGTTTAAGAACCGTTGGACTTTTAAGCGACTCACGTTTATTATGCTAGAGAAATCCTTCTTTCTCAGATATTTTTATTTTACTATTTTGTTTAGTTTGGGCAACTACTTTTATCGTTCTGTTTTTATCCGGCATCTTTTCTTTTCTTTTTTTTTTTTACTATTGACGTCTCTGTTGCATCGTTTCCCATCCTGAGGTGCGGATCTTAATTCATGCTTCCTTTGTTGTCTGGTTCTGATCCGTTGTGCCGCTGGCTGCACAATCATTTCACCCTCGGGGAGAATAAAGTTATTCTTGATCCTGTATTAAGAAAGCACGTAAACGGAATACCCGCGACAGCCAATGAGAGGGAGCGGACCAGGAAGCGTCAGAAGCGATCGTCTTCAATGTTTGTTGTTCTACTGAAGTCACGTTTGGTCCCGTGAGTTTCTGCGAGATCTCGTGTCTGTGAGATCCTCACTACAAACAGGATTCGGCATGTGTGTGGATGAATCGTCTAGTGTGTGCGTTTGGAAGATTTAATGTTAAAAAACCGATGAAACCGTCTCAATGTCTGCGACTCCCACGTTTGTAACGGAACATTTATTTAGCGTGTTAAATAAAGTAAAGATTATTATTATTATTATTATTATTATATACAGATAACCAGTAGCTGCGTCACTGCCCCCTGCTGGCAGCAGTATTCTATTACAGCCAGGGAAACACGGGAAAAACATTTGTGACAAACCGATCATTCGTACGGAATATTTATTGTCATGCCAAAAAAAAAAAAAAAAAAAGTTACCCTTTCTAAATTCAGTATTATTATTATTATTAATGTGCCAAAAAAAATATTTTATAAAAGTTTTCATATGAAAATTTTCCCCTTATAACATAAACATAGAAAATTTAAATCTTCGCAGCCTTATTTAGAACAATATTCAAAAACTTGACATCGATTGACGTCCTACACTCAAAAAATTAATCATTATTTGATTTTATTTAAATAATAATATTTTGAAAAATGTAAGTATTCTGATTTCACCAACATAAATCTGTTAAATCTAAAAAAAAAATCATTTTAATCAGTCAAAAGTTTTACATTTCGACACATAATTTTCTTAAATTTAAATTTTTTTGAGTGTAAAGCGTTAACCCCCCTCAAACAGAAGCTGCTGCTTTCAAACTCGGGGTGTTTTAGTTTTTCCTGTTGGGCCGCCACCGTGACACCAGAACGGCTAAATCAGACTATTTCTACTTGGACCTGATTCTCAGTACGTGAATTTATTCTGCCGGGCCTGTCTGGGAATCCGAGCCGGCAGAGAGGCATGAGATAACTGAAAAGCGTCCCCCCACCCCCCACCCCCCAGACCCTCCGTCTCTCCCAGGCTTTGCATTTGCAAATTACCTTTGTGCCTCTTACACTTGATATGTGCTCCATGTTTCAGCCACAGTAACGTCTGGGCTCCTCACACCCTCCTCCTCCTCCTCCCCCGCTGACTCCTTCCCTGCTCATTTCCTGCAGACCTCATCTCGCCCATTTCAAATGGGATTGAGACTCCATTCGCCATGCCTCGTGTCACTTTGCGGCAGAATTCCACGCTCGCTGTGGACACATCATAAAACTGCCGAATGGGCAAAATACCATTCGTCAAACTTTCTTCCTCCCTCCGGCTGTTTGTCGTCTCCGAGATCCCTCCGTAACGCTTTGAGTGATGGCCGCCGCGGCGTTGGGCAGATGGAGGTGTCGATCAGGGAAAGGTGTTGGTGTTGAGGCGAGGAGGAAGTGACAGCGCCTATTAATTTGGCCGTTTAAGTCCAACAGCATCGGCGCGGGCGCCTTCAATCCTCGGCCTGTCACTCAAAACAAGCCAGCAGCCAAAAACACACACAGAGGAGCTTTTAATCTGAAAATATAAAAATGCAAGCCTTTAAATCAGTCACTCAAACTGCTGCCGCGGCGTTCTGGCGATACTCCGGCACCCAAGTTGCAAATTGGCTTCTCTTGTCATAAAGTTCAGCCGGCTGGACTCTCTGGAGTGATGGCCGCCGTCTGCCGAGACGAGGATTGAAGGTGGAGGTTTATGACGCCGTTCTGGCTGAGAAATGGACTGCAACAGAGGGACGGGACCGCCCGGTATAAATTCATGGCCTTCTGTCACACATGAACCCGGCGCCCCCCGCTGAGGGCGCCCGCCCCATCAAAGCACCTTCAAGGTCGGAGACGTCCTTCAGCTCACGGAAAGCTGGAAAACCCCCAACAGTCGATCCTCGGATTCAGCAGAGGAGCGTCATCTCTCTCTCGTCCTCCTGGGTCAGGTTCTGACATTGTGTCCACACCAGAACCACTTTGTAATGGGGAAGTGGAATAAGTAAGACTACACCAACACCGCTGGGTGGGTTTCCACGGAGGGATGGACCACCGGTCAACAAAGATGACGGTTATGGTGGCGATCCAAGATGAGTTCTGTCAACATCTTGAGCCATTTACACCAAAGGTTCTGGAGACGTTTCAGACGGACTCACCTAGAGGACCAGAATCTATAAGACATGTCTCCAAGTTTAAAATATAAATATATAAAATAAGAATGTGATCCAGTAGAGTTTTGTTTGCTCTCACTCATAGATCCCAACCGGCGCTTCAGTTTCAACAACATCTCTGCAGAAATCCCTCAACGTTTTTATAAAATGAAACTAAAGACATTGAAGAAACTTCCATCGGTTTCATGCAGCAGTTTGTTTTTTTCATCGTCCTGTTGATCGTCCAACAACTAAAGAGAAAGATGTGAAAATGTAACATTGCTGTTTCGGGTAAAAATGGCTAAATCTGCATCTTCTCTCGGATCAACACCAGTAGTACCACTACTAGTACTAATACTTCTGGTACTACTACTACTACTAGTTCTAGTAGTACCACTACTAGTACTAATACTTCTGGTACTACTACTACTACTAGTTCTAGTAGTACCACTACTAGTACTAATACTTCTGGTACTACTACTAGTTCTAGTAGTACCACTACTAGTACTAATACTTCTGGTACTACTACCACTACTAGTTCTAGTAGTACCACTACTAGTTCTAGTAGTACCACTACTAGTGCTAATGCTTCTGGTACTACCACTACTACTACTAGTTCTAGTAGTACTACTACTAGTACTAATACTTCTGGTACTACTACTAGTTCTAGTACCACTACTAGTACTAATACTTCTGGTACTACTACTACTAGAACCAGTAGTACTACTACTAGAACTATTAGTACTACAACTAGTGCTAATACTTCTGGTACTACCACTACTACTACTAGAACTAGTAGTGCTACTACTAGTACTAATATTTCTGGTACTACTACTAGTTCTAATACTTCTGGTACTACCACTACTACTCCTAGAGCTAGTAGTGCTACTACTAGAGCTAGTAGTGCTACTACTAGAACTAGTAGTACTACTACTAGTTCTAGTAGTAGTACTACTAGAACCAGTAGTACTACTACTAGAACTATTAGTACTACTACTAGTTCTAATACTTCTGGTACTACCACTACTACTACTAGTACTACTACTACTACTACTAGTGCTAATACTTCTGGTACTACCACTACTACTACTTCTGGTACTACCACTACTACTACTAGTAGTAGTAGTACTAGTACTAGTACTACGTTTGATTCAATTAGATTTCTAATTGAATCAAACGTAGTTTCATCTTTTTCTGCGTAATGACCCTTTAAATCATATTAGAGCTCATCTCTTTTTCTGACACCAGTGATATCGATCCTCTTGTTTAATTCATGTCAGTTAAAGTATGTCAGGATGATTGACCACCCCACCCCACCCCCCACCTCTCTCTCTCCCCCCCCTCCCCCACCCCCCTCCCTCCCCTGGCAGCATTAATCGCTGTCTGACAGTGACATAGCTGTGGACAAACCACCTCTGCCTCCTCGCCCTCCTTCATCTCTACCTTCAATTTACGACGGAGGGAAGGATTTAGAGACGGCAGACGTCCGGTGGAGCAAAAGGGCGGCGTGGAATGAGGAACCTTCCTCCGTCAGTCACGCCGGGCGACTGATGGACGCAGCTATTTGAGGGGGAAGGTGGAGCGTTGATGTTTGTTGTGACTATCAGGGTCGTCCTCCGCTCTACGGAAGTCCAATATTGTTAAAGGTGCAGTTCGTAAAGTTACTGCCATCTAGTGGTGAAGGTCCAGACTGCAACCTGGATGGAATCATCTGCTCAATTCTCCCTCTCCACGAATCTACGGTGGCCTTCAAGCGTCTAGATGATGTCATAGTGTCTTCAGTTCCTTTAGATGGAAATAATTAGAAATTGTATTTATTTAGGATGTAAAATAATTAGGCCAAAGCACAAATATAAGATGACGTATAGATATGAGTTTACAGTCGCCAGATTCCCACAAACCCACAAATATACCTTCTTCTGTCCACATCTCCTCAAAAACCCTGAGGTCAGTGACATGTTTTATGTTTTATTGGGATCTTAATGGTTCCAATCCCATAATTTCAGTATAGATTTTCTTTTTTTTTGAGTTTTTTGGGCACATTTGATCTTATTTTGACGTCCGATGCTCACATTCACCTCTAGTAGAGGTTATGCCCCGCCCACGTCTACATCTAACACCTTTACAGGAGGGCATGTCATAGTTTCAACTACTTTTATACGTACATGATATTAAATACCTGATAAGTCGAGTAAAAATAGAACATCAGATCCGACTCTTCTTCTGCCAATTTAACAGAATGTGTCGCTCAGAGGGGCCCGGCTCCTCTCCCTCTGCTCAGAGGGGAGTCATCAGAAGGCAGGAATGACTTCCTGCGGCCCTCCTTATTACAGCCCGGTTCAAAGAGCCCCCACCGGAGGCCCTCTGCTGTCAAACCCCGCCGCTCCAGCAGGAGATGTGAGCCAACGTCCATTTATTTTGGGAGCCGTTTGTGCAGCATCCTCCACTCGGCAGCTCAAACTCCGGAGAGGCAGAGAGGCGTTCTCCTTCATCAGCCGCTTGGCTCTCCTCGTGTCACTGGCTCTGCAGAAAATTGCTCCTGTGATTGCAATCCCTCGCTGCAGACGCTGAAAGCTTCTGCAGGAGCCGACAGCCGCGCTGTTCCACTTCCTGTCTAGTCCGTCAAAGAGGGCGCCCGGGTATCTCTGTGTCCCTGCACCACCTCTCAACTGTAGCCCTCCTCCACCCGGCTCCTCTTTTCACCTTCACAATCATCTTTCTGTGCAGAATGTCCCTGAATAGTTCCGCAGTCCGCCACTAGATGGCAGCGTTAGTTTGAGTTTAGCAGTGCTGCAGGAAGAACTCACAATGTGTAAAAGTTCACATTTGTCCTCTCAGTATTTTACTGCTGCCTTAACGTATATATATGTAGATGTATATATATGCATATAAACATATGTATATATGTATATATATACGTATATGCATTTGTATATATATGCATATAAACATATGTATATATGTGTATATATATGCATCTGTATATATATGCATATAAACATATGTATATATGTGTATATATATGAGTATGTATATATATGCGTATATGTATGCGTATATGTATATATATGGGTATATATATGCGTATATGTATATATATGGGTATATATATGCGTATATGTATTTCTACGTTGATATAATGTTTTGAATTTTACGGCCGTTTACTCTTTTACTGTTGGCAGTTACTTACTGATATTTCTCAGGAACATTTTTACAGTATTTCTCCGTCATGTAGTGGATTAAAAGTATAATGTCGCTTAAAATATAAATAAGTAAGGAAAGTACAAAAACCTCAAATTTCTACCTAAGCAAAGTACTTGAGTAAATGTACTTAGTTACTATCATTCACTGGATTTTAGTACATTTAATGCTTTTATAACTCTGGCTGTCAGTTTTATTTATTGGACCAAAAATTGTTTTTCCATCACTTCTAAGAAAACAAAAGTGTAAATTATGCAGAACTCTGATGTCACTTCCTGTTTTTGGCTTCCAGGAATCTCCTAGAGCCACTAGAGAGTTTTAATCAATGCGTGATTACGTGACGACTCAAAGAGAATTCTGGGTAAACTAACAACAAAACAACAATACTAATAATATTAATGTGAGGAAACAAAATCATTCATCATGACTGTTGGAAACTGGTCATAAATAATCAATCCTCTGGACGTCACTGCAGGTCCAGGAAACGTGTCGCCATCATTTCCTCCATCATTGATAATCGGCTAAAGGTTGTTCCGCGTATTCGGCCCAACTTAAAATCTAATTTTCCCGGAGGATTTCATGCTGCGGCCTGGTTCTCCTCTTAATCACATCATCTCCACAGCCTGGAAATTAAATTGGATCCGGCGCCAGAGATGGATTTGATGCTCAGGAACACACGACAACCTTTCCTGGAGATCAATTGTAAAATATTTTGCTGTGTGAGCGCGTGCGGCTTCGCCGCTGAGTAATCAACTCTTGCAGTGGTTGGCTGCGTTTTAATCTCTTCAGGAAGTTGGAGGTAAACGTGAACACTTGTTTCCTGCTGTGGGCGGGCTGTGAAGGTATCGCAGGAGGAGGAGGAGGAGGAGGAGCAGGTTTGAATTTCATGAGGTTTTAAGCTTCTGGGTCGTTCATGTGGGCTGCGATGAGTGGATGAGTTATAATTGCATGAGGATGAAATCCCAGCATGCTCTGCTGCGAGGCCAAACCACATCAGATTACAGATTGTGGATCTGCAGTGTGTGAAATAACTCCTCCTTCACAGGGACTGAAAACAACAACGGCGGGATTTCTCCGGTTTCAGCTCCTGGTTTCTGTCTGTTTGGTGTTTTTGTGGATGTTAAACTGCAGCTTCATCATTAATCCGCTCCTCCTCCTCCTCTGCTGCCTTGTGTTGAGGCTTTTTATTGAGGAGGAGGTCCAGACGTCTCCTCGTCTGCTGTCCTAAAAAAGACCCTGATCCTCCGTTTTATTACATTAAACCAAAATACAAAGTGAAAATCAGGCAAGAATTTATTTGTACTTTATTATAGGAACAAACTACACCTATGAAAGGGTTAAATCCCTGTTTTTTTTGGTTTGTTTTTTTTACAAAAATGGGAACAACAACAGCAAGAAAATACCCCAAGATTCTGAAATATAATAATAATAATGAATCTTGGTAAAATATGATATTAGAAAAATAATGGGTGATTAAATTAGTAACATTAACGGTTATAAGGGTAAAAGTGAGGGTTTGTGTGTTTTTTATAGTGATTAAAATGTCTTATTTGTTTAATTTTGAGTCTTTAATACATTTTACTTTCATTTATTGAAATCCAGTTATAATATTAGTCATGAGTTTCAAATCTGTCTAATCTGTTTATTATGATTCTATTCATTTCAGACACGTTTACCGACATTTTGTATTTCTTGCGTTGATTCGTTTACCAACAGATAAACTAATCAGTAAAGGATTAATCAGGCAATCATATTAAAGTTTTACTTTTAATCAAAAAAACAAACAGACTTTCAGTCTCAGCGTCTCAGATGTTAATGTCTGCTGGTAAAGTGAGTTTTCTCGTCCTCATAAAAACATCCTCTTTGGGTTTTGGGTAGCATAAAGAGCAGTTTCCATTATTTATCTTACAGATTTGAATGGTATTTGATAACATAAAGCCGATATCTGCAGTCTGATCCACATGTTGGGCTGTTTTAGAGCTTCACGGGGAGAAATTAGTCTTAAATTCAGCTTTATTTGGCGTTTAATGCGCCTCTTCTCTCAGCCTGAGCTTCTGGATTCATGATATTGATTCTGATGTTGTCTTTAATGGACATTCCCAACATTAAATTCCTGTTTTGATGGGATTAGTAGTAGTAGTGTGTCAGATGGAGTCTGTTTCCCGCCACGTGGGGGCAATCTCGTCCTGTGGACGACACCTCCCCAGAACCAACATGGAGGAGAAAGTACCGGAGCCCACCCCAACTCCACTCCACTCCGCTCCACCTGCAGAGTCATGATAAGTTTAGACCTGTGTCATCTCTTCATGTCGGAGCTGTTCGCGCCAACAGCCGCGTTTTACGCGCTCGGATCTGAGCGTCCCTGCGCGCGCCTGAAAGAGTCCGGATGGTTCTGCCTCCTCTGGATCATTCCTTCAGCACACACACACACACACACACACAAACACACACGCACACACACACTTGTCTGGTTTCAAGTTTTGGACACAGTCTGGAGTGAATTCTCTTCTGTCCAACTCAAGTACGCGTCATCCGTCTCCTCCTCTGGCGCGCGCGGACTTTATCATCATTCATAATTAATCCTTCTTATCAGTGATGGCGTCTCTGTACCAGAGATTCAGCGGCAAGATCGATACCAACAACTCCTTCCCCAACCCTCCAGAGGCGAGTCACCTCCTCGGGCGAGCTGTGGAGGAGGAGAGGCCGGCGGAGGACCGGAGCTCCCGGCGTCCGGTGAGCCGGCGCGCGGAGGACGAGCACGTAAGAACCGATACCTCTTATATCCGGTTACAAATACGCTACGTTTTGTTTTTCAAACCGTTTAAATACATCAATAAGTGTATTTATGAAAAATGTTTGAGGTAAAAGTTGTCAAACTTGTGATTCTTCGCCTCAATTGGTTGGATCGCCCGACGAGTGATGACGTCACTGACGTCTCTATGAAGAAGGTGATTTTCATGTTGAGGTTTTTTTTCATTTTATTGCAAAAGTCCTTTTTTAGTTTAAATGCAAAGAAAATTTATGGAATTTATCAGGTTTTTACTATTTAGAATATGATTTATTGATAATTTTGTCAAGCATGACTAAAATAGTTTTTTTAAGGGCTTCAAGTTTATTAAATAATCTAAAAACCGTATTCCTTGTTCTGAGATTGAACGTTTTCGAGGTCCCGTGCATTCATTCAAGTCTGACAGCCATAACATTATAACCACTGACAGGCAAAGTCAGAATAGCGTTGATCATCTGGTTACCATGGTTACCTGTCAGTGGGTGGGACATATTAAACAGGAAGTGAACCTTTTGTCCTCAAGTAGGATGATTTGGAAGCAGGAAAAAGTCTGCGTGACCCTGTTTCACCCTTGACCTGCTACCGTGCGTGTACTCTCAGTTGACGAAGGCTAACAAAAGTTTCTCAGGTGACTTAATGCTTGGAAAATCACATCTTCCTGTGAGGTAGGATTGTTCAACCCTCCTCCTGAAGCTGTAGCTGCGGTGATTTATTAAAGGGGGTGGACTTTTCCGACGTTCCGTCGGGGTCACCCTGGCCGTATTTGAATCCGCGTCGGTCCACTCAGAACTCCTGCCAGAGCCTCGGATGCCCGGACAGGACCAGCAGTCCTCCAAGCTGTCCTCCTCCAGTCTGCTGACAGGAGAGGAAACACGGCTGCTTTTATTTTCAAGAGTCGGAAGAGTTTTATTTGACTGTTTTTTTCAGCCAACCCAGCTTTAAACCTGCACATAAACACTGTTAAAACTGCAGTCCCTCATAAAACCTTTCATACGAGCTCACAGATGCTAGCGTGAGCTGTGGTCAACTTGTTATCTAGCACAAAAACCAGCAGCCGGAGAAAAAGTAAGCGGTAAGACCCGGCTTGTGAAACCATGTGACGTAAACTGGTGGGGTCCATCCACTTCACCAGGAGGACGTGGGTTCTGGGCAGGGAGGGGGCGCTCTTAAGCCTTTAAAGTCCTCACCAAGACAAAAAACAACAACTATGGATTATTTCTTTGAAGATTTTCTTTCTTTGGACCATTTACAAATTTAATTTCTTAGACACTCTAAATGACAAATTGTTTAGTGAAGCATGTTTTTAAATCTTAAATTAGATTCTCGGAGAGTCAGTTTTGATTAGATTAGCTCAACCTCCCTGTAAAGCACTTAGCGGACCTTTTTTTTTTTTCATCTTACATAAGTTTAAAATGCCAAAAAAAAGTCCAACTTTATCCAGTTGGACTTTCTCAGCAGCCGTGGTTGATGCCTGTGGTCCCTTTGACCTGTGGTGTCCCCAAGGGCTCCGTCCTTGGCCCCTTCCTCTTTAGCATATATATACATGCTGCCGTTGGGTCGGATCATGAACAGGTTCTGTCACATTTTTCAGTAAGAAATAGACTCAGAATGACCTCAACGGAAAACTGAGAAGTGATAAAGTGATATTATTAAAATGCTTTTTTACGAACTAACAGAAAAGAATATTTTCAGCTGTTTGTTCACTAAATAAAAAGTATTTATGGAGATTATATTCCATTTATGCAACGAAAAACACCTAAATTTCACGCACTGCACCTTTAAATAATTTTCAAATAGATCAAAAACACAGAAGAAGTAGAACTTCAGGATCGGGAGCTCGGAGACCCAAATCCTCTTCAGTCAGTCGGACGTTGTTTGTGAGTTCGATTCCTCGGCAGTAAACGTGTGATTTATACGTCTGTGTTGTCACGGAGAAAGTTCTGCTGGTCGGGTGTCGGATTCGTGGCGAGCAGGAAGTAAAACGCGGGTTGAGACGGACATGAATAGAACATGAGGCTGATTTATTGACCCGGTGTTCTCGGCGGCTTTTGTGTTTGCCGGCGCAGAGAACTCCCACGTAATCTGAAATCAATACAAACAGTGATGTACAGTTCTGAAGCCGGGCGGCGCGGCCCGGCGCGGGGGATCCGGAGCGGAAGAAGAGCTTTGTCGGATATACTGAGGCTTAAGGTCCGACACGTGGAGTGATTATGGCTGAGACGGCCGTAATCACTGTTTATAGTTTTCAGCAATGAATCTTTGAGTTCTGGACTCCAGCAGAACTCTGGAGGTGTGCTTGGAGCCTCCATGGATTGGACTTTTTTTTTTTTCCAGATCTATTGGCTCGGATTGAGATCAGGAGAATCTGAAGGTCCAGTCAGCACTTTGAACTGGTTGTTGTGTCCCTCAAACATTCCTGAAGCGTCATCCTCCTGGAAGAGGCGGCTGCCATCTGGGTGTACCGGTACCATCAGGGTGTACCGGTACCATCAGGGTGTACCGGTACCATCAGGGTGTACCGGTACCATCAGGGTGTACCGGTACCATGAAGGTCTGCAGTGATGTTTAGGTAGGAGCTACGGGTCAGAGGAACATCCACATGAATGGTAGGACCAGAAGTTTCCCATCAGAACACGGTCCATAATGCATCCTGGTCAGATCCACTCCCCTGGTGAGTGGCGCACCCTGTGGCGGCACAGAACCAGGCCTCATCCTTCCAGCGGTACTGGTTATGGCGCTGTGGAGTCCAGCTGGAGGCCCCAGCCCCCCTCTCACACAGACATGGCGTTTAAAACAAATCATTATCGCCTTTGTTTGGGCTGATTTATCCTCCGTCCCAGTTAAATCCGTCTCTGTCAATACGTGCGATAACAATCCGGGCCTGAAATCCTCTCTGATGACGAGGCCCGGCTGGTGAAACAACTCATTACGATCTGATCAAACATGTTCCCTCTGCCGGAGAGCTTCAGCTTTCCACGCCGACAGTCTGCGGCGCTCTCTGGCTTGACTTCTTTTCATGTCCGATATGGTTCAGCCTTTGGCCCTCCCGGGTCCGATCCAACTCCAACACCTCTCCTTCATCTGAAAACGGGTCATTTAAACGCAGACATCTAAACGCAGCCTCAGGTTCGAGCCTCATTAGTCAAATTTCCCGCCCCACTGCTGGGATTTGAACCATCAGAACGGTTCAAGATCAGAAATGGATCCTCACTTCCTCCATCAAACCCCGGTCCCGGCGGAGTGATTCTGCTGGTCTCCAACGAGCCCGGCAAACGTCTCTGTTTGTAGGTTCCGTCAGATCGGCTCGGTCGTAATGAGGCTCAGGAGATCTGTGGCTGGAAGGATTAAGACCTCAGTCTGACGCGCTCGCTTCTTCACGCCGCCGCCGTCTAACGGGTCTGGGCCGTTGATTCATTAAGGTCCATTAATGCACACACACTCTTCCTCCTTTATTTATTCTTCTTTGTCCGTCTGGCAAACGGACCCGTATAGGAACAAACAGACTGAGAAGATCTTTCTGGGATTGTGAGGCCGGCCTGAAACGCCGTTCAAGAAGCTGCCCGCCATCAGGGTCAGCCTCTAATACAGAACCGATGAACATGATGAAGATTAGAGGCGAGGGAGTTTTACATTTTGACTGTTTGCTCTGATCAGCTTCAGCACCGTCAGCAGATGTAGAGATTATTTTATCCTTCCTAAAGTAGGGGATGATTATTGTAGCGTCAACACCGCCGCCGAAGATCCTTCGTTTTGGAGCGATGACTCAAAAACTGGGTCATGGATTTTCAGATTCCATACTAACGTAGACCTTAGTGCGAGGAAGAACTGGAGTCCTTAGGCGGAGGCCGAATGAAGAACAAAACGAGAGCGGATACAATAAAACAAGAATCAGAAAGTATAAAATAAAGGAGGAAGGTCATGAAAAATTGTGGGATGAAACCAAAATGAAATCAAACTCACACAAACATCGTTAACCAGGATTATGGCTCAGACCTTCAGGTGTTAAAGCAGATACCCATCTTCTGGGGTCGGGTTCCGGTGGTTTTGGGCCCACTGGTGGAGCTTTCAGCAGAGGTCCGGGGTCAGAGGTCACTCTGAAAGCATCACGTTCAATCACAACGCTACTTTTATCCTTTGCACGTTTGTTAAAGTTATAAAATCTGACACACAGGTTTATATATAACGAATAAAGCATACAGTTTTTCACACGCCGCCGGCTGCATGATTCATCAGGGGGGGACAGCGGCGTACACGCGAAAGCGTCAGGTTTGATCAACAAGAGATGTTTGAGGGTTGGTTAATGAAGGAGACATTAACGAGACGCAGGAACGGAGCTGGAGGTCAAAGCGTCTCGCCGCCGCAGACATTAACGAGCGGAGGCTCGGCGCTGTTATTGTTGACGAGAGGAAACAATCACATCTGCTGCGCTCTGATTGGACGAGTCTCTGCCAGCTATTGACCCTGCAGGAATCCCCCGCCCTCGCCGACGGCCGTAGAGCCGTTATCGATCCCTCATTATCTACTAATCCATGCAAATTAACGGGAAACAAGACAAACGCTGGTTCTGGAGTCGGAGAGTCTGTCAGATTTGATGATTCTAAGCGGTTGAGGTCAGTTTTAAAGTGTTTGAAAAATGCTCGCCGTGCTCTCCGGTGCGTTTCCTGCAGAAACCTCACAACCATCCTCCAGCCACGCGTCACTGAAGTCCGTCCTGCAGCTTTGGAGACTTCCTGCTATAAAAAAACTCACATTTAAACCTAATAGTGTGTCATGATTCGGAATCGTCCCGTCAGACTTTATAAAAAAACGGTGACAAGAGATCGGACAAGATAATGTAATCGGTGCAACTCTAGTTTTAATATCGCTTCAAAATGATGACATCACAATGTGGCTATTGCTGCATTTGATCCTTTGATTCCTTTGATGTTTCTTTGGCTGTGTCAAGAGTTCCTTAGATTCCGTTGATGTTCGATTGGGGGGTGGAGCTGGGGGCTCAGTGGGCTGAACAGAGACGCGTAAGAGGAAAGCATTTGTAAGAGTTTCATGTAGATTTAGAGGCTGACATTAACTCAGACATTAATGGACGTGAATCTTTCCAAAACCGAGGGTTCTGTTCTCGGTGGAGGTTTCTTTTCTTCTAATTATTGTTTTTGTACATTGTGTTGGATTTATTTGTAAATCTTAACGTGCGCTGTCCTTCCAAAAGAGATTGTGGTCTCAATGGGATATTTCCTGGTTCGATAAAAAGAAAAATAATATAGTGCAAAGGACAAAAAGTTACAGCAGTTTTTTTTATCCGACAGGAAACCAGGAATTAGCCTGAGACGCGAAATACTACAAGTTACTGAGAGACAGACTGGGTGGTTGAAGAATGGAGGTTATTACAACCAAGAATATAACTTTTACTGGCCGTTAAATGTGAAAGTTAAGTTATAAAAATAGATTTCTGCAATTAGTGCACTGCTGTTTGGTGTTAAAGGAGCAGTTCAGCCAAAATAAAAGAAATTTTCATGTCATTTTCTAGTAACTCTGATACCTCAGAAAGTCAAGTTTCTTTATCCAATGAACCTTTTCACACACGATCAGTGGATGAACGACCGGGTCATTGGTACCGAAGGCTCACTGGTACATATTGGGAATGAAGGTGAGTCCAAGTCTTCTGATCCCACAGAAGGGATACTGTAAGGTTGTTCATCAGTTCAAAGCTGCGAGGCTAAGGCTAATGAAGGATTGTCGGTGAACCAGTGGTCAAGAGAGGGGTCAGAACACACAGTGACCTCTGACCCCTGTCCAGTGAGGAAACTACCCCCAGTGGGTGAAAGAAGGTGGCCTGGTCTGATAATCACATCTTCTTTAACATGTGATGTACAGAAGAGTTTGATCCATTGAGGCCCACTTCAGAAATGACAGAACCTGAAGGATCTGCCGCTGACGTCACCCCTTCAGAGCTGGAGACGCTGCCTCGAAGGGTCCGAGCTGTTTAGGCGAAATGAAGCATGTAGTCATAATGTTATGGCTGATTGGTCTAGGGTCTTTGTAGAAGGTATTAGCAGCGCGTTCCCCGTCCCAGCCGCCTCTTTAAATCTGTAATTTGGTGATTAAATGTTCTCGGCTTGGCCACAGGAGATAATCCTGCAAAGCTCACTGAGGGGATTTACAAAAAACATTTTGACAGTTTGAATCAAATTTGTCTGGTGAAAATAAAAAATAAACGCTGATTGTTCTGCCGCCTCTCCTCTCGACGCTGCTTTTTCTGCCGCGTCGGGCGGCGCTCTGCAGAAACAAGCGCTCAGTGAAAGGTGGAGAGGCGGCGGATAACTCGGAATGAGGCGATTTATCAATATGAAGGTGGTGTCTGAAGGATGGGGGGGCGCGCCCCTCCCGCTGCTGCCGCGTCCCCCACTCCCAGATGACGGGAACAGATTGGAGGAACTAATGACTTCATCTCCGCGTAACATGGATTCATATCCGGCTTCTGGACGAGGCGTCTGCAGAAACAGAAGCGGCTGACGCTGCTTCTACGCTGGGTCTTTAAGCAGAGCTCCTCCCACCTCCACCCGTCTCTGTGAGGCAGAGCGGGACGCAAAACCAGAAGTACGCCGGCCTCCAGACCCCGGGGAGCGCTGATGTAGTCATTATTTATGACAGCGTTCCTGAAGTTAGGAAGGAAACAACAGAGGAGAGAATAAATGAAACATTCCTGCTGAGTCATGTGGAACATCAGGAGTCGGTTAGAAGAACCCCCCCCAAAACCAGGATCCAGTCTTCATCCACCCACCCTGATGTCACAGCAGTTCCATAATCTCCTCAAGTCTCATGGTGCTTTGTACTTTCTCCGAAACAACTGAAGAAGAGGGAGCGTCATACAGTAAAAACTAATTATATCCGCGAAAAGTTGGAATATTATGGAATCATCATGAGAAGATCCTTCGTGTTAACGCGATAACTCAAAATACTTTTCATGGATCATTTTCAAATTTTTTACCCACATGGACCTCAAAGTGAGGAAGAACTGGACTGATTTCGGGAAAGGATGGTTATATATTTCCGAAGTTTTTGGGCAATAATTATTCAACCACTGGTCCAATTTAGTTCCAAATTTGTTCATACGAATCGACTGACGGAGATCTAACTTTAATTTATCACATTTTACCCACTAGGGGGAGCCTCGTATGAAATGCACTGATGTTTGAACGTAACTTCCGGACAGTTGGTCCGAGTTAGTTCAAATTTTGTGAGTAAGAGAATCGACTCAAGAGTTTTATCGTGTGTGTATCATATCCTACTCCAGTAGTTCACATTTTACTCACTAGGTGGAGCTTTCTCTCTCAGAAAAACACAGTTTTTCAGACATAGCTTCACATTTAAGTTGAAGAGTACAACGCAGGGGATTGGGGGACATACCCTTGCTGCTGGGATCGATGCATAGGATTAGTTATTCTTGAGTCAAATGGACCAGAACACCAACAACGCGTCTGACATGTTTAGAGGTTGTAAAGCTGGTATTCTTTCAAAAGTATTTCTCTTCAAGTGTCCTTCAGAGAAAACGTTTGAAGTTTCAAGGTCGTGGCCTTTCAGCTGGAAAAATCTCTCCGTTCTGTTTAATGTTTCTCCTGTTTTACAATGTTTGACCTGAACACAACACAGGGTCAACATTGGAGCTGGGAGCGTTTTTTTTTAAATATTAAAACCTGTGGGCAGCTGGTTCCGGTGAACAGAACTCCCTCTGAAGCTGTCCTCTTGGCGAGCTGTTGTTGTTGTTGTTGTTGTTGTTGTTGCCCAGTGAGTCTAATTTCAGCCTAGAGACTCGGATCGATCTTCCTCCGAGCTCCTGCTGTGGCGTTCGATTGAGGAGTCTGCTCAGATTTGACACCAGCGGTGAGTCAAACCTCATCAGACGGACTCCCAACGCCTCATTTCTAGCATGTGACCCAATCAGGGCGAATGCTGGAGTTTGAGATGTTGTGCAGAAGCTGCAGTCTTCCTCGGTGGCGTGAGAGGAAGGCAGAGGTGCAGTGGCGCCGGCGCACCACTAGAGGCTGTCCTGCTGCCGCCTCTGAGCGAGGAGAGGGAAAGTGAGAAGGCTGAAGGCTCCTGGAGACCGGACCTGTGGGGACGGCGGTCCACCGGCACAAAGTGAGGTTAAATCAATGATACAGAGGAAGAGAGATGATGAAAGGAGGGAGGGAGGGAGTGAAGGAGGGAGGGAGGGAGTGAAGGAGGGAGGGAGTGAAGGAGGGAGGGAGTGAAGGAGGGAGGGAGGGAGTGAAGGAGGGACGGCGACAGACAGACAAGATAAAGGATTGGCCTTAAAGGCAAAGAGGCCAACAGAGACGTACGTTTGATCAAAGCCAGACGGCGATAATTGAGTGGAGTTCTATGTAATGACAGATGAGTGACGCGTCTGAGAGACGACCTGAGGCATGATGGGTAGCAGGAAGTACTTCAGATCTACTGACGTCCTGCCTCATGGTCACAGGGTACAATGAGGATATGAGAGGGTTTTTTCACAATAATGTTTTCTCATCTTTGTGCAGAATCTCTGGATCAAAAGTTCAGGATTCGGGCTTTTTCTTGCACTTATTCGGGATCGGGTCTTGGTGGTTCCTCCTAGAGAGATATCAAGATGTTTCCATGTTGGGTGAGATACCTGCTCCCTCCTTTAGGTTCAAAGTTGAGCACCAAGAAGTCATTGGAAGGTTTTTTTAACACAAAGGAGCAGCGGTTCTACTCCGAACTCTGGATTAATGGAGGAAACCAACTTTGGTCCATGATCTCAGTCTTCCAGTCTCTCCCCAGATCTGACTGAGGAAGAGTTCTAGCCTCCGTTATCCATAAAACGACACCAGGCTCTAGTTAGGTTGAGCTCCATTACAGATTAGTTTAGAAAAGGAAGGTTTGTCACACATTGCTTTAAGAGTCCTCAGAGGAAACAGACTTGGTTCTGGTTTGAAGACCTCTGACTGATGTCCGGTTCATCAAAGGTGAAACATTCTGTATTTTGGCTGGATTACAGATTAACATCGTTATAACCATAAACTCTGTTCTAATCTGTGAACATTTGAAGAACATGTGATGATGAGTTAGCCTTTCACATCTGGAGGAAGAGCAGACTTCTTTCCATGGAGTCCATCATGTTTTCTACAGCGGCCCAGAGAGGATAAACAACGGGACGGACGTGGGGACGGGGAGTCTTTGGACATTTCCCCCCCATGTGGGGTCCAATAAAGTTTCAATCAACCTGAAGCTATTTAGACTTCCTGCTATGACGTAACATGTCGTACTTTTCCAGAATCATGATCCTGCTGCCGCTGCACCGGTTAACTTGAGCTCCCGGAGAAAACGGTATGTTTGCAGCTATTTTGGTAATTGTGTCACTTTTCAGGCTCTTTAGCTGCTTCTAAAAGTGAAACCCGGTTGCTTCCTGCTGAAGATTCTGTTTTCGGCTCTGGGAGGCGTTTATTCCCGGGAAATTATAGACAAAGGCAGAAAGAGAAGGTTTGCAGAATGGTTGGTAATAATTCTGAGGTGCCGCTCCGATCAGAGGTGAATCAGATGGTACCGCTGATGATATGGCGCCATGACAGTTTGGATCATTTTACACATTTTCCGACACCAGACGTCTCCCTTTAAAGGAGCAGTTCACCCCTGGAGCTAGCACAGTCTGGGAAAATACCGTTTCAGGAGAATCTCTACTGTGAAGCTCCAGAAATGTTTTTGTGGATGAAGAAACGTGACGGGACTTTCCATCTGCATGGAGGTGAACTCTTCCTCTCCTTTTGCAGAGATGGAGCCGAGTGGAGTAAAAATCTGTGTATGGCAGTAAAAGAAAGAAAGAAAGAAAGAAGCTCTGGTCATGTTTCCATTGGCTGTAGAGGGCAGCGTTTGGTTGCAGGTTATAACGACCTCCCACTCCACTGCACCACTAACCAAAACCCTGCTGCTGCTATCACCGCACTCTTCCAGGAACAGTCAAACACTCCTTCCTGTTGTCTCTTCCAAACTTTTGCTTCTTCAGGTGGATCCATTCCGCCAGACGCTTTTAACCGCCATTGCCTTAAACGCTGTGAAATCTCTGGGTCGCGCTGAAATGTTGTCTTTCTGACGCAGAAGTGATGAAGGGCGATTGTCAGGTTGCTCTGAGTGGAACTTGGCAGCTCTGGATTCATATGTGATGAAGAGGAGTGCGATGGTGCATTATTAATGTGGTGGCGTCTGAAAAAAAACACCGAATGAAGAAGACCGGAAAGGACTGTGAGTGTTTGTGGAGCCTGAGAGAGAGAGAAGACACTGGGTTTGTCCTGGTTCTGGGTGATTAACATGGTACTTTTAGAGGCGTTGACAGAGTTCTCTGGGCTCGGCGTTGGCAGCCGTCTAATCAGGGTATCCCAAATGTTTCGCTCGCCACCGAAACTCTCCTGAAAGTCCAAAACCAGTAGAGGGCACTAGGCTCCGTCAGAGTGGAGCTCCATTACAGATTTGTTTAGAAAAGCGAACAATGGCCAGAAATTGCCTTCAGAAGATTTTGTAATCTTACTGACTTTACATTTCTGTGCCTGCGGAGAGATTTAAGTACAGAAAAAGGTGCGTTCAGGTACCGGCATCGGTTCAGTACCCTTGTATGTTTGTTGTTATGGACTGCAGAATTTTATTCCTGTATATTCCAATTTTTCTAGTTGTGTTTTATGTCCCAGTCTTTGCTCACTGATTTGTTTACTGCATGCATCCCCCACCACAACCCCCACCCACCCACCCCCCGGTCCGCCATGCTATTTATGTAGCGTAATTATTCCTCTGCACCTTTCACTCCTTGTTTGTTGTCTAACAGAGACGCATTTTAGCAATTACACGTCATAAACATCTAAATTAGACGCCTAATTTGGCGCCCTTGGTGATTTTGAGCAGGGCTTTGTGTGTTTGTGATTAGGCTCTGCTTGCTCGGCTGTCAGGGTTTACAGGAACCGGCAGCAGATGCCCTGAAGCTAAATGTCCTTCTGAGCCCAGAAATAATCAATTAGGTCTTGGAGAAGCGTCTGGTTCCGACTCCCTCACCTGCAGAATCAAGGCTTGTGTGAAAGCTCACTGACATTCAGTGTAAGGTGATAAATCGAAGGTGGTTTTTTTTCTGTTTTAGAGCTTGTGTTGTGTGTCTGATCAATAACCGAGGCGAGGTTTTTCCCACAAGTCTTCACAAACTGGAATTGCCTCCCTCTCCTTTCCACTGACCTGTTGAGATCTTCTGAATAGATTCAAGTCCTCCATCAGCACCGCCATCCTTTGCTTCCTCCTCGGATCTATTTCCTTTATTTTCCTCTTCAGTACTCGCCTTTCTGACCCGGCGTCTTGGCCAATGGCGTCGGCCCACTGAAGCGCAACATTACATTAACAACCTTCTGTCATGTCCCCGACACAGGCTCAGGGTCGGCGCTCTGTAGAGTCGGGTTTACACGTCTTTGTAACACAAATTAAAAGGGGGGTGGAACTCCGTGGAGCTCAAACCGCCGCCAAGGTCCACAATCCCGACACGAGTCCGTCTCACTCCGGCAGTCCGGCAGATGAACAAAGATCCGTCTCTACAAACAGCAGATTAGATCCGGATCTCCAGCACACTCGCTCTAAACCAACACCGACAGCATTAATATGTATGGGTTATTACCACAGCACAGGAAGTCATGGTTTCACGTGTTTGTCTCCGGGTCGGTTCTTGTCTGAAGAATTTATTACAAACTATTGGACAGAGTTGACGAAACCTGGTGGAAAGTTTCAGGCCGGGAAAGAAATAATCTGTGTTTGATGCGGGTTTGGAATTATTTCCACTTTTTTATCTTTCGGCATGTTCCTTAAATATGAAAAAACTGACCAATGACCCTCAACAGAATGCATAACTCCCATCTTGGGGACATCTCACAAATGTCCCCAATCCCCTGCGTTACACAATAATTCCTCCTGATTGAACTTTTCATGTCAAAATTACGTTTTTCTATCAAAAAAAAAAAAAGGGTTCCCTCTAGTGAGTAAGATAAGAACTATTAGAGTCAAATATGAAATATACAAGATAGAGCTCCTCCCAGATGAATCGTCTGCACCAGATCTGGATTCAATCGGACCAACGGTTGAGAAGTTATAGCCCAATATCAGACATTTTTGATTGATTTGCTTTTTCTTTTTTGAAGTTTTTAGCAGCTGGCTGCAACTAGCTGCCCTTTAAATCTGCTGTTTTCTGCGTGAAGACGCACCTCATCAAACTTTTGCAAACTTGTACTAAAGTTCTTCCCACCTCGCTCCATTTATCAGACATCGATTCAGTACTTTTAGTGCCCACACCGTCACTTCAGGAGCAGAACTCTAATGTCAACCCGTCACGCTTTGGCTAACTTTAAGAGTTCAGCCATTATTACACACCTTTGTACACAAACACTGTTCTCTGAGACCCTTCTTGCTTGTTCACACCGAACCAAACACCGATGGAACCACTTCGCTCCAGGGTGTGATTTTTAAATAGCGTTCAACGATCACAGGAGGTTTTAAATGTTACACAGCAGTCGGACGTCTTACAGGCACCAAGAAGCTCCAAACAGAGGGAGGAAATGGAAAATACAGTAATTTACCTTCACTGTTGCGTGACAGTACGTTTCTTGGAGGTGGTGGAGTATCGGATGTTGCACCGTCTCCTCAGTTTAAGACATTTCGGCTCTTCTACTCTGAGTTTGCAGCTAAATGCTACCAGCTAGCTTTTCAAACTCCATTGCCGGCCTCTCTCCTTCTTATGTAGAGCCAGTTTTCGGCTGATACTACCCCAGTGGTGAACAGTAACTAAGTACTCTCACAACTTTAAGTTACTAGCCTTGTACTCTACATGAGTATTTTTGATTCTTCATGCTTGTACTCCACTACATTTGTTCGATCGCTGTAGTTACATGTTGCTTTTTCGGATTACAAAAGCTCCCGTGAAAATCTTGTACATCCAAATGTGCCTCGGTTGGTCCATCGGTTAACCTCTATAAGCGACGGCGAGCTCAAGGAGCACAACGGCGCCGCTCCAAGTGGTTCTAAATAGCAAGCCTGGGTTCAGCAGACACGTGTGACACAGCAGCTTTGGCATCTAGTGACGGACAGATGAAAATGAGCTGAGAACTACATCCCTGTCAAATAAACTCATTAAAATAAAAAATTGCCAGAACCTCACATCTGTGAGACTTTCCTTTGTGCCTGATGTTGCAACGGAGGTCCAATTTTTCTGCCGTCACACCTCTACTGTATCTGTATAGAATGGCGAAGCCCCGCCCTCATCTTGAACCGGCCGTAAACGGGCCACCAGTGACCACTTCAGAAAACACATCAGTGAAAAAACAATTATTCCCACATTTACCCCAGTTCTAGATCAAAGTCTTGATCAAAAATTGATCGCTCCCTCCTTCATCTCTGAGTGTTCACAATCCTTCAACTCGCCGTTCTATGAAGCGAGCTGAGGAGGAGGAGCTGTCGGCAGGATCACGCCGGGCTCATGGCGGCAACGTCCTGCACCCACCGCGTGTCGTGAGCCTGGGGATTGCGAGACGCCGCCCGCAACAAATCAACCCCGGGTCCTTTTATTTGTTTTGAATCCATACAGCTATTAGAGGACACGGCGAGGCCGTGACGGGGCTGTGATGAAGGCGCCTCCCACTCCGCACCGGTGTGAGGAATTACTCTCAGATATGAACCGAAGGGAATTGGAAAAAAAAACATTTGTTTTTTATTTTTCGGCCCACTATATTGCTTTCTCTGCGGCCGTGGAGATGTTTGCGCTTAGAGTCGAGCCGCCTGGAATAACAACTTTATTTGAACAGTAGAAATAGAAAAAATCTTTATAGATGGTGGACAGGCTTGGGGAATGAGATGATTTTTACAAAAGGACTCCAGGATGCTGTCAGAGAAAATACCGAGGAGAAGAAGGTGGAAGGAATGCAGCACAGGAACCGAAAAATAGTTCTGTATCTATAATACTGGAAAAAAAAGTTTCCAGGTCCAACTTCCTGTTTCAAAAAGACATTTTCAGCAAAACAGCAATGAAAACTTCTTTATTTTTATTTTTTATGCAGAAACTGGACCATGAATATTAAAGAAGTCAAACAAAAAAACAGCTGCAAAAAACAAAGATTCGTGAACGAGATGAAGGTATTATTTATATAAAACGCGTGTTAATGTCCCCGAAAAGAATAGTACAATAGAATGTGAAATATTACTTATATTACTTCACAGTATTAGTATCATGTTTAAATTCTATTTTTCGTTTACTCCAATCTTTGTGTTGATGTTATTTTGAGCATTTTTACTTTAATAGTTCATATTTTACTCACTAAGGGGGGCTATCAACCTTCAATGACATGAGCTAGCCAACATTAAGCTAGTGCACATAAAATAATTTTAGCTGTGGTTTGAAAACAGCGTGGCGAATTCTATGACCACTATGACCAATCCCGCTAAACTTAGCCAGCTAGCGATAGCATATATCTTCTTTATCCGCCGTCCTCGGGTCAAGCTATTGTGGCGTCGTTGCTTTAAGGAGTGATGAATTCACGAGGTAACTGACCCAACTTGTTTGACATTTTGAGGCATATTTTCAGGCAGTTTGCTCACGTTCATCTCATCTCTCATCCGGGCAGCGCCGTCCTTGGACTCAAAAACATTTTGCTTTCACAAAATCGTTCCTTTTGATCTTTTTAATGAAAAGCTGCCGGGGGAAAAAAATGAAGCCATGAGTGGGCTGCAGCCCTTTTTAATGCTGGAAATGAAAACCACTGACGGCACAAATACAACGCCGCTCTCAAAAATGGAATATTGGGAAACGCTGGAGTGTCCAGTTCCGCCTGGCAACATTAGAATCAGAACCATGAACCGTGGTTAAACTCCTCCTTATCATCTCCACACATTGATCATCTCCTGTGCCCTGAGGAAGCCATCAAATGTATTCAAAGATATCGCATTTAGATCCATTCTAGGCCCTCAAACGGGGGCAGTCATGGCAACTTCCTGTCTGAGCGCGGCGCCAGAGGATGAGGACTAACAAAGGAGCGCCGTTCCTATATGAGGGCTCTCCTGTCAGCTCCACATAAACCATACTGTCGCTTAGAGGTGGGCTCCTTTCGCTTTCAAACACGCTTTGAGTTTGGCCTTGAAGACGCGGTTCCTACGCCGTCTCTGATGCAACAGGGAAAAAAACGAGACACGCATGACACTTTGCCAGCGCGGTGGCGGCGGGAAAAAAAACAATCACTGTATTTGGTGTCTTGTTGGGTTGGAGGGAAGTACGCTCCTCCTCTCCTGCCCATTAGAACTCTACAACTGAGCGTTCACTAAGTGTCACTTTCCCAAGGCTTCCTATCTCATCACCACCTCCTCCTCTGTGGTTCTCCTCTCTCATCACCGCCTCCTCCTCTGTGGTTCTCCTCTCTCATCACCACCTCCTCCTCTGTGGTTCTCCTCTCTCATCACCACCTCCTCCTCTGTGCTTCTCCTCTCTCATCACCACCTCCCCCTCTGTGCTTCTCCTCTCTCATCACCACCTCCCCCTCTGTGGTTCTCCTCTCTCATCACCACCTCCTCCTCTGTGGTTCTCCTCTCTCATCACCACCTCCTCCTCTGTGGTTCTCCTCTCTCATCACCACCTCCTCCTCTGTGCTTCTCCTCTCTCATCACCACCTCCTCCTCTGTGGTTCTCCTCTCTCATCACCACCTCCTCCTCTGTGGTTCTCCTCTCTCATCACCACCTCCTCCTCTGTGCTTCTCCTCTCTCATCACCACCTCCTCCTCTGTGCTTCTACTCTCTCATCACCACCTCCTCCTCTGTGGTTCTCCTCTCTCATCACCGCCTCCTCCTCTGTGGTTCTCCTCTCTCATCACCACCTCCTCCTCTGTGGTTCTCCTCTCTCATCACCACCTCCTCCTCTGTGCTTCTCCTCTCTCATCACCACCTCCTCCTCTGTGGTTCTCCTCTCTCATCACCACCTCCTCCTCTGTGGTTCTCCTCTCTCATCACCACCTCCTCCTCTGTGGTTCTCCTCTCTCATCACCACCTCCTCTGTGGTTCTCCTCTCTCATCACCACCTCCTCCTCTGTGGTTCTCCTCTCTCATCACCGCCTCCTCCTCTCCACTTCCTGTCCTCCTAATCCCCCATCTTTATTTCTTTATTGAGGCCCCTCCCTTTTTGCCACCTAGCTGCAGGTGATCCATTAGTTTTCCTTTCGAAAGGCGACATACACAAATCAGCCAAAACATTATAACCCCTGAGTCCATACCTTACGCATCATTGCGAAACCAGTCTATGCTGTCGTCCCCAACTGTATATATATATATCCCCGAAGAAGTCTCCAATCCCCTGTGTTGTACGTGTAATTCCCCAAATAGCTCCAGTCCTTCCTCACACTAAGGTCAATGCGGGTATAAAAGTTGAAACTGATCAATGAAATAGTTCTTGAGTTATCGCCTTAACACTGAAGATCTGGGCCGGCTGATTCTGGCATCTCAAAGCAATCCAAAAGTACACTCTAAAAGGATAATTGGGTCGTGATCTAACCGTCGGCATTCTGACGGAGTTCCAGGCCAGAACAGACTCAAGGACGACTGAAGACGGAGACTTGTTGCATAGAAACAACCACATATGAAGCTGCAGAAACCCGGAGATACCAAATTCAGTTTAAAACATGTTTTGTGGAGACTTTTCTTTGCCATTTTTCTTTTCCGCAAGAGTTTTAATATTTTGCTGTACTAGTCTTGCTTATTTGATAAGGTAGATGTTGTCGGGCTTTGATAGAACACCGGGCTAGCACAGAACCGTTCAGTTTTAATGAATTTGATTTTTTTTTAAGAACTTTTTTTTAAGGTTTGTATAGTAAAAGTTTGATAAAAGTTTTTGGTGAGGTGGAACGATTTTCGGACAAATGTCTAAAAGTCGGTTTCAATATTCAGATACAAAAGCATTTAAGGGGCCAAAACTTAAGTGTGAAAGCGTTAATTTAATCCTGAAATGGTGTGGGATCATTAGAGGTTGCTATATTAATTATTTATCGGGAACAAGCTAACAACCGCTGTGTTAAAAATAATTTAAACTGGGTTATAAACATAGTATTAGGGTTGTTTCATTAACATTGATGCTACCTAGCTTGGAAGGTTAAGGGAAAGTTAGCAAGCTAGCTGGCTAACAAAATGTCCGCATAATAAAATTGTCGGCATATTAATATTAGTAACTTGCTAAGTTTAGCAAGTTAGTTATAGCGGTCATTGACTTTGCCACTCTGATTTTAAACCTCAGCTAACATTACCCAACCTAACATTAGCTAACATTAACGTGCACTAGCTTAATGTTGGCTAGCTTATGTCAACTAAGGTGAATAGCATAATCAGCTAACATCATTTTCAGTTCATGTAAACGACAAAAGAAATCATCTTGATATATTTAGCTAGCATATTGCATAGCTAGCATATCTTCCGAGCTACATTTTTATGGTTTTATCGTTTCTTCACATTATAGAGTAATGGTTAAAATTCCGGCCAACCCATTACCCAGCAGCATCAACCCAGCCTGTTTTAGTGTGACATATTTACAGAACAGCCTCAGATTGAAGTTACGGCCAGTGAAGTGAAGGAAGAACAAGATTTCAAGTACTTATTCACTAAATTGTTTCCTGAATGAATAACCTTTGATCACCTCATTCAACCTTCATAAATGTCGATGTTTATTATACATTAAGAGATGAAAGTGTGTTTACTCGAGCCAAACGTCGCCTCTCGGCCAGAAAGGCTGATTGTTAGAAGGTTTTAACTCTGGACCGTCCGTCACGCCGCATCAGATTCGTGATGTAAGACGGCCGCCTCAGCTCTGACGGTAACTGCTGCTGTTTGAATTCATGTGTGGGCAGACGGGGGGGGGGTTCATTATTAACTTTGATCAAGTCGACCCCCCCGAGATGCCAGGTATTGATATTGTATAAAGGTTTCACAGATGTCCCCACAAAAAGAGGCGGACGCTCCTAAATGAAGGTGTGAGACAAAGAGTTGATTTCTGAGCTCTCGGGACGTGAAGAGTCTTGTCTGGCGGACGCAGGCGCCCGATTTAATGATGATTGCGGCGGACATCAAAAGCACATTTGTCATGTTTTATTAGCGCTGCCAGCGTGAAAGATCAGGTCCTGATGAGGCTGAAATTGTTGTTATTAGGCAGCGATTAATCATGTCTGCCGGATCCAAACAGGTTCTGATAAGGAGGGCGTTTGTGCAGCGATGAAGGTTTTTTATAGTTTGAGGCGATGAAGGTTTTCTGCTGATAACCACTAATGACAAACTTTTTAAATACGTCATTATGTTAGTATTACATTAACTCCCCCAAGGAGGATTTCAGTCCATGTCTTTGTTTATTGGTTCGTTACAGGACAGATTTAATCAAACTCGGTCCTTCATCGCCCAGACTAGACCACCTGCCCGTTTGACCACCATGGGGTCGAGAGACTTTGACCGCTCTGTTCCCCTCCCCCTCCGTTGGTTGGTTTCTCATTTTGCTGGTTGTTTGGTTGGTTTGTCCGTCCCTTGGTTCATTAAATGGATGGTTGTTTGGTTGTTGGTTGGTGTGTTTTGTTGGTTGGCTGGTTGATTGTTGGGTACTTGTTTGGTCGGTTGATTGGTTTATTGACTGCTTGGATGATTGTTGGGTACTTGTTTTCGATGGTCGAGTGATTGGTTGCTTGGTTGGTTCTCAGGATATTTGGTTATGTGGCTGGTTGATTCTTGGTTGTTTGATTCGTGTCCATATTAGCTGGTTTGTCTATTGGTTGCTTGGCTGGGTGGCTTTTGTTTGATCAATCAATCAATCAATCTTTATTTATATAGCGCCAATTCACAACAGCAGTTGCCTCAAGGTGTTTTCCAGAAAGAGCAGGTCTAGACCAGACTTTTTATATATTTGATGTGTTTATTTGTTTTTTTGTCGGTTGGTTCTTTGCCAACAGCCTTATTCAAAAATCTGTTGCCCAACATTTTGTAGCACAGGACGTATCGCTGTAAGAGTTCATCCTGGTTCTGACACAAAGGTGTCTGAACCCGCAGCGACATCTCTGAGCTGATCTGGCTGCTAACTGGGGACCTAAAGAATATCCTGGAGGTCATTTGAATGTTCCAGATGATGGATGCGTACGTTAAATTAAAGCCTATAGAAACTCCCGAATGTCCAGCTGGCCTGATCTTCACTCCACCTTTTACCTGTGGGTCGGCCCCGCCCCGCCTCGCCGCGGCCCGGCCGTAATAGCTGAATAAACGGTTTAGCAGCGATCGTTTCTTCTGTGCCGCCTCAGAGGGAGGTGTTGGATTACATCCCCTCGCCCTGCGTCACCCCTCTTGCTCAGTCATCTCCCTCATCGGCGAGAACCCTCGATTGTCAGCTGATAAACTCGTTCAGATTGCAGGATGCTTATGAGGCCTCTCCCGGCGTTCGCTCCCCAGCATTAACTGAAAGCTAATCTTGGCAGGGACTCTCGCCGACCTCCATTAGGGCCCGCTAATGCGTGCGCCGAGCTGCAGGGTTGGGAGACACAGGGACTGGAGGTTGTTGTTTGCACGCAGTTGCTGGGAAGTCCGGAGTAATGGCTCTGGGTGTGGCAGCTGCCTCTTAAATGGGAGAGGCTGGCATGCCGTCAAAGCAGACACCGGCTGGTTGGCGGAGCGGCTACAGCGAACCCCAGGACAGAAAGGTGTTCAGATTCCGAGCAAACTGGCTTCAGTGAGCATCTCCAGAATGATTTTTGATCATCCTCTAGGGACCCCGCTGGGCCTTCACAGGAAACCCTCCAGGGTGGAGTCGGCAAGGAGATTCTGGAGGGTGAGTCTTACTTTAGACTGATAGATCTCCCGAGGGAACGTCTACCTGCAGCTGGAAGCTTAATGAAGATGTTTTCGATGCAGGCTTTGAGCCGCCGGCATCAGCTGGAGACACAATTGGGGGAAGAATTACGATAAAACCCCCAGAAATGATGCATGATGGAGTTTTGAATCAGATTTCAGGGAGATGAGCCCTTGGTTTGTGTTTCATGTGGTTTTTAGGGAGGAGATGTAAGTCTGAGGTTTAGGTTTGCGTTCTTCCTGTAAGGGGAAGCTGCTGGGAGCAGATGGAGAAACAGGTTTTTTACCCGGCACACGTTACCCAAGCTGGACCGAAATCAAGAAACTGATGGAATATAAGAAACACGAGAAGAAAGCAATGCACGATTGTGGCGTCCAATTTTCTTGAGAAAGGAGAGACTTTTGTTTTGCCCAGCGGTTAATGTTCCCATAGAAACTGTAAGACTATAAATAAAGGGGGATTGATTGATTGGAGAAAAAAAGATTCAAGTTTGGCTTGTCTTAATACCATTTATTAAGGAAAATAATGTTTTATATTCTCCTTTTAAACGGTTCCCTGCATCAGGTTAAGTGTAATTAAACCAATCCTTTTATGAAGATAATAATAGAAGGATGTTCATTTTTACCGTTTAATGGTTTTCTCTTCTGCCAGTTAGTGACCACAGTGAAATGTTTTTTTCTGGAATGTTTAATATCTGTCTCTCTGCTTCATGGAAAATGAGTTGTTGTTTTCCCGTCTCCACCTCAGTGGGCGAGTATCTGAGCTCTAACTGCAGTGCATTAGTCTCAGGATCCACTTCAACATCGTTAATCACTTGTAAAGGGCCTTAAACGGCTGCTTGAAAGGTGCTACTGCCAGACATCAGTGGCACCTTAGCACAGTAGCTCTTCACGTATCGTGGTCACATGCTGTTATAGTTGACTAAATACCAAGTCGTTAAGGAATCTGAGACAAAGTAAGCCCTAAAAATGCTCAGCTAACGTTAGCCGACTCGTTAACCGAATGACATTTAGAGAGTGGAAATCTTTGATGTGAGCGAGTCCAGAAGCAAAATAAATCAAATCAATTGTATTAATAAAGCACTAATCCAGAACAAATGTTATCAGGCACACTCCAAAAAGAGCAGGTCTAGACACTACTCTGTATTCTTTATTCCAAAGAGAACCAACCCACGGATGTTTCTAACGCCAAATAACCCCAAAGCAGTTCCTGAACTCTGGATGGGCGGCGTTCTAACTTAACCGTCTGGACCCTCATAATGTGACTCAGACACGAAAATTACATCTAGAAATTCTGGGGGAACAGAATCCTTTCTGGATCCGGATCAACCCTTTAAATCCAGTGGATTGTTTGGGGTTTTTTGGGCTATACCCAACCTTTCCAGAAATGTTCATCCATCAGTTTCTATAACTTGTTAGTAATCCTGCTAACAGACCAACCAACAAATCACCCTCCTCAAAACTATCACCTCATTATGAAATATACAAAAGCCCGGTTATACCCAACAACAACTGACCCGATGGTGTCGAAGAACTTGGCCTCAACGAAGATGTTGAGAAACATCTCAACGTAGATGTTGTACCAGGTTTTGGTTTGAATCTGGACCAATGTGATCTCACTCTGCCCAGATGCCTTATTGGATACCTAAGGTTTGCAATGATTTATTAGTAGAGAATTGGTTCTCGCTGGTTCTGACCCTATTCAGTCTATACCCTTAAAAAAGTTTGGGGCCCAACCTCAGTCTCCGACTCGGAAAATTCACTTAACCGCAGAACGGACGGCCATGTTTGATGTTCTAGATGGCGAGACCCGGTGAAGAAAAGTAAATGTTTGGTTGATGGATGAAACTTTTTTGTTAATTACATCTAAAAATAAGATTCTATACAAATGAAAACGTAAAACTCATATTTAACTACAACCGGTTAGGCTTAGATTAGCTTGATCCAGCAGGAAGTTCAAGCTTAAGCTACTTGTTTCCCGAAGATATCCCGCCAAAAGCCAGCTGTCCCATCTCTGACTCCTCCCTGTCTCCTTCAAACGAGCGACTTCTGTTCCCTTGGTTTAAGGAAAAGTGTCGGGAACCGGCTTCGAAGTTTGCCCCCGTCTTCAGGGGTTATCCCAGGTGAGAGGGGGACTTAATCAAGCCGCTGTGCGTTCTGGAGGCAGGGCCGAGAATGCGACGAGGGTGCCGGAGCACCCGCTGGAATCAGTCGGTACTGCGTCCCCCCAGGGCGATGGCTTTAAAAGGATAGAGGCAGATTGGGTCCGGCTCTGAATACAGATGCGGGTCGTCGCCGCAACCTGACTGGGAGGAATGAAATCTGGAGTTAAATCAGGAGTGTGTTTTGATCCCCCGCCGTCTCCGGAGCTTTGTTTTCTTTTCACACAGCCTACATCAATCTTGCCGCCCGGGAGCTTTTCTTTCACTTTAATCTCGATCACTCACCGTGTGAGTGTGCGCCGGCTAAAGTCTCCCCCTCTCACGCCGTCCACCTTTAGTCTCCAGCATTTACTCCGCACTCAGCAGCCCTCCACCCCACTTGACTCCGCTCTGCGGCGTGTCAGCCGTGAGGGTCCGACAGCTCGTGGTTATCCTCCAACTCTGGTTTTTAAACTTAGAATAGGACGCAAAAGCCGCTGAGGAGTATTTGTTGTGATGCTGAGCTTAAAATCATCGGCTTCCACCGCCATGTTTTTGTCAGGGCTTCCACCTCCACCCGGAGGCTCCTCCTTCAAACGCTGCGTGAGAATAAACCGTGTGCACTGATGGTGAAGTGATGACGCTGAGGTTAAAGGTCAGTCGGACTCTTGGCTGCAGGAGGAGGCGTTCATGTCGGACAGAGGACTTTTTCAGAATGCCGTGGATCTAAAATGTTGTTTATTGGTTCTTGTTTGGGCGCCTGTGTCTCAGGAGGTGGAGCGGTCGCCAGGTTGAGGGGGAGGTTCGAGGAAATATCCGTGTTTCAAAAAAAACTTTTGCTTAATTTTCCAATCTTCCATACATTGATCAGCCATAACATTAAAACCAGCTGCTTAATTTAGTGTCAGGTTGCAGCTCCGTGACGTCACTGTGAGTTCTGGCACCTTTCTTTCAGAACCAGCATTCCTATTTTTTCCCCCAGTAATTTTCAGCTCTTCAGTTCCTATCCTTTTAATAATAATAAAATAATAATAATGATAATAATCATCATTTATTCTTCTTCTCTGGAGTCGGTGGACTCGACGCTTACGGCGGCGTGTTGCTGTCCGCTTCTGTTTACCCATAATGATTCTTTCCACACTTATTTTTCTTGGTCATCTTAGCCCAGTCACTCTTGTCTCTCCCCCCCCCCCGCGTCAAATAACTTCCTCCTGGGCGATAACGTATTTGCCGACATGTCTTACAGCGTGAAATAAATGTTTGATATGAAAGCGAGAGTGCGCTACTGAAACAAGCCTATCGGGAATTCCTCTTTTCCAATTATTCTGATGGTTTCACGCCGTGTTTCTGAAACCCCTGTGAGGATTCCGGCAGGAACGTCTCGTTGATCCAGTAAGTCCCTCCGTCTCCTTTTGGCGGTTCATAAAGTCACTGAGGTAGAAGTCGTTTCAGAGTCGGTTGACTTTTCTACACCTCAGAGCCGTTGTTCTCCCTCCTACTGCGTCTTCTCTCACCATTCAAAGGCCCTTTTGGTCTCATCCCGACTATCTGTCGTTACCCTTGGTTGTTTTCTGAGTTCCCTAACGGCGTCGTCGAGTTATTCCAGGGTCATCCACGTTTTCTTTCCCTCATTTCTACAAGTTTGCTGTTTGAAACACATTTTATCCAACATTTCATCCATCCAGTCTAAAGCAGTTTGTCTTTCTTTTCTGGCATAGTCTCATTTTCTAGCCATGTCATGATGCAGTACCAGTGTCTGCCACCGGGGGAGGATTTACTTGCAGTGGTGGCTGATGGATGGGTCCACTGATCGACTAGTCAAAAAAGAGTTTATCAATGTACCATCTTCTTTCTCGGATCAACATAAATGACTACTCCCAAATTTAAATAAATTAGCATTTTCAAATGTCAAGCCACTATAAATGTCTTTTTTCAACTTAAATACATGAAACCAGATAAATGACTACTCCCAAATGTTGATAAATTAACATTGCAAGAAAATAATCACTCTAAATATCTTATTTCAACCTAAATAAATAAAATAAACTTTAAATAGCTATTATATCACACTCTCTCTCAGACTTAACTGACAAAGCAATGAAAAAATGTCCTTGTTATAAGTGTTTGATTATAATCAATGCTGGTAAATGCTAATTCTGTTAGCAGTCATATGGCATTTCCCATTATATGTTAGCATTAAGCTAGCTGATAAAGTGTTGGTCATTTTTCAACATTGTTGTGAGGCGGTAAACCTTCAGACTGCACCTTGAAGCATTTATCTCTCATATGAATAACAGGCTATCAGCTAACGCTAACGTTCAGGGAGAGCAGACTTAAAGGACAAAATTAAACTGCAGCCTCTGGCTGTTCCCATTGGTCCACAGGTCTGTGTGTATCTACCTGGGCGGGTCTTAATTAACCTGAACGGGCCACGCCCAAACACTTACTACTCTGTAGGACAGGGCGGTACCAGAACAGTCCATATAGAGCTGGACGCTCAATGTAGAGCTAACATGTCCCGAAAAGTCTTCATACAATCATCCTGACCATCTTACTAGAGACCCTCTAGGACGCCATGCTAGCTCGTTTATTGGACGGAGTCCTGGGATTGCTTTATTTTGGAAGGAATAATCTCTCGTTGTCATTACCGTGTCTTTTTATTTTCTGTCGGGTCCAGAATCATTCCCTGTGTGGGCTGGTTCCTGTCTCTGTCTTCTAACGGTAGTCCTGACTGATGACTCATTTGTGTGTGTGAGTGGGAGGAGATTGTGAACGTCCAGTCCGACACTGTGAATGTTTATGCAGAAAGTGTAAAGGTAATATCTAAAGTGCTTCTTCTGTTTGGGCCGATGGAAGATTTAAGTCCGATCACCGGCAACCTTGGTCTCAAGGGCTGCTCCTCTAAGGGTCTGTGAGGACATGATGGCAGTACCCACCCACCCAAGGAGGAAGACCACCTCCTCCCTGGAGGTGGAGGAGCTCAGTGAGATGTGATCCAATACGCTCAGGGGTTCTGTTCCGCACCAATACAGCACCATAACAGCCGAATGACTAAAAGTTGTTAAAATCAGAACAGCGTAAAAAGAAAATATACGACACGGTTCCAACGGTAACGTTAGCTCATCTATTCTAGTGGTACCAGTTAGGCTAACGTTAGCCGCACCTTCATCCAGATTAACATTCTCCAGCAGGTCATCCTCACATGACTTCATCATGACATCGTCCAAAAGTTCCTGTAATCGTTATCTTTAAAGATTTCCAGTTTTTATGCACTTCAGAGACTTTGTGTAGTTATTTCTGGACTTGTCTGCGTAATCCATGACTTCTTACCCTCCGTCCATCCAGAAAACTTTTGCATCCAGATGATGTAACGTTTACCTCGCCCCTAATCCCAATGCATAATTAATCACCCTTTGGAAACTAAAGTCCTACTTCCTGACGCTCCCGGACACTTGAGAACTTTATAGAGTCTATTTTAAGCAGCAGAAGTCAGGATTTTCCCTCCTCTGCTCAGTATGGAGGCTAAATCCCCGGGTTCTGATGGGTTGATGTTCTGAAGTGCTCCTTCCAAACCATTTATCAACTTTGTAGCAAAGATTCGGTTCGTCTCAGATGACAACAGAACCGGGCTTCTATCGGCCGTCATCAAACCGCTTCAGACTCCCTGCGATCGGAGATCCTATCGGCTCCGCGGCTGCAGCAGAAGATGGAGACAGTTGTGGTGGAAGGAGGGCGAGGAGTGGATTGTTCTGCTGCTGCGCTGGAATCACGGATCAGCCATGCGTGAAAAAGAACCGTGTCAGGAGGGAAATGTCCACAAGCCGCTTAGAAATGCAAATCAGTTTATTTTTGCTTGGTGTGCAGAATAAAATGTTCATCTGCGGGAATATTAGTGTCTGATCGGGAGCGCCGGAACCGCAGAGTCTCACCGTGTTTTAGGTCGGAGCTCTCTCATGCGAGTCGGGCTAAATGTTCCGGTACCTGGTCGGGCTTTGGTTCCTAATGGGTCTTACATTCAATGTGCAACGAGGAGCAGCCGATGAGTCTGAGCCGAGGAAGAGTCTGTAAGAGGAAGAGTCAACGTTAGATTTAACAACCGCAGAATCCGACATCGTGGCGGTTTTTGTCTAGACTGTGCAGTGAACCATTCCAGGTTCACACAGTGAAACAGTCCAGGTTCACACAGTGAAACGGTCAAGGTTCACACAGTGAAACAGTCCAGGTTCACGCAGTGAAACAGTCCAGGTTCACGCAGTGAAACAGTCCAGGTTCACGCAGTGAAACAGTCCAGGTTCACACAGTGAAACAGTCCAGGTTCACAAAGGAAACAGTCCAGGTTCACACAGAGAAACAGTCCAGGTTCACACAGTGAAACAGTCCAGGTTCACACAGTGAAACAGTCCAGGTTCACACAGAGAAACAGTCCAGGTTCACACAGTGAATCAGTCCAGGTTCACACAGAGAAACAGTCCAGGTTCACACAGAGAAACAGTCCAGGTTCACACAGAGAAACAGTCCAGGTTCACACAGAGAAACAGTCCAGGTTCACACAGTGAATCAGTCCAGGTTCTTAACTAGATGATATTATAAGGATGTCATAAACACAGTGGATGTTCTGCTCCGCTGTGAGGACGTTTCAGGTGAAGAAGAATCGATGAAGCTCTTGATGAGGAGGAGAGCTTTTAGAACCCCCCCGCTTCTCATCGAGTGTCACTCAGCCTCCTATAACGTCCCACATCGGATGAAGATTACTTTTCAGAAGATCAATATGTCTCCTCTGGTGGAAGCTGTTGAAAAAAAATCTTAATTATTATTTTGGATTTCAAATAACGGGCCGGGTCTCGGTACATTTATGAAACATCCGAGCAGCGGCTCCAGACTTTAAATCTACTCCGATGAGCTTGTCTTCGCCGCACAAACCCATCTTCAATCACTCGCGTCCCCTCTGCAAATGGAGCGATCCATCTGTCCGTCTGTCCAGAACCATCTCCGGTTCCTCCCTGAACGGCGGCGCTCCTCAAACATCTGCTGCTCTGTTGTCTGTTGGTATAATGGGATTGTTAACATTTTTAATATTCATGTTATGGGGAAAAATGTTCCACTCTTAAGTGTGGAGGGCAACATTAAAGCTCCTCCGTATCTTTAACAGATTGTGCCGCCATATGTTGGAGCGCCGCCGTCTGCTGCTGAAGGAACTGAAGCTCACGTCTTTTTGTCAATTCGAGCGAAGCGGGTTTTGTTTCCGGAAGCGACTCTTGTAAACATGCAAAAATGAATCTTTTCAAATCCAAACAATCCCACCATAATGAATACACTCATCTATTCTGTGTTTCTATGGCGACAGTTTGACATTGGGCTGACCTTGATTGAGGGTACGACTCATTTTCCCGAGCCGGTGGAGATCCAAACCATCTCCTGACGTTTCTGGCGTCATTGATGTAATCGCCACTGAAAGCATAACAGGAAAGCATGTGGTTGTATTTTAGGGCTTTTAATGTGAAACACCTGAGCAGTTAGCAGCAGTTTAACTCTGACCCATACAAACCACAGAACCTATCCGGGTCTGAGATGGACCTGATGAACAGTCGCTGGATCCGGGACTTGTAACCATGGTTACCTGTCAGTGGGTTGGATATATTACCTGGTTACCATGGTTACCTGTCAGTGGGTTGGATATATTAGATGATTACCATGGTTACCTGTCAGTGGGTTGGATATATTACATGGTTACCATGGTTACCTGTCAGTGGGTGGGATATATTACATGGTTACCATGGTTACCTGTCAGTGGGTGGGTTTTCCTGAAGTTGAAGTGAAAAATTGACACGTGAGGCTCTGAAGGACTATGATATGGACCATTTTAAGGACCAAAGATCCTTAAAATGATTTTAAACTTATATATATATACATATATATATATTTACACCATTCCTAAGATGAAATCTTCTTCTGTGTTGCCTCTGAGCTAAAAGCCCCCGCCTGAAGTGGAGGCGCAAACCAGAAGGAAGCTACATTCACCGCTAGCTGAGATCAATCCCACAGAGCTCTGCTGCTCAGCTGCTCAGCTGCGTGCTAACGCTGTTAGCCTAGAGGCTGCAGAGAAGATCTTATCTCAGCTGTAAATAACATGTTTACTGATCGCTGTTGACTCTCTGGAGGTTGGGATCATTTCCCCTCGTCGTTGACCTTGCGTTCAGAATGCCGCCGAGGTGGTTCTCCAGAAATGTTAAGTTGAATGAAAAAATATGTGTGATTTTTTGGATGAAGACTTTTCTGCAGATTAGAAGAGAAGGCTGCAAAAAGGATCATCATTATTCATTTATGAAGCCAGAAGCGGCGTGGGGTTTGAATGGAAAGCTACCAAAAGAGTGAAAATCTGAAAACAAATCAGGTCTCGAGTTAGATGAGGCATAAATCCATCCAGGCACAGACCCCCGTCTCTCTGCAGGAGGTCCATGAAGGTCGGATGCACACCTGAGCGACCGATCTTCATCCATGACCTCATGAATCTGACACTCGTGTCGGCGGACTGCAGCCTCTCTTAGCCTGCGAGTGACTCCATAGTGAAGACAAACTTTTTCTGCAGTCTGAGGGTCTGCAGGTCTGAGGGCGAGTGAAATGTTAGACTGGATCAGCACCAGCCTCTTTATTATTGATGAGCAGGAGACTCTGGTCACTGCAGAGAAATGAATCTGAGCGCAGCTGTGGGCTCTGATCCATCACAGGTGCCGCGCCGCCTTTCACCGCTGAGCCTCTGTGGAGGGCCGTCATACAGGAAGTACATGTGACATCATCACAGCTGTGATGACAACGACCCCGCAACTTTGTGAGGTCAGAGAAACATCACTTATTAAACCCAATATTGTATGTTACCAGAAGAAGTAATAATCTTCCTTCTGGTAGTTTGCGTGTCTTTGCCGTCGTTTTTGTACCTTCTTACGGTTCTTCACACTTTCTGCTGGTTTTATTGAAGTTCTTTCTGAGCCTCGCTCTTCAGTCTGTGAATATCAAACTCAACTCTGGCGTCTCTTTGCGTCTCCTTCTGTGTCTGCGATCCTTCTCAGTCTCTTCGTTCTCTTCCTTGTCCTTCATTCACGGGCCGAGCCTGAGAAATGTGTTGTTTGTAGTTTCTCTTACTTAAATGGATTATTCTCCGTTCAGTCGCGGCACTAATGAGATTCTTAGTGATCCTGATACTAATGAGCGCCGGCTAATAACCCTCTTTGATCGCTGTGTGTCGATCCTGGCGTACTACGTTTCAGGAAAATGGGATTTGCTCGAGTGAAATGTACTTCTGAGACGTTCATTGTGCCTTCGCCACGCACACACGCACACACACGCACACGAACGCTACTCGTGTCCCAGCGCTGCCGTTGGGCGCTCATTATTTGTGCGCTCGCACACAAGCTTCAAGCTGCTCCGCTGAAGAAGTGAGTTTAGATTATTTGATTTGGCGACGGCGTTGTAAATAATGGATGAAACGCGTCGAACCCGTTGGTTTTCTGCTGATCTAAAACTGTCCGACCCGCCGAGGAGCGCCGCCACGCCCTCCAGTTGGTACGCTCCGGCTGGCTGACGTACGAGAGACCTTTTATCTGGCGATCAAATATTCATGTCCTAATGGCTCAGATGACGAGGCTTCTTTCTACCTCTGCTAATGGAGCGTTTGTTTTTTCCACGGCCGCCATTGTTCAAAAATTAGACAAACATGCTGTGAGGTAAGGGGGCGGGGGTTACAGTCTCTACAAGATACTGTAATTGGACGAAAGGGATTGGGGGGGCACCTGCACTGATTTGGGTTTGTGCTCCAGCACTGGATAAATTCTCCTCAGGGGACACAAGAAGACTTTGCAGAACCATCAAGTCTTTTCTAGTCTCACCAGGAGGGGCGGAGCCTCTCCCATGAGAAATGATAGGCTCCGCCCCCCTCACCTATAGGTCTTGATTTTGAACACACTCACACAGGTACATGGACATCGACCACACACACTGGATGGATTTGACCCCGGTGCTATCTTTACCAATCAGCCATAACATTACAACCGCTGACCGTTACCCTCAGATAACATTTGACTATCTTGTTACCATGGCACCTGACAGAGGGGGGGGGGTCCTGAAATTCTTGAAGCAGGTAAATAATACGTGTGTTGCTTTGGACCATGTTCTGCTGGGAAACCTCTAGTCCATATTCATGTGGCGGGACCTTTGACACCCTGACTCACAGCAGGAATGGTTTGAGGAATACAAACCATATTTGCAATCCAGAGATGAATATTTCTGGCGAGAAGGAAAAGTCTTATCTGGAAGCTTCTTAAGACTGTGGGTTTAAAATCTCACCCATGACTCGATAAACAAAAAAGCGATGTTAGCTTTTTGCGACATGTATAATTTATAAAGTGAGTTAGCGCTCGGAACATTCTGCCGCTCGGCTCAGAATCAGTTTTGATTCTTTGCTGCAAGACCAACAAATTTCATCAGGTTGGATTCAAATGAGAAAAACGGAAATGTCACAAAAATCACTCGGGTTATGTAACCGTCGCTGCTTCCTTAATAAAAATCTCAGAGTAGGACGCTGACTGAGAACGCTGTAAAAAAAAGAAAACGGGTCCAATTATAATAAATGTAGAACCTGGTTATAGCCGGGCCCCGCTGAGAGCCGGTGGCTGAATGCGTGTGCGTGTGAAATAAAGGAGTTAAATCCCGGCTGCTGACTGTGCCGCTGCTGATAACGTTAGAATCAGTGGAAGCCGACAAGCGTAAAGAGACGCTGATGAAACCGCTGAGCGGCGAGGAGACGGTGACCTCAGACGTGTCCAATAAAGGACTGCTGTCCAAAAATAAAACATCCCTCATGGAAAAGCCGTTTAGAAATGGCGGATTTAAATGAACTTGTACTTACACTCTAAAAAAAAAAATGTAGTTTACAGTAAAAAACTGGCAGCCAGAATGTTACCGTAAAAGACGCAGTGACCATGTTGAACATTTTATAGTAAATAACAGTGGAAAGATTAAAATAGACATAATGTCAACTTGTTTACTGTTTACTACAAAACATAACCGTAAATTCCCATGAGATCATACTTTTTGTTTGACCATACTGTATTTTTGTATCTTGTTACTGTAGGAACAACGGTGTTCTCGTGCTAGATGGTTCAAGGTTTTGCTTTTTACCGTAAATTTAATGTACATACTTGCATAATCCGTAGTTGTAGATGGAATAATACTTCTATGGCTATAATAATTACTAACTTTTATTTACACTGTAAAACAAAAAACAAGCTGAATAATTTACAGTAAATTACTGGCAGCTACAAGAATGTTACCGTAAAAGATGCCATGTCCATTATGACGACATTATGGTAAAATACCATGAAGAAAAAAACAGTTTAATATACGGTAATATGCCAAATTTACCGTAATTTTTTTCATAGTATTGTAACGTGATGATTTGTGAATCGTCACCATGTCTTACGGTAAAATTCTGTCAACAGCAGCCAGAAATCTTCAGTAAATTCAACAGAATGTAGAATTAAAGCGATAAACAAAAGCAGGACTGGATCCTGGTGATAACAGGATGCTGGATTCATCGCTTCCCGTCCCCGCTGGAAAAATGAGGCCCGTTTTGCTCCACAGAACCGATGAGAGGATATTTCTGCGGAGAATCTTTGTATTTTTGTTGACTCTATCTGGAATGCTGGTGTTGACACGTTATTACGGCGGCAGTACGGAGGCTATTATCGCCTCCGCTCTGAACGGAGACGTGTTTACACGGAACGTCATCTGAGACCTAATCCACTACCTCTGTTTGCTCGCCCAATCCATTTCCTCTCTCCTGATCTCGCACAGCTGCCGCCTCAACATCTCGGCAGCATTACGCACAATTGGCCCGAAGCCTCCCGGCAACGCCATTACCCTCTCTCTCGCTCTCTCTCTCTCTCTCTCTCTCTCTCTCTCTCTCTCCCTCTCTCCCTCTTTCTCCGGCACCACGCCACTAATTCCTGCTCTCCAGCCGGAGCTTTGAATCCATTTGACGGAGAAGAGGTTGAGGAGGGTGTAGGAGGTGACTTCCTGTCTCAGTCCTACACTTAACTTTTTTTCTTTTTCCTTCTTAATTCGAGCGTCACAGCGGTCTAATGGTGCGTTCCGTCAGCGATGATGAGTTTCATTGTGAGGAAGGAGGAATCTGAGAGGAGAAGTGTTTCCGCTGCGGTGTAAATGGACGACATGTTTCCATGTGTGAGACGGACCCGCTGAACAGAACCAAGAAAGTCCTTTTGTTTCCTTATATAGAATGTTTTAGGATCTAATTCATTTCAGTTAGACGAGTGTTAAGAAAATAATACCTTAAATATTTAACAATCTAATCAAAGTCCATTATAATCCCCCATAATTTTACATTTTTATGCCCTTTTGAAACTAAAGAGCGATTTTCATCTCACGGTTCAATCCGTTCCATCATTAAACCCCAGAAACTGACACACATCCGTATTTTACCTGTTTGAAAAATAAACAACCCTCTTATTCAAACTTGTTGTTTTGTATCTCTTTACACATATTAACTCCACCAACGAGGTTTTGTTTTCTCTCATGGGTGTTTGTCTTGCTTGTTTGTTTGTTTGTTTGTTTGTTTGTGAGCGAGATAACAGAAAAACTACAGGACGCATTTTAATGACATTTTATCCATAGGTAGGTTTTGGATTACATTTTGGTGAAATTAGGTGCTTTGCAGCATTTAAAAGTAACCAACATAAAATAATAGGTTGTGGACTAGTGACGTCACAATGTGGCCATTGCCGCCTTTGATCCTTTGATTCCTTTGATTTTTCTTTGGGGGTGGAGTTTCAGGGGTTCTTGGATTCCTTTGATAAACAACCTTTATTTTTACCAAGTAAAATCCTCATTGAGATTGAAAATCTATTTTCCAAGAGTGACTTTGCGTAGAGATCGGCCCAGAAACTGTGACAACAATTAAATACAGACAATACACACATAGGTAAATATAGATGACCACCTTTCATACGCTAAAATGAGAGAACTGCATTGACCGACCGCTATAATGATGAGCGATGCTCCTTTATTGGGGAGCTCAGTGGGCTGAAGAGAGACGCTGAAGTGGAAGGCGCAGGAGACGAGCGGCTACAGAGTATTTGAGAAATACTCAGAGAGTTTGTTGGAGTTGTCAGTAGATTTAGAGGCTGGCAATAACTGAAATGTTGATGGAGAAATCTGTAAGAGGATTTCTTAAATCTGGGTTACTTGTGTTTTTGGTCTTTAAAATATTATTTTACGTCTCTTGGTGGATGTTTTGCATCTCTTTAAAAGTTTTTTTTTTCCATTATAAGTCTCCTCACACATTATCAGGTTTTTAAAGTTGTTCTGCATCGCTCTATTTTTGAAGTTTGATTTGAGTGCAACTAAAAGTAAAGTGGAATAATCTAAGTTTGTCTTTGAAGTTGTTTGTTATTTTGCTCTTTCGTAACTTTTTGTGTCTTAGTTATCATTTTCATTCTTTGATGTGGTTCTCTGTGGAGATTTGCATATTTCAAAGATTGTTTTCTGACCATGTTTTAGTTTTGCATCATTTTCTTAGTTGCTTTCTGACTCTTCATCCTCTGAAGAGTCAGAAATTCCTTGTTTGAGTCTCTTTGTTCTCAAACTTTGAGTCCTTTGACGTCTCTTTGTAATCACTTCCATCATTTAAATGCTGTTTTATGTCTTTTGTTGTACTTTTGGATCTGCTTTTAGTATTTTCTTGATCTCTTTTAGTTGTTTGTGCCTCTGTTAGATATTTCGACGTGTTTAATTTTTTATTCAAATGAATTTTGAGTCCTTTTACAGTCCCTTTCATTCTCTCTGTATCGTATTTAACATTCTTTTGAGCATATTTGTAGTCATTCTGAGTCTCTCTGTACTGACACACTGAGTCATGCGGGTGATTTGGCGCCTCTTTGTTGTCCTTTGCATCTTTTAAAAACTGTTTTATGTCTCTTTGTTGCAGTTTGTGCCTTTTTTTTTTTTGGATCTCTTGACGTATTCTTGCTTTCATTGAAATCTATTTGGATTCCGTCGTCATGCTGTGTCGATCTTTCAAGTCTTCTTTGCCATCATATTTGGCTTATTTGCACTCATTGAGTCTTTCTGTAGTGACACGTTGAGTCTTTCGGGTCATGTGACGTCTCTTTGTAGTCATATGATTGACATTAACCGGCCTTCAGAGGCTCCAGAAACCTTCGGGCCTCTGGGTGAAACCACGGATCAGATTTCCTCCTCGGAGCTCTCTGGGATTTCTGATGGGATGTCAGAGGAGGCGTCACATGAGGATTTATTTGAGCGTTAATTCGTACAGATCACCTGAAACGACGAAGCGGACGCCGGAGCGAATATCTCACTCATTGTTTGCAGCAGAGAGATATGAAACAGCTAGAGAGGACCATTGAATGAAAAAACGCCGGCGTCAAATCTGAATCATTCATGCGGTAAATAATACAGAAGAAGAGCCGAATCTTTCCCATCTCCTCCGTATTGTTTGCGGGAAGCATTTATCTGAAGGCTCGTCTGGTACGTCCTCCCCACATCCGCCGTCCTCGCTCCAGCAGCTTGTTCTCCTGCTCCACATGAGGAGACGGAGTCTCCGAGGTCCTCATCGACACTTTGATCAACCGACCGTGCACCGGTTTGATTTCTCTTAGATTTGACAGCCTGAGCGCGGCGCCGCGCCCCCCCTCACACTCCACCCCCCCCTCACCTTCAAAAATGTGCGACTGAGGCGCGTCAGCAGAGGCGTCCAAACACGGATGAAGCTGTCACTTTAATTTCAGGTAGAAGTTTCTGATTTATGGCCGTCATCTGTGTTTGCTTTTTGAAAGCTCCGAACCACAGACCGTGTCTGTGATTATACACTGTGTATAATATGTATATATATATATGTGTATAAATATATTACACAAGACACAATAAAAATACACATGTACCTTAAATAAAGGAATAAAGTTTGTGTAAATATAAATTAAAGGGAAAGTTTTTTCATAAATATGGATTAAAATAGTCCAGTGTTACAGGAACACAACAAGGTCTTTATATGTATAAAAGGGGTGTGTCCACATACTTTTGGCCTCTTCATCCTGCTGCTTCATCCTGCTGCTCTTTCTTACACTTAAAAGCTGCGTTGGTGCGTCGGCAGCAGTCCAGTGGTACCGAATCTGTGGGAATGATCTTAATCGTAATTAAACAATCTGCCGTGAAGCCTCTGCCTTTGTCAGCGTAGAAAAGCTGATAGCGGCGCGGCGGCTACAGTAAAGCCTCCTTTCTTCCTCGCCCCTCTCTCCTTATCTGTCTCCTATTCTCTCTGCTCCCTCCTGGTGTCACACTTTGTTCCTGTTTTAAAGAGACTCCGCCCCCCCCCCTGCCCGCCGGGCCTGATGCTTGTCGCAGAATGTGCCTCCTCTGGAAACGAGTAAATTAGTCAAGCAGCTTTTTTGCGCAGCCGATCGGAAATCTTTCTGCGGCGCCGCTCCAGAGCTGAGGAACAGAGGAAGGTCAGGTTATCCACGGCGTTTAATCGAGCCTGTTGCTTGATGGGATGAAGAGAGAGAGAGAGAGAGAGAGGCTGCGGCCCCCTCTCCTTCATCGCCTCCCCTTCAAAACAAAGCAGGTCATTATGTCTAATTTTACAGAACAACTACTGAGAAAATTAACGATCAGAGCAAAGAGATAAAGTCCACGGAATGTTAGCCTGAACGAGATGAACGCCGCGGTGAAGAACCACAGTGCCGACACAAAAGCCCGGACCACCGACTAAAGTTTGTTGGATCTTCCAACCAAATCAACCTAAAAACAATCACTTGAACGCAAGTTTCAAAGATTTACCTTACGGTTCAAGATTCCACTGTTTGTGTGAAAGAGGCCCCGCCCCCTTAGAGACCAAATCCTAAAAGCCACCAAACAGCATTAACTGGTTCCAGCTGATCTAGACCCGCCCAGACCTGATCACTACCAGCCCTAAAAAAAAAAGTCCAGAAGGTGACTGAAATCCATCAGTCTGTGAAAGGTTCCACAGGTGTTTCTAGAGTTCTGGGACTGAACGGATCCACAGTGAGACACATTATCTACACACGGAGAAGACCTGGAACAATAGTGAACCCTCTCAGAAGTGGACCCCCCTACAAAATTCCTCCCAAAAGCACAAGCTTCTGTCAACTGAATCTCAAGTCGACCTCTGAATGGGTCAAAAGGTATACATTTAAAGTTCTGGAGTGGACTAGTCAATGTCTGGAACCGAACCTCGCTGGGATGCCGTGGTGGGACCTGACCTCAGGTCTTTTTTTTGGGTTTTGTTGCAGATGTTGCTGCTGAAGGAGGAACATCTGAGTTCATTTCCACACAAATAATCGTTTAAAATCTTTGTTTCTTTAAGTTAACATCGTGTGTCATCTCTGGTGCCCGGTTCTGGGTTTAATCTGCTTCCAGAACAATGTGAGGAACACTCTGTAGAAAAAGTCTTCTTCATCCGCTCCTTGTTGCTGATGTCCACGTCGTTCTCTGCTGAGCAGGAGGTCCTGACGTGGAATCAGAAAACCTGGATGAAAGGCTGATTTCAATGATAAAACCCGGCTGTGGAGGTTATTGGGTTTGTCTTTGTCAGAACCCGCCCTCCTTTACCTAGTTGCTTATCTTCTGTCTTCGGAGACGAGACGTTTTAATGAGTTATTTTATTGCCCGCTTCGAGGAAATATCCCCCCGCTGCAATCTCACCTTTAATATTTCAAATCCTCCTCATTGAGAGGAATCCTCCGTGGGCTTAAGCCACATATCTGGAATCGCGCTATAATTACCTCCTAAATCAGCTTCTGATCGGACCCGATTCGTCCCGTCTTCAAAGCTCCAGACGAAGTCATTGACTTTTAAATTCACCGGTATGGACCCGTTTTGACTGTTGCCTCTGGGATCCAGATGAAAATCTGCTTGTCAGATATATTTTAGTGCTTTGATGCTTCTTCTTTTTTTTTTTTTTGTTTACCTCCACTCAGGAGAATGTTTGTTGAAGACCTACGACAGATTTCAGTTTAACCCTATGATGTCCTGCTCAGCTGTTTGGTGGAGCTCGATTAGGGAAAATAAAGTGACTGAACCTGTTTATAATGTGACCCAGTGGCTGCATGTGTTTGGAAAACAGTAAGGGGCCAGGCACGGAGCCCTGGGGGACGCCACAGACTAAGCGGGCCACAGAGGAGGAGGCATTAACCATGACTAATGAGAAAGTCTTATTCTATAAGTAGGATATTTTGCCACGAAATTGAATTATGTAACTTGACAGAACCAAAAAAAAGTTTAATAAACATTTTACCATTAAATAACAATAAATCACATTTTTATTTCCTGTTAAAAACATCCTTAACCGGAACAAATTTACATTTTTCTGGTCAATCTAAAGTGTCTAAGACAGAGAATTAATAAAATGGCCCAAAGGAAGAAATAAATGCAAAGACGTAGTCTTACCTAGTTAGAGCGATGGTGATTGGTCCTCATTCTACTTTGGATCAGATCCAGATCCAGCGGTCCATCCAGGATTTAGCAGACCTGGGTTCAGGCGCCACTAAAGGCCGGCTTCAGACGAACTGGCAGTAACGTAGTTTGGCCTCCCTGCATAAACTACAGAACTTCTGTCCACTAAACTCGTTGGCCTCGGGTCGGTTAACCTAAACAGACACGCAGGATGGTTCTGTCTCGGGGAAAGTTTGTTCTTGACTTGGTATTGATCCAGTTCTGGAATGAAATACCAGAATCCCAGCGAGGGTGAGTCGAGATGTCGAAACAAGATGAAGGCATCTTCTCTAGAACCACGGTGGAACACTTTGTTCTGGTTCTGGTTCAAGTTAATATTCATATTTGGAAACATTCATTGTTCCGGGGTCGGCGTTACTGTTTCCTGTTTTATTTTTGAAGTCGGTTTTTACTGTGTCCTTATATTTCTCTTTCCTACATCCTTCCAGTCGATCTGAATCTGAACATTCTGGAATGTTTGAAAGTCTTTATCAGTTTGTTGTTGATTTTCATGAAGTCCATGTGAGTTTGTTTGTTTGTTTGTTTGTTTGTTTCTATCTTGTTGATTTTCTCCCTTTTGGATTTTTCTCCATCATGACATGGCGGCCCTTGTCTTGGAGGTTCTTCTTCTTCTTCTTCTGCTACATGAGATCACATCTGCATTTGGGTCCTACGTTAGAGAAGTGTCAATCTGTATTCACACGTGTCGTTGGCTCCCGTGTCGGAACCGTCAAAGGTCCATTCGTCTTCTTCTGGCCAGGTTAGAATGCGTTGCAGTCCCGACTGTGGAACTCCGAGGGTACGGCTGACATCATCATCATCATCATCGGCGGCCGGGCAGTGACAAATTCACAACAAAGCCCCGCTGTGAGGGATGGAACCACCGCGGAGGCTGAAGGAATGAGAGGCGGGTCCTGGTGGGATGAAAGGACCCGTGTGGCCCACCGTGACTAATGTTCCCCCAACTTGTGATTCATCATGGTCTGGAGTCTCCGACACACACAGCAGCTCCACCGGCAGATATCACACATGACTGCGAAACCCCCCCGCCCCCCTCCCAAAAAAACCCTGTTCTGTACTGCTTTTCTGTATAAATTTCTTTATTGGCGACGCAGGATTCTCACGCTCTACTTTAAAGAGGCAGATCGCTGCTTCGGTCACCGGTAACCATGAGTCACTTTAGGAGAAACGGCACTTTATCTCAATGTCCCTGAGGAAAAAAGGAGATTACACCGTTTGGAGTCACGGCTCCATTTCTCATTCGGGCAGAAGAATAAAAACTGCTGAAGCGCACACTTTGGCGGCTCACTGTTTATTGAATAAGCTGTAATAGAGCGCGCCGCCGTAGCGCCCGACCGGCTGCATATAATTACCAGGCAGATTGTGTGTTTTCCTTTGTTTACTACGTCGCCGCTGCTCATAAAAGTTTCTGCCTTTATAGATATTGAACAATCAAGAGAATTGTCGTGCGCGCAGAACGCCGGCGAACCCTCGTCAGGTTTTATGTGAAGGATATTTAGGAGTACAGCCCTTCAAATATTCTTTTTATGACCTCCTTCTTGAGGGCGATGTGTTTGTCAGCACTGGTTTGTCGGCACGACTGCTCCAAAAGTTTTCTTCTGCTGGGTCCTCGCTGCTCCGCCTTTGATGCCTTGTTTTTATCAGAATGTCTTTCCAAATTTTAGAACTTACATCTGCGGATTTGTGTCCCGGAACATTAGAAACAGCTTTGAAGCCCCTTTTAAACCTCAGATGCTGCTTTGTTTTATTTGTCACCTTTGCGTCTGAAATCCACACCGTGGAGTCTTGTGTTCGCAGCTAGATCCTGAATGTCTCACAGGCTTTGCTTCTACTTCCTCACGAATGTCCCACCGACGCATGTAATGTTTAGATGATCTCAACGGTGAAGCTTTTATGTCACAGCATCACGCGAACATCCTTCAGTTGGAACCTCGAGAAAATTAGGCCAATTTTGCGATCAACCGTGTGGTTTTATTCTGTTGATTTTACAAAAAGTTACACTGCCACCTGTTGGCCCGGACATAGTACTGCTTTCTACAGTGTTTTCAATTATTTTTGTAGATCCGTGTGCTCCAGGATTTTTCAGGGTACTAATATGGTCGCAATAAGTAATAAGTCACAATACGTGTTTTACTTTACTGGAGAACAGACTCTTTCCCTTTTCTTTATATTTGCATGTACTTTATTCTTTTATTCTAATTTGCATGTGTGTTTTTATTTCTTAATTTTCTTTGTATATATGTTTATATTTATCTATACCGTATATAGATATAGATATACAGTGTATGGGTTCACAAACGGCCACAGTGGGATTGTCCAACACACATCGCTGATCTACCGTCATTTTCATTTCACGACTCAAATTAATTTCTCATTCTGGTTTTCCAGTGACTTTTTCTTCTTCTTCACATTTTGCATCACACCGGTGCAAAGGTAACCTCCTTGGAGGATATATTAAACCAAACGGATCACTTAACCTCCGTGGCAGAGGACACAAGGACGTGTTATTACAATGTGTTCTTTTCCAGCCATATAAAAAGTGGCGCTCTGTGACATTTGGCGCTCGTTCAACACCATTTCCAGCACTCAACATATTCTGCCGAGGGAGGGAGGCCATTGTGCTGGTATTTTCTCTCCGGTCTCCTCTCCTCTGTGAATAGGAGGGAGAATGTGGCGGCTGAAACTGCCTGTTAGAGCTGTCCATTACATGGTGCTGAAATCTGTCTGCACTCTGAGGCTTTTGATGGCGGAGGCATATCGGGAGCTGTCCTTCTTGCCTGGTGCTGAAATAGTTTACAGTAATGTGGCCTTTCAGCGAGGTTCGAGATGCGTTAGCCAGTGTGGAAGTGCGCTATTATTCAAGGTCTGCAGGAAGTTCTATCCCGTGAAAAAGCCATTCGTCGTCTCCTCAAACTGCAGCTGTGAAGAAGAAAAAAAACCTTCCCCGCTTTGGATCTGTGCTGCACACCGACTTATTTTTCTCTTCCATCGTTGATATTTTCAGCTTTTAATGGGCCTGAAAATTCTGAAGGCTGCTCACAATCATCTCGGCATTTGAGGCACATTATGGGATACAAACACAAAGAGGGTGAAATTAAAAAAAGGGCCTGAATGAAACTCATCTATTGCATGAAGCAGCCGCTGTTGTCATGACAACAAGGCCTCTCAAATGAGATGATCTGGGACGACTGTCAGGAATATTCCCTTTGTATTTATTCGCTCAAAGAGGGGGGAAAAAAAGAAAAAGAAAAGTAAAATGAAATCTGTAAACATGATGAAAAATTCCCCGTTTTTTATTCAACCACGTCTTTTTGTAAGCTGTGTATAAAAATATATATTTATATGGTTGATTATATCATGATTATCATATATTCTTTTGACATATGTTCGATTGAGTTTTAAAGTATACATATTTATCACAGGCAGTACATTTTGTGCCATATGGCTCTGATTGCAGTTTCTTCAGTATTAACAAAGTTGTGCCACAGGGTTCTATCCTCAGACCGCTGTCATTCACAAAGAAATAGGTAGAAATAGTAAGAACATTAAAAAAATTAAAAAAATTCATATTTATATATGCCATTGGAGATCAGATTCAGGAATACATTTAATAATGATTAATAAAGTATCCATCCATCCATTTATGTGTATAATGTACTATCTTACCAATGTTTGGGAAATTACGGCTGAAATTCTGAAATTTCCTCTTAGTGGCAGACAATATACAAGCGATCTTTCCAAAAGATCAATCCAGTTCTTCCTCACACATTTATATATATATGATTATGAAAGAAAGAACTTCCTCTCAAATGCTCCAAAACTCTCACTGTGAAGTTTTTTAACTGTTAGGACAGGAACTTGTCATCAAGCCACAAACGCGTGAGGGAGAAATGAGTGACCCCTTGTCTCTTTCTCCGACGCTTTAACTCCAGCAGCATCTCGTACGTAGATAATCTGCTGAGACGCAATGAGCTGAAAAAATCTCCACGAGCTGCTGGTGATGAAAAGCCGTAACAGTCATGAGTCTGTTGACATTTCGCTGCTGAGAGGCGTGACGGCCGATGAGTCACACCTGGCAAAGTGCTCCATGCAGCTGAGAGGAGAGGCTGCAACCCTGATGCGTCCTCTGACAGGATGAAAAAGTGCGAGCTGTATTTATGGAAGGACCTCACAGAGAGGATTCACGCAGGAGGAAAAAATGGAAAAGCAATTACTTTCCCTCCAGCGTTCTGACGCTCGCCATCTTGTGTCAGACAAATTAAAGCGGAAAAAAATTGAGGCGCGCGGTCCTTCCTTCCACGCAGAGTCAGCTGGGAAGTCTCAGAGCGGAGATCCGAGACCTTTTGCTCCTGCAGTGTGTCGGAGTGATCGCTTATCCGTCCTGGACCTCTCTCCCGGGACCGATGCCGGTCGGATTCTGTGAGCGAGCTTCTTCCATCACATACGATATTAGATTTGTCTCCATAAAAATTTTCCTTCCAAGACATAACACCGCAGCCCACCAGGAATAAGACACCTCCTTACCTCCTCCTACTAGTACCTCTGATATGACACCAACCCTCAGCAGAACCATTTTTAGTACGACAGAAATGTGATATCAGCTGTAAAAAATACGTCTTTAAAAACACTCTAAGTGTCGCTTCGAACGAGGGTTTAAAGAGCTGGGAGCAGCTGGACAAACAGTTTTTACGCCGCAGGCTTCAGGCCACATCTCAGTATGAGCCATAACATTATAACCAGTGACGGGAATAACATTAATTATCCTGTTAGCATGGGTACCCGTCAGTGGGTGGGGTATATTATTAAGCAAATGATGATAATAGGAATGTCTTCCAGCAACGTAATGCGCCCTACCAATCCATTATCTTGGGATCTGTTAGATGCGTTTGGTCCTTAGAGGCCGTATCAAGCCTCTCCAGGACTTACAGGATCTGCTGCATACCTTAGGAGTTCTGCTAAAGTCCATGCCTGGACGGGTCGGAGATAGTTTTCCTCCAAAAGGGGGAGCTACACAGCATTGGGCGAATGGTTATAATGTTATGGCTGATTGGTGTATATTGAACACATTCATTTGGAACAAACTTTACCATTATAACTGATATATTTGTGTAAAATGAGCTTCTTGAGAAGAAATAAGAAGTAAGAATAGAACGGTTCGACGTCTCCTCCCAGATTCAGGTTTTCCATTAGTAGTAAGTCACATGACCCCCCCTCCCAGAGCTCAAACACCTGCCCTCATGTGACTCCAGGTTTTCAGACGTTGAGAGGCCGCTCTGTCTGAAAAAGGTTGAGAGACGCTGCTTTGTTGCGCCGACATATTTGGATTGATGGCCGTAAAAGTACCGACTTTGTTTCCCTCCTCTGTCCCTCAAGTAAATTCTTATCACAGCAAATCATACCGACTACAGGACGGAGCAACTTTTCTTCTGGAAACATCCCATTACACCGGCTCCCCTGGCTTTTCCTCACACTGCTGACTTCCTGCATTGAAGGGTTTGATGTAGGAATTAATGTAAGGCTGATAGATGGCGGCGGCCATACGCGCTGACAGCAGACGTTATGAGAGAGGGGAGCCGGCTATAACTCAAAAATATTTATTTTCCATTCTCTCCACCAGTGTGTCCACTATCACTCCTTCCACCCATGTGACGTGTTCCTGCACGAGATTGAAACCCAGTGAGGATTGAATTTTATACAAGTGGCTGCAGAAACTGGATGACAATGAATATAATAATTAAATAATGTATGGACGTTCTCGCCCAACATGCTGCTCTCTTCCCACCGTCTGGCTGCAATGTTTTACTTTCTGAACAAGTCTGCAGATTTCCGTCTATTAAATGCGACTGGATGTCTTTGAGACATGTGACTTGGTAGCGTTGATGTCTTTGACCTGTAAATGATGGATGCAATATCCTATGGATCTAACATGATGGCTTTGATGTCACTGACATGTGATCTGATGTCTCTGACACCTTTGTGAGATTTAGTATGGGGGCTTTGATGTCCTCTCCTTTTGATGTCTTTGATGTCAGTGACGTGTAACTTGGTGGCTTTGATGTCTTCAGTGACTGGATGCGCTTGATGTCTTTTTAGACATGTGACTGGATGTCTTTGATGTCTGACATGTGACTGGATGTCTTTGATGTCTGACATGTGACTGGATGTCTTTGATGTCTATCTGACATGTGACTGGATGGCTTTGATGTCTATGTGACATGTGACTGGGTGGCTTTGATGTCTATGTGAAATGTGACTGGATGTGTTTGATGTCTATGTGACATGTGACTGGATGTGTTTGATGTCTTTTTAGACATGTGACTGGATGTCTTTGATGTCTATGTGACATGTGACTGAAGGTGTTTGATGTCTATGTGACATGTGACTGGATGTGTTTGATGTCTTTTTAGACATGTGACTGGATGGCTTTGATGTCTATGTGACATGTGACTGGGTGGCTTTGATGTCTATGTGAAATGTGACTGGATGTGTTTGATGTCTATGTGACATGTGACTGGATGTGTTTGATGTCTTTTTAGACATGTGACTGGATGTCTTTGATGTCTATGTGACATGTGACTGAAGGTGTTTGATGTCTATGTGACATGTGACTGGATGTGTCTGATGTCTTTTTAGACATGTGACTGGATGTCTTTGATGTCTGACATGTAACTTGATGGCTTTGATGTAGGTATTAATGTAAGGCTGATAGGTGGGCGGGGCCATAGGCATTGATAGGATTGAGCCGGCTACAACTCTAAACGCTAGACCCTGGATTCCAGTCTCTCCAGCGGTTTGTGCACCGGCACTGGTTTTATAGATCTGCCGTGTTCCGTGAGGAGATTGTATTTTATGCATTTAGATACAGAACCTGAAACGCCGAGCATAATAATTCACTGATCATGGATTTAATGTATGCGTGCTCTTTGCACAACATGCGGCCCTCTTCCACTCCGTCTGGCTGACACGACTTTCCGGCGTGAGACTTATCAAACAAGTGGACAGATTTCCATGTCATGTGAACGATCCCTCTCATAACCGCCGGTTAAAAGGGATTTAATGCATCAGTTCTCCAGAATATCCCAATTAAAGCGCCGTGTACTGAGAGAGAGAGAGAGAGAGCGGTTGAAGGAAGCGAGCGTCTGCTTCAAGTAAACCAATAGCCTCGGACACATTTGATGTTTATTTTCTGCCGAAATGAAGGCGAGAATTTCAATTTAATCTGTGCTACAATTTTTCTTAATGGCTTCCAGAGCTTCATCCTCTCATTCTGAATGATCACAGCTTCTACTTCATCCACTTTATGATTCCGATCTCTGTTCTCCGTCTCGGTAGCCTAGGGCGGAGAAGACTTTAAAGGATGCATGTTTAAATAGACGGACGGTTCTTGCTGCTCTGAAGCGTCTAAATATTCACAGACTTAACATTTACAGGGTTAATTTGAGACGCCGCCTCAAAAATAACACTTATCTACGTAATCACCACCCACAGGCCACGATTATGTACACGGTGATAAGTAATCAGCTCCAAAATAAATCCTACTGGAAAACCGTTTTGAATGTACCTTCAGATGTAGCATGAACCTGGACCGTTTCACTGAGTGAAGCCTGGAGGCAGGTAGTTGTAGAATTATCAGTAACAGGAGGTAGTGAAGGAACCGTAACAGATGCAATTTGATATCTTTGTGACATGTAACCTGATGGCTTTGGTGCTTGACCTGACTTCTTTGATGTTTTTTTGATGTGTCACTTCATGGTTTTGATGTCTTTGGTATACATCTCGATGACTGATAGCTTTGATGTTTGACTTGACTTTGATGTCCCTATGCCATGTTACTTCCTGGTTTGAATTTTTATTCGGTTGTGTTACATGGTGGCTTTGATGTCTCTGACATGTAAAGTGATGTCTATGTGACATGTAAATTCATGGCTTTGGTGCTTGACTTGACTTCTTTGATGTTTTTTTTGATGTGTCACTTCATGGTTTTGATGTCTTTGTATACACCTCAATGACTGATAGCTTTGATGCTTGACTTGACTTTGATGTCCCTCTGCCATGTTACTTCCTGGTCTGAATTTTTATTCGGTTGTGTTACATGGTGGCTTTGATGTCTTCGATATGTTGCTTGATGCCATTGGTGTCTTTTTCACTGTGGAATGTAATTAAATGGCTTTGGTGTCTTTAACATGCAACCTGATTGCTTTGATTTGCTAGACATGAGCCTTGGTGGCTTTGATGTCATTTTAACCTGTGACTTGATGTGTTTGAGACGCGCGTCTTGATTGTTTTGATGTCTTTGAAATAGGACTCGGTGTCTTTGATGTCTTCAGGACATTTAACTGGATAGCCTTGAAGCCTTGTGAGGCGCGTCACTTTTCTGATACTGCGTGAAATCTGACCTAATTTCTTTGATGTTTTTTAAAACATGAAACCTGACTTTCAAATGTGACTTAATGTCTGATTTCCCTCTGACATGTGACTTGATGGCTTTGATGTTATTTGATGTGATGAGAGTTGTCACAGTGGGAGATTAGGTCCCATTATTCTTTATGAGATTTGTTTTTCAGTATTTTTGCAGACACCGTTTTGTGAATTGTCTCCAAAGCCGACATCAAAGGAGTCCCGATCAAGCTGCAGGTTCGGACGTGTGATTTTTTTGTCCATGCTGTAAAAGCTGCGCCACTAGAATCAGACATAGAGTTGGTCAGGAGAGGGAGATAGTAAGAAGTTGACTGAGTAATAGTCAATGGGGAGTTAGTTTGCTTTAGGCGGTGCTGGTTCTTCGGCGTGTCTCGGCGTGAGCGGCGCAGAGACGAGGCAGAAGTGACGACTCCATCTGTTTGGGCCGGTTTAATTCCTGACTCTCCAGTCTTTAAACGGAGCCGCTCAGAGGAGCATTCATCAGCGCCGTCCCGTGTCCGTTTGTCAACACCGGAGACACGAGGCTTGTCACACTTGAACACAGCTGCTCTGAGGCGGTGATTGTGTCCTCAGCTGCTGCCAACACACGGCATCCGTCATCGGCCAATGGGGCTTCGGCCCGCAGCGGCCATCATTATTTTGGAGCTGATTGATTGGCTGCTGAGCGGCATTAATCTCTCGGCGGTAAACACAGGCGGAGGACTGGAGGAGATGGATAGAGAGGCTCGGGGAACGTGTTGACCTCGTCCTGCTGTCTCTCCAGTGTCTCAATTTGAAAAAGAATAAAGGGGTTAACAATATTAAAAGCTTTAAATAATATAAGTGGAAACGGTGTTTAAGGTTCAGAGAGATGGGCTTAAACTGTTAGACTGTTCCTTTAAAGTGCACAACAGTTTTTTTATATATCGCCACCGCCTCATCTCCTAAAAACGCAACGTTCTCCCGTCTCGGTGTCATCGCTCATATTTAATAGGGTTCTATTACTTCTAATCAACTCTTACTGCTGCCTCAGTGTTTTTGTTTATTACTGTTTTATTCCTGATTACAGCAGCGAATGTGGATAATATACGTCCAAGTCCTGCAGAAATGAACTTATCTTCTCATCTAGATGGAACAGCTCCATGTAAGCGTCTCTGACACATGAAGGTGTCATTTATTCATTCATTCAATCTTTCATTCATTCATTCATTCATTCATTCATTCATTCATTCATTCATCGGTTCAAGTTGGATTTCAAAACGTGCTCAAATCTTTGTCACTATTTTTTATTTCAGACTGAAACGTTAATCCAAAATTCAGATAGTTTTTGTATGTATGTATCTTCATCTTGAGCGCTCCCACATGTTCGATGACAGGCGGCCCTGCAGCGTCTCTTTTATCCTGCTAACAGACAACATGCAGATAAAAACCAGCATCCTCAGTGAAGATGATGAGGTGAGGGATGTGGGTGAAGTTCAGAGGGTTGTTTATTGGAGAAGATGAGCTGTGGTTCCTGGAGGAGCCCTGAAGACCTCATTCCTCCGGCATGTAAAATCTGCATACTATGTTGACGGCATGTCCCGCCCTACTCTGGCCCTGATTGGCTCACTGAGACGATGGAAGGACAGTGTGAAAATAAACGTTTTGCTTCCTGTTGCCACCAGGTGGAGCTAGGAATGTTACTGAATTCATCTGAAGAGGTTATATTCCAGATCGGGAAGTGGTACTGAGGGAAAGATCTGGTGTCTAATAATAAAACAGATCTGGATCCATAACGTATTCCAGATCTGGATCAAAATAATATACCGTATTTACATGCAAGCAATGTTCTAGATATGGATCCTCCTGGTGGTCTTCCAGATATGGCTCCAATCAAACTAGTAGATCTGGGTCCAAGGTATATTCCATGGCTAGATAAAGTTAATTCAGATCTGGATAAAAATTAAAATCCATATCAGCATCGCAGGAACATTGCAGATCTGGATCAAAGGAATATTCGAGATCTAAATAAAGTTAATTCAGATCCAGATTCTAGTTGAATTCCAGATCTGGATCCTAGTGATATTATTGGTATAAATCAAAGTAATTTTCCAAATCAGGATTATAGAAATATTCCAGCTCTGGACCCAAGGAATACTCCAGATGTGGAACCAAGGGATATTAAAGAGCAGTATAAAGTTAATTCAGATCTGGATCCAATTAAATTCCAGATCCGGATCGCAAGAATATTCCAGATCTGGATCCCAGGAATATTCGAGAGTTAGATAAAATTAATTCAGATCCAGATTCTAGTTGAATTCCGGATCTGGATTCTAGTAATATTGTAGGTATAGATCAAAATAATTTTACAAATCCAGATTTTAGAAAAATTCCAGCTCTGGATCTAAGGAATATTCCAGATCCGGATCCAAGGAATATTCGAGAGCTGGATAAAGTCAATTCAGATCCTGATCCTAGTAATAATTTAGGTTGGGATCGAAATAATTTTCAGATCTGGATCTAAGTTAAATTCCAGATCCGGATCCAAGGACAATGTGAGAGCTAGCTAAAGTTAATCATAATGACACCAGATCGGGTAATCCAGAATGTTTGGTTTAATGGGACTCACAGAAATCGTTGTGGGCTAACATTTGTCATCCGTATCTGTAATAATGAAACATTCTTGAACGGAGACTAAATCTGGTCTCAGATGATGTCGGTTTAGTGATCCAGCGGCAGAAGAACCTTAATAAGGGACATTTTCCTGAATAGCCATCAAACCAGATAGATTCTAGATTCATGATGAATCAGACCGATGTTTCCGGGCGTCACGCTGAGTGATCTTGTATTTGAGGAATCTCATCTGATCTTCATCATCTCATCATCTCATCATCTGAACTGTTCCTTTATTTTGTAACCAACATGAATAAATGATGAGAATCATTTGTATTTGACACTGTGGATCATTGAACGTGCTTCTGTGTGCAAATGAAAATGAATTAAAGTTTCAGCACATTTTTAATTGATATCAACCCTGAAAACCAACCTCCACCTCCTCACCTCCCCTTCCTCCCAGTCCTCCTCCTCCTCCTCCTCCTGACTCGAAGGCGGCTGTGGAATATTGAACGGCTCACGCACGCCTCCCGCATCAAGCGTTTAAAGAGGAGATGCTCGGCTTCTCTCTCTCCCACACTCTCTCTCTCTCTCTGGTGTCTCCTCCCCCTCCTTCTCATCTCTCCCTCTCTCTCTCTCTCTCTCTCTCTCTCTCTCTCTCTCTCTCTCTCTCTCTCTCTCTCCTCCCTCCTTCTCATTTAACACATTGGCTGCGGCTCACGCGCCCTGAATTTACATCCTCTTCTGGCGCCTCTGCTGCACCGGCGCCTTTTTTCCCCCCTGCCTCCCACCGCGGAAAGACTTTTCTCCCGCCTGTAGGGGATCATGACCACGGCCAAGGAAGGCAATGCACCGTCGAAATCGGCTCAACAGCAAGAACAGGTAGCGTCAAACCTCCTCCCCCCTTCTCCCTCCCTCCCTCCTCCTCTACCTCCTCCTCCTCATTCTAACATCGCCTCGCTGATGCTTGGATAATCGTGCACGCAGCTCTGCAGCCACTTTCTGCTGTTGCAGGAAAAATACGGAACCTTTAGGTGCTTGTAGAAGTGACGGCTGGTGGCGAGCGGAGGGTTCTGCAGCCCCCTCGGTGGTGATCACGCACGGGGGGGCTACTCTTCTGCGGAGAGGAGAGCAAGTTGGGTCTGCTTACGCTGCGACCGTCAACAGTTTCACTGCTGCGTTCACCTTCTGATCCGGCGCCGCTCTGCCTCTCCGGGCTGTTGCGTTCCGGCGTGGTGCTGCAGGTCGGCTCTGCAGCCTCCGTCAGTCCGTCAGGATGGTGGAGGTTCTGCGGACCGAACCTCCAGACAGCCCAGGCAACAATTTGGACTCCTCATATGTCGTGTTCTGCAGGAAGAAAGGGTTAAAAGATGCGTCTGTAACGGGTCAAAGTTTGTGGATGGGATGAAAACTTTTCGGACTTTTGCGTATTAATGTATATGATCAGCCATAACATTAAAACCACCTGTTTAATATTGCGTAGGTCACCTTTTGCGACCTAAACAGCTCTGTGGTGCACCGTGTGTTCCGAGTCCTTGCTGTCAGAACCAGCCTCATTGCCGGATCTGTTGGACCTTCTCTCGCCATGTGCATTAATGAGTTTTAGCTATTACCCTGTCGCAAGTGATCCTTCCATAGACCTACTGGGAGGTACTAACCTGTGTAGACCAGGAACTGCCAACAACACCAGCGGTTCTGAAGAGGCTCTGATCCATCTAGTCGTCTAGCCAGCAAAATTTGTCTCACGTCAAAGTCTATCAGAGTCTTAAGCTGGACCATTTATCCTGTGTCCAACATCGACTCCGGGATAAAACGGTTCACTTGCTGATCTTTAATTACCCTCTTTCTTACGCAGTGGAACACAATTGGACCGACCCAACATTCTCAGGTTTACAGGAAAATGTATTGATTGATTGGAAAGACGAAGACGAATGAACTTTATCAAAGTAACAGTTAAAGAACCTATCTTATATATTGCCTCTCAAGACGAGGAGCTTGGCTTTGACTGTCAACCTCGTTTTACTTCCTCTGTAACTTCATGACAAAGTCATAAAATAACACTTTATTAATCTTAAAGGAGGATTTAAGAATCGATGCCTTTCTGTCTTCACCTATCAGTGGTCATAATGTTATGGCTGGTCAGTAAACAACAACCCTAGCACTCTTTTTCTCATTCTTAGATAACAGAGCTGCTTTTATGTGACTTTGCCCGCCTCCTTCCTCTTGTTGCATCTCTGTCAGAGTCTCTGAGCCGTCAGACGACACCTGTCAATCAATCACAGCCTCCACCTGAGCTCCACCTGTATGAAAGTGACAGCAAAGGTGAGAGGGACGCGTGGGCTTTATCCTGCCCAGCAGACATCCTTCCCCCCGCTGTGAATACGCTGCCGACCGTCGCTCACTCCCTCAGAGGCAGAGAAACGGCCGCCATTCCCTCAATGCTGCGTTTAAAGGAGCAGTCCCCCTATTAATGAAAATACAGCCTCCATCCATGTGCAACAATTTCCTCATGTCGATGGAAAATTAGATGAAGGTTTTCAAGGTTCTGTCACAGCATTCTCCTTAACATCTGAGGAAGTTTAAATAAAAAAAAAAAAAACAGCCTAAATTGAACCGATGTGAGAAAAACACATTTTTATTGTCAGATTAAATCTTTACGTGTTTCTTTGAGCCGCTTGATGAATCAAATCCAGATTTTCAACCTGCTCTGTTTAACTCACTCGCTTGTTTCTGCCAGCTTATTCGCATTTATACTCGTACAAAGTAGTAAAAAGTAGTAATTACAGATTTGGATCCAAATTCCAGATCTGGCTCCCAGATATAATCCAGATCTACATCAGAGTAGTTTTCAAGATATGGCTCAAAGCACAATTGTAAACCTGATTAGCCAGGGTAAATTCCAGATCTGGATCCTGGTTAATATTCCAGATCTTATTGAAATTCCAGCACTGGATCCAAATGAGTATACCAGATCCTGTACAATTCTGGATTTGGAGCTTAGTAATATTGTAGATACAAATCCAAGTGTTATTCCAGATCTGGATCTCAGTAACGTTCTGGATCCTAGTAATGTTGTAAATGTTGTAGATGTAAATGCTGTAAATCTAGGTGCAAGTTTTACTCCAGATTTGGATCCTGGCAATATAACAGGTCTAGACTTAAGTTATGTATGAACCTGGTAGAATTATACATCTGATATACATACTTTGCTTTTACTTTCTTGAACACGGAGAGACTAGAAACTACAGAACTGATCCACACAACATCTTGTAGACGGGTCCACACGTGGTTCTGGCAGGAGCCTGAGGTGTGAAGCTCCAGCAGATTGAAAGATTGCCTCAAACCCATTGGGTCGTAGGTGCAGGGGCTCATGGTGGAGGTGTTCATGGTGGAGGTGTTCATGGTGGAGGAGCTAATGGTGGAGGGGCTCATGGTGGAGGAGCTCATGGTGGAGGAGTTCATGGTGGAGGGGCTCATGGTGGAGGAGTTCTTGGTGGAGGAGTTCATGGTGGAGGAGTTCATGGTGGAGGAGCTCATGGTGGAGGGGCTCATGGTGGAGGAGTTCATGGTGGAGGAGTTCATGGTGGAGGAGTTCATGGTGGAGGAGCTCATGGTGGAGGGGCTCATGGTGGAGGAGTTCATGGCGGAGGGGCTCATGGTGGAGGAGCTCATGGTGGAGGAGTTCATGGCGGAGGGGCTCATGGTGGAGGAGCTCATGGTGGAGGAGTTCATGGCGGAGGGGCTCATGGTGGAGGAGCTCATGGTGGAGGAGTTCATGGTGGAGGGGCTCATGGTGGAGGAGTTCTTGGTGGAGGAGTTCATGGTGGAGGAGTTCATGGTGGAGGAGCTCATGGTGGAGGGGCTCATGGTGGAGGAGTTCATGGTGGAGGAGTTCATGGTGGAGGAGTTCATGGTGGAGGAGCTCATGGTGGAGGGGCTCATGGTGGAGGAGTTCATGGCGGAGGGGCTCATGGTGGAGGAGCTCATGGTGGAGGAGTTCATGGCGGAGGGGCTCATGGTGGAGGAGCTCATGGTGGAGGAGTTCATGGCGGAGGGGCTCATGGTGGAGGAGCTCATGGTGGAGGAGTTCATGGTGGAGGGGCTCATGGTGGAGGAGCTCATGGTTGTGGAGTTCATGGTGGAGGGGCTGAGGACACAGATAGAGGGCAGCAGCCTCCAGTAATCGTGCGCCAAGAAAACAAGCGTGGTTTTTAATTAGCCGTGTTTGGTTGTAGTCGCCGCGCCGTGTTGGCGTTGCCTCCTCAGCGGCCCGCTGATGAACGCCTCGTCTGATAACGGCTCATGCAGATGTTAATTAAAGGAGCAGCGCACACCAACGCGGGGGGGTCTCGGGGAACCATCTACCGCGCTGGTTGTGTTCTTTTGGCATGAACCTCGGCGCCACTGTCGTTTTTCTTCTCCAAACTGGTGACTGTTCATCAACATGTGGAACATCGTGTCGACTCAGCTGATTTTTATTTCACTAGTTGTTCAATAAGTGATTTATTTATGTATATATATATATATATATATCCGTTATTCTCCTCCTCTTCCTTTTCCTTCTTCTCCTCCTGTTCCTTTTTGTTCATCTCCTCCTTTTCCTTTTTATTCTCCTCCACCTTTTCCTTCTTCTTCTCATCACAGCAGCTACAAGAAGGGGCTCAGAGCCGATCCCTGGTGCAGTCCCACCTTCACTGTAGGTCAAAAATGAAATGGCATGAAGTTAATATTTGGTGGGAAAATCTCGTGACTTCTTTGTATTTGTAGATTCAGTTCTGATGATTTATGGCAGATAAATCATGCGAGAAATAAACTGTTATGCTAATGCTAACCTTTTAGCATAGTAGCCCATAATTCCTGAAGCTGACATCTCATTTACTTTTTTAGATACGTTTTACCTCCACTTCAAGAGAATCAACAGTGTCTCCATTGTTTTTCAGCCTGCAGGCGGTTAAGAGACACTTTCACGCAAGTTGAAGCGTTTTTTTCTTTGCAGCGGCGTTTTAGTTCCCGCCTGGAAGAAGAACATCTTCTGTTACCGCAGACAGAATAAAACCCTGCGAGCCGTCGGATGTGAGGCTGGAGCGGATCGGGAAGAGCAACGAGTGACAAGATGATTCACTCCTGAAATGCAAATAGATTAACAGGCCAATTCCTCCCATCTGCGGCGCCCTCTCCACCCACGAGAGGCAACGCGGCGATGGATTTAAAGGAGAATTGCCCGTTATGTTTTCACCGTAGTTCATCTTAAGGGCAATTGTGTGAACGGTGGAGCGGCGGCGGTGGAGCGGCGGCGGTCTGGAGTGGAGATTAGAGGAGAGATTGCCGAGCAGCCACAACAATTCATCACGATTGTTGTCATGATTGAAGCGTTCTTCGCCAAAACGGCTTATAAGACGGTTGCTTTAATGCGCCAATAAATATTCAGTGTTCGGAGACGGGGTCGGACTAAATGTCACGACAATCCTCCGTCTCGTTAACCAGCGGCGGAGACATCGGGTGGGTGTGTGAAAGCGGCTCGGGAAGGAATTTCCACACACTGTGTGTGAAAGGTCAGCATTTTTGGCGCCAGGTAGCCTCCTTTGATGTCTGCTAATTATGTCTGTAAGCTAAAGACGCTGGAACACAGCGGCCCCCCCTTTAAGTCAGGGCAAAATTCATAATGTCGTATGTCGACGTTGTCATTTCACAGTAAAACCTTGTTTTACGCATATTTTCACCATATAAAATAAAGTTATCTTTAATTAGTTACTATAATTAGTAACTTAATTTACAATAATTCACCCTGTCATCTACAGTAATGTGCTTTTTTCAAAACCGGCGGTCTTTCACTGTGGCTGTTTACTATTTTTTGTTTAACATAATTGCAACAAATAGTCTTTACAGTGTATATTCTTTACAGTTTTACCGTTTCTTGATTTATGGATACTGTTTTTTTTATGTTTTGAACAGTTTTATTGCCCATAACGTTCATAAATAGTTTTTCAATATGTAACTTTTTACAGTTTTTATTGTACCTTGATCCACAGCAATTCACCAGATCATGCAGAATGATGTACTGTTTTTACAATGTACAGTTTTTCACTGCTACGTTTAGCATTTTTGTTTCCCATAATTGTTTTTACAGTGTACTTTTTGTACAGTTTTTACTATTTTGTAATTCATAACAATTCACCAGATCTGACAAAGTCGTGTATTGTTTTTAGAATTGACGGTATTTCATTGTTTCCATTTCACAGTTTTTATAACCCTAATTTCAACACACAGTTCATTTTACAGTGTAGGTATCTGTCCACATGGTACCGTTATATTACTCAACGAGTACTTTTACTCAGATACTTTGAGTACATCTTCCTGATGATACTTTTATACTTGAGTGAAGTTTGTAACGCAGGTCTTTAACTTGTAATGGAGTATTTTTACAGTGCGGTATCGGTACTACCACTCAAGTAAAAGGACCTGAACTCTTCAGCCACCTCTGCGTTTATGGACGTGTGGATCCGACTGAAACTCGGTGTTCCGGTTCTGTTCCGGGTTTGTTTATCCGCGGCTCGCCTCAGTCCAATCCTGCCGTGGTTCCCGGCCCGATCGACCCGCGGTGATTAGTCGCCCAGAGCCGAGCAGGAAGCCTCCATGTTGCACGAGTCTCTAATTGAAAGGTCGAGTGTTGCTAGGTCGACCGCTTCCTCTTCGTCCTCCCCTTCCTCCTCCTCTTCCTCCTCCTCCACCTCCCGCGGGCCCCGCTGTCGTCTCTGCTGCACCTCCTCCACGCCGGCGGCAAACATCCAGCGCAGCGAGTCACAAACGATAAGCAGGTAATTGGCTCCCGGATCGGAAGCGAATTAGGGGCCGCTGCTAGTGGGCTGCCGGTGTCGGAGACGCATGACGACTCAAAGCCGCGCACAGAACCGAGCCCGGAATGTCATTAGTTCTGTCTTATTTAAACTCAGAGTTTGTCTTTAAAGGAACAATTCAAGAAGAAAAAATCAAAATGGAAAAGTCTCACTGTCTGCCCTTGTTACGATCTTTTCTCCACAAAACATTTCTGGAGCTTCAACGTCAAACGGCGCGGCGGCGTTCTGCTGGATAACAGAAGAAGATGCCGACTTGTTTTGAAGACCCCTGGTCGGTCTGGAGAAATGTTATTTTCAACCTTTTTACAACCAATCCGTGTCTCCTGAAGCTTCGGGATCCCCATTTGACTTGGAAAGACGTTATTTGCATGTTAAATCCTAGCATCTATGCTAAAGCGTTAGCATGAGGCGCACGCACAAACTCACATGTGACCATGCATCCCTCGCAATCTACACATACCTCAGTGTTTACCTCACAGTTGGAAATTCACCAGACTCAGACGGGAGGCAGACAGAAATGAGGGAAAAGACATTTCGCACAGCTGGAGTATCGCAATATAAAAAAAATCACGATCCAAAATTATAAGGAAATTATATTTTTCTAATTTGCGTTCCTGCTCAAAGACCTTATGACGTGAAGACTGCAAAGAAGGTCCAGGGATTAAAACACGCTCCAACGCCCGAACTAAATCCACCCGGATGAGTCGTTAAGCAACAGTTGGGGAGCGCTTGATTTGCTTTGTAGCAGAGTTTGTTTTATGGGCAGATTTTAAACCTCAAAGTCGCCCAATTACATTTATTCAATTGTGGAAAAGGCAGAATTGTCACTGATATCTAAATAGGATCAGCAGTGCAGCCCTGATTTGGAATGGCCGAGTCAAATTGTGGACCAGAACCCCATGGGGATTCTGTGAAAGGTTCCCAAACCCGTCAAAGTGGCTGCACTGTAAAAGCTTTGAGCCAGAGCTCCACCAGAATCATGTCAGAGTTATTTGTGAAAGAGTGTCAGAGTTATCAGTTCAGTCTGAGGAACACCCAAAGGTAGGAAACCAGGAGAAGGTCCAAAACGTTCTTCACAGAACTGAACTTTTTATTTTTAGATTCAATTTCTTTCACCGTGTATTTATTTATTTATTTTTTGCAGTGTTTGTCCTCATGTTGTTTGATTTCCCCTCTCCTCCGTCTCCGGCGAGGAGATCGACCCTCTGAAGCGTCACATGGAGCCGCTCTCCTCCGGCCGGCAGGAAGCTGGAGGCTGTGCCCAGACTGTGGCTCCGCCTGGCAGCGGCTCAGAGGCGTGAGCCTCCGTTTCAAAGCCTCGGCGCCGGCCATCCAAGCGGCGTTCCTGCTGACATTTATCGCCTGCGAGCTTCAGTGTTATTGTTATGGATGCAATAATTCTGGGCGCAGCGCCGTGCTGATGGCGCTCCAAATTGACCAACTGGAGGATTTTTAACGTGACAGCTCGTCACATTTCTGGTGACGGCGCGCGGGGAAGTTGGCGCCGCGCCGTCGTCCCTCTCCACTCGAGGAGCGGGCGTCCCCGTCGTCCAGGACAACGCGTCTCCTGGCGGTCCGCCCACTCCGGCTTCTCCAGCTGCGACAACGAAGTCAGGGTGGAGGAGAATTGGTCAACCCCCCCCTCCCCTTCCTGTTTTCCCGCTCCAGGAATATTAAGAGTGATGCTCGGCGCCAAACCTCGATAAACTGGCTGTCATGACATTTACTGGCCGCGCTCCAAACGCTCGCCGGCAGCCTCGTTTCTATGGAGATGCTGTTTTCCAGCATGCAGCAATGCTCCAAAAATAAAAGTGAGTGGGGGGGTCAGCGGTTGTGTCACCATCTTGTTTACGCCTCGCCTTTAATGAGCGACAGAAATTGAATCACATCGTCGGCTAACGCGAGCGTCGTCGTGGGGAAATGAGCATGAGGCCCCTTCTTCCAGCAAATGAAGGAGTTTGTGCGAACATCACGGCGCCGCGGGGAGCCTGATTGGAGCTTTTGAGTCGGGTCTTGTTCCGCTGATGTGAACATGCAGCACAGATCGGGTGTCTATATATATATATATATATATATATATATATATATATATATATATTGGTATTCGGCGCAGAGGTGCTAATTACCAGAAAGTCTCATTTTTAATGGCTTTTCATAATCTGATCATTCCTACAGGTCTGATCCCCAGAGACGGGCTCGCTGCTTGATAATGAGAAAATACTCTAAAGGAGAAAGTAATCAGAGGGATACTCCAGGAGTGATTCGGCAGTAAGAGGCAGTGATTGAATCTCACAGATTAGAAAGTCCTCGCTCTTCCTGCGTCTGCACTCTGGAGTTTATTATCTTATTCCACCGATCCTCAGGGTTCTGTCAATTGCCGCTAAATGATATGCTCTACCTCCGCCTCTATCAGGGAAACACAGGCGCCGTCATCTGCTATCTGATCAGAGAGGCGGAGGAAAGAAAACTCTACCTTCCCTTTGGGTGCGAGAGCCATTCAGAGTTTTTTCTCCTTATGTCACGTATTAATAATCGGCGTCGGTGACCCTTCGGCGGCTGCAGGCTGATGAAGACATTCACGGACAGGATCCCGCAGCGAACCTCTCCCAGCCCGCGTCCTCGCAGACCCGAGCCGGCACTGTCTGTCGAGACCTTCAGAAAACACTCCAGAACACATGTTTTAAAAACTGGGTCCTCTGCACGCTACACAGCTATCAGCCATAACATTATGACCGCTTGTAGGTGTGGCCAGAAGTGTTTTTTTTTGTTTCAAGTACACTTAAAAACACAACTTTCAAAACTGGATTAGTCTACAGTCGTCTGCTTTGTATACAGCTGTCAGCCATAACTTTATAACCACTCAATTATGTAATTGTTTTTCCTGGTCCATTCCTCTCCTTTGCTCAAGAATTTAAGAACAAGTTTGATCCTCATTTGATTCATTTGATTCAGTTCAGTTGGTGGAGTTGTTCCCACAGTTGCCTCGCAGCGAGAAGGTTCGGTGTTCTGGCCTCAGTGCCTCGCTGTTCTCTCCAGTTACTCCAGCTTCCTTCCACAGCACAAAAAAACATGCATTTTATCAGAACCGTTGGGTCTGAGTCGCCCGTAGGCGTGAATAGGAGCTTGATTGGTTGGTTATGTATTTTTTCTCCCCTTCGTTTTCTTGGAGAGGTTGGGAACAATCCATCTGATTTTTGGTGATTATCCGGATGATTACACGACGATAAAGCTTTACTCAGAATTTACTCGTGGTGTTCATCAGGGGAATGTGTGAGGAAGAGCTGCAGATCTTCTACAACGAGAGGGCGTCGGGCCCAAATGGAGGCAAGCTCCTTTAAGGATGTGTTTAGAAGAGTAAGGCTTGCCGTAGGGACTAGATTAGAAGGCAGCCATATGTAGCATTGAGATTCACGGGAGAAGGATTATGGGAACATAACTGCTGGGGAAGAATTTAATAAAAAAAAATGCTCTTCAATGCAATTTCCGTTGAACAAAATGCCAATAAACCGACCGTGATGCGACGCCGCCATCGCCTCATGAGCTCACAGCGTCAGGTACTCCTTCAGGGCAAACCTTTAAAGCTGGGATGTTTAGATTATAGCATTTATTGTCACTAAACTGGTAGCTGGAAGGGGTTCAGCCCGGGAGAAGACACCGATAATGGTTTCAAACTAGTCTGTCTGTGTGGGTGTGATGAAAGCCATCAATCTTTCTGCTCTTATAACATGACGACAGCCGGCGTGCATTCTGTGTTACAAAGAGGAGGGCTGGAGTGTTAATGCTGGAGTATAATATTCAAAGGTGCCGGTCGTGGAGCGCCATGAAGTTGATGGACGGGAGAGATTCTTCTCTTCATGTTCCCTCTGGTGTCCAACCTATTCATTTAGCCCGCCATTAACGGTAATGACTCACACTTGGCTCTTTAGTGTAATTCTCTCTCTCTCTCTCTCTCTCTCTCTCTCTCTCTCTCTCTCTCTCTCTCTCTTGGAGAAGCTCCATCTTGATGCTCCAGCTCGATGCTCCTGATGTGCTAAAGCTCTCTAATTCATCAAATCGCTGCGAATCAGACATCGGACTACAGTTTCTCAGCGTGACGACATTGATTTTCAACAAACTCCCTGTCGGCTGAAAAACAATTGCACATGGCGCATCGGAAGCTTAAGATCTAAACAAGAACCCCGCTGCAGACGTCCTCGAACGAATGGAAGAGATTTTACCACCAGGAACTTTATTAAAGACTTGATAATACCGGGATGAAGTTCCCGTGACGTTGATCTGAAGAACTGGAGATGGGTCTGATAGGCGGGTTAGAACCCTGTGAAGTGGCTCTTTCTTTGACTTTGTATTCAAAAACTACTGAACCTATTTCCACGAAAGGAACACATAAATATGTTAAGACGTCTAACTGATTTTTCCCCTTTGAGGCTCACTTTACGCATTTCAGTCTCCTTTTTCTAAAAAAAAAAATAGTAATGGAGCTTACCTCCGCTGAAGCCTGGCGCACCCTCCTGGTAGGAGACGGCGAGGTCAGCTCTTCTTCACTCTTCTCAGCTGATGATGAACACTTTTAGCAGGAGTGAATCTTGAACAGTTGGCCTGGAATGATCCGAATCACCCCCAAGCTCTAATGGATTGTTCCGTGAGCGGTACCCTACCCTTTGAAGTAAATCTCTAAACTAGTAAGTTCCATCTAAAAAAAGAAGTAAAACATGAGCTTAATGTCAGGAAGTATGTGGAAGGGAACCGGAAAAGAAAAAAAAGGAACCAGCAAAACTTTCTTTTTCATTGAATTTGCTTTTTTTTTTTTTGTTTTGTTTTTGGGACTTTTTCATAATTGGATTTTTGTTAATCATTCAAAAACTACTGAACCAGTTTCCACAAAGAGCTGCTCTGATTCCCCTGAGAAGCTCTTCTCTTACTGCAAACCTCCCTTTTCTAAACAGATCTGTAATGGAGCCCACCTCGAGGAACACTCTATTCATGCAGCAAATTATAAACGGTTGTTGTGGAATGATGGAGATCTCCACCAAAATCTTCTGGATTGACCCGAAGATGAGGTCACTGTTAGGAAGTGGGGGGATGGACCCATAGAGAGCCAATCAAAGTTTAATCACAGATTCAAACAAAGAGTGAATCCATTATATTCCTCCCCACATTCTTAAACATTGTGGGATATTTTAGCTAAACTGTGCAAAAACGACTGAACAAATCTACAGAAAGAGAGCAAAAACCTCCTTCAAGGTTGTTCAGTTTCCCCAGTGAAGCTCACTTCTTCATTCTCTTTGTGGCTACATTTCAATCTCTGTGTGGCCCACCTCCCTTTTCTAAACAGATCTATAATAGAGCAGCTCTTCTTCTCTCATCTCACTTTTCTAAACCTAAACCCGCCATTTTGGGATACTGTGTTTTTGGACAAAAGCTACCGAACAGATTCTTTTCAAAGAGAGCGCAAACGTCTTTCGAGCTAGCTCCGTTTCTCCTTTGAAGCTCACTTCTTAATGCTCTTTGTGGTCACCCCCCGCCTCCCTTTTTCTAAACGGATCTATAATGGAGCATCCCTGCTTCTTTCATCTCCTCTCTTCTGTGGCACGCCATCCTTTTTTCTAAAACCTAAACCCAGCATTTTTGGATTCTGTAGCTTTCGACAAAAGCTACCGAACAGATTTTTGTGAAGAGAGCTCCGCTAACTTCTTGAGGCTCTTTGTAGCAACCGTCCTTTTCTAACCCGTAGTCTGACATTTCTGAATTTGGTGGTTTTGGGAATATTTCCCGGACCATGAAAAAGCTGCGGATTTCATTGAAACTCCTTCGGAGGGTCGAGGCGAGCTAAAGAGACGTGAGCAGGATCGTTAATCCTGGGCCGAGGTTTGAGATCTGGCGAATGCTCTTCTAGCTGGTCTGTTCTGGAGGCATGTTCTGTCTTTGCCAGCTCTTTGGAAATCTTTTCCAAAACATGTCGTTAGTCAAACATGCAGGGTTTTAAAGATTGGCCCTTTTGGAAAAAGCAAACGGTGTAAAAGCAAGAAAAAGTTAAGTTCTGAGGAAAAAGGACCTTTTTCGTTCTTTTACTATTATTACTGACTCCCTGCTGGCGTCTCTCAAAGTCTAACGGGTCGGCTTACCTCAGCCGGAACCTCTCAAGCACTGAACCAAAGCCTGAGAAAGTTTCTTACTCTCAGTTGTACTGATCACACTCCGGATGAACCCGAAAGCAGAACCTGTGCTGCATTTTGATGGGTCTCAACTTCAGCAGAGAAACAACCTTCTTTCTTTCTTTCTTTCTTTCTTTCTTTCTTTCTTTCTTTCTTTCTTTCTTTCTGTTTGTTTGTTTTTTTACTCCCAGCTGTTGAGAAGCAGATGTTTTGCTGCCGGTGCCGTTCTGAAACACGTTACGGAGATATGAGCTAACAATAAATGAGTTATTCCTCACGATAGTCCTTTTTGCCGAACGGTCAGTGATATATTTTTTTTTTCTCCGCCTCCACATCCGAAATGATGTTATAACCTTATCTTGCCGCTTTAGAGCTCACGTTAACCCGCAAATGTACCGAGCCGACCCGGCTGTTCTCATTTGATGATAGGCCCGCCGCGGTGCAGAGCGTCTCCGTCAGAGCAGGGGGGGTGGTGGGGTCACTGCTTTTCTGCCCGGGGATTCTTATTGGACTATAATGGTGTCTGAGATACCCGGCAGGTGCCTGAATAAACCCTCTAATAGAGCAATTATTCTGGAACAAAAGGTCACCTCAGGCGTGACGACAGGCCCGGAAATCAATAAAGCCCCCAATTACGACCGGAGCACCGGGCCTATATTTGGTCACCGTCCGCCAGCCATCCAGGAGAAGATCAGATTTCAAGCCGGCCTCATTCCCTCACCGCGTCTAGGGGATTAAGTTAGAGATTTTTATTCCAGGAGTCCTTTTAAAAAAAAAAAAAAAAAAGAAGCATTAATGACTTTCGCTATTCTGGAGTGATCACGGACGCCGACGGAATAAAGCTCACGTGTCAAGAGTCCTTCTCAGGGCTTTCATTTTGAAATCTGAGATAATAAGAACAAGGGGAAATAACTCAAAGGCAGCTACACTCCAAAAAAATTTTTTTTGTATTTATGTGTTTTAATTACATGTAAAATGAATTTGGTTTACATAATGTTAACTTTGATGAACTAAGAAACTTTATGTGGTTCATATTTGTAAGTAAAACCTGAATTAAATAAGTAGAAAGTGAGATTTATTCAATTGTTCATATAAACTTTGTGTTCTAAATACTTAAACAGTTTTATGTATTTATAATCAGTCAATCCAACTTGTTTTAGTTAACATTAATATGCATATTATCTACCATCTGAGGGCTCCACAGACGACTGACACATTTACAAAAGGACTTAAAACTTTACGTTTTAGCAGAACCTATAACTTTAATTAACATTGCTGCTTTTTCGTCATGTTTTTATATAGTTATTATTTTATTTTTTATTGATGCTTTTATCTGCTTTTACTTTGTAGCACTTTGAGATTAGATCCAAATGTAATGTGCGTTATAAATTAACTGTATTATTATTATTATTATTATTATTATATTAAATTCAGAGTTAGTACATCCAATGTCTTTAAAAGATGTCATAACAATATTTTTGCAAAAAACATCCTATTTATCTACTTTTTTTCATAAATCCCAATTCAAGAAATACACATCTTTGTTCTGGTCACCACCGAGGCACAAAATGGCGGAGGTAGCCAAACCTTTGACATCACTTCCTCTGTAAAATGTGTAATTTCCTGAAAATTATATGTAAACCAATGACATCATTTTTAGCGAAAGTGTGTGTTCTAAATATAGTCGCATTTTAATATTTTTTATCTAATTAAATGCTATTTTAAAATGAAAACTATGTAATAACTTAATATTTAACGATGCCATGATTTTTTTCCCTTCAGTTTATTAAGTACAAAACATCCATTCCACCTCGTATAAAAATGAAACGTACGCTGTAAAAAACACATTTTTACACATTCTAATCAAATACCACGACAAAGGTATTCAGTGGACCTGTTTTCAGTTACGTTACATAAAACAACAAACATCTTGTTTCCGTACCCTGTTAAAACTGTCCGATAAAATTAAGAAACAAAAATGGTAAAATTCAAAACAGTGGTTGAAACATTGAATCACCCTAAATGAAGAAACAGGGAAAAACTTTTTTTTATGGTCAGAATGTGTTGGAAATGAGTTTTACTGTGAAAAAAGTACATCTATCTATCGATCTGTCTGTCTGTCTGTCTATCTTCCATTTATGGATGGATTGATGGAAACCAAACGTTTTAGTGTTTACTTTTCTGCACCGTCTCCATAGCGACCGGCGCTTTAAAATCGATTTGGAGGACGGCCTCTTTAATGTTGTTTGCCCCTATTTCACAATACTCTACCGAACTGAGTGTGCACAGATTCTCCCAGACCTCCACGCGTCTCTGTTCCTCGATCTAAATCTGCACCGGAGAGGACGCCGCCTCTATGAGAAGCATGTCGACACCTCCCACTTTATTACCTGTTCTCTGAGTACAGACAGTTAAACAGGGTTCATTACCGGCGGCGTGGGGAAGCGTCTCCGCGGCTGAATGCACGCATCACGAGCCGTGAGATTGTCGGCGGCTGGACTTAATGTGCTTTCCGTCTCTAATGCAGAGGCAGCATCGATTTTGAAGGAAGGGTTTATGGGCTGGTTGAGCGAGCTGTAACCGGTTAGTGTGAGCGTTTTCATTCAAGGTCGTCACCAAACTATATTCAAGCGAGGTTAAACCAGAAGATGGGCGCTTCTTTCTCCTTAACCAAAGTTTCCCTTTGGGTTGTTTTGATTTCCTGATTGCTCTAATTCTACTGCTGCACGCCTAATCAAGGGACGGCGGTCCATCGAGGCAGAGGAGGCCTTTTGGAGACGAAGAGGGAGATCAAAATATGAAAAGTGGTCAAATTAGAACGTTTCCAAATCTCAGTATCAGTAGTATTCAGATTATGCTTCGGCTGCAACACTTAAAGGTCAGGCAAGGGGAAAGGCAGCTTGTGTGAAGTAGTGGCGGAGGGCAGAGGAGGAGAGGCTTCACTATCCTCCTTTGGAGGCGGGATCTACTAGATCAATAATGAAGGATTTGAATGTGCTTCTTTTTTAATGCTGATCTGGTTTTGGCCAAAACACAGGAAAGGGAGGCGACCTGCCAAACCAATCAATAACCAGAATACAAGATTGACACGGCGTTGGTTCAATGAGAATTTCCTCTTCAGTTTTGGACCACTGTGAGGCGCTAGAGTGTGACGGACTGGTAGAAAAAGAGAGATTTATTTATTAACTACTTTCAATTGTAAATTTGTTTTTCAAAATAATTTTCGTTTGTTCATCTTTAGCAGCTAGCTAAATGCCCTGAACAGCATTTAGCTGTTCAGGAAGAATTTAGAAGATGAAATTCTTTTTAATTTTGTTTATGTGTCTGTATGGGTTCATGACACAGACTTTTATTTTGAAACTACAAAATAATAAAACACGCTGGTGAAATAGCGTAACACAAGGGGGGGGGGGGGGTCGCTAGTACTTTATGTTCTCACAATGAAAGTTTATTACGAGAGGATGAGCCCCCTTTTGGATTAAACCAAATATGCGCTCTACTCCGCCAAAATAAGAGCACACGACATAGACCTTAAAACTGCTTGATAACAGGAAACATAAAATAAGGTGGTGCTTTTTCTGAGGGAATAATCTTTAAAAACAATCTTTTCCATGTGTTTGTTAGCTCAGCGGTGATTATGCAGGTTTTTAACATTTGCTGTAAAAACACATATTTGATCATTGATGTCTGAATTATTAGAGAAAAAAAAATCTCTCCATCCTCCCTGATATCTGATCTCACCCCAGCTGCCACTACATCTAACAGACCTGATGACTTAATTTGAGCCCCCCCCCCCACCACCCAGGCTGTTCTCCATCCATCTGTGATTTCACTAATCCATCTTTCAGAGATTGATGGTTTCTTGGGTATGGCGATTAAAAAAACTCTTACCTTGTTCCTCTCAGGCAGTAAATGTGACAAATATCCCCTGAGTAGTTTGCGGGTCCGTGGGCTCACCAGAACAATGGCGCAGATTGGAAGTTCTGTCATTTCGCTAATCACCAGGACGGCAGTCAGTAGAGCCCAAACCTCCGTCGGGGTCGGACGATCCCGCCCGTCTGTCTCCGTCTTATTACAGAGAAAAACAAAAAGGGGAGGGAGGCAGTCGGATAAAACAAACGCTGTATTCGATAAAAACCAGTTAGTCATGTACGGGTGGTGCGGCCCGCATGTCGGCGCGTCTCGGGGCGAGAGTCGGAACCCTTAAATTGCTCCCAATGGCCGTCCCATTAGTGGCTGAGTGATTGGGCGAATGGTTATCGCTCCTGATGAGCAGCGCAGCAAGGTCGGCGCCGCCGGCACCGCTGCACGAAGGTGAATCCGACTATAAGAACCCTGCAGAGCCCTGAGCCATAACATAATAAACACCCGTGCGTGGGTCCTCGTTTCTTCATCATGTGTTCGGACCCCTTCCTGTCAGAACCATTGGTAACTTTTTCAGCAAACTATGCCAGAATATATCTTCTCAGGGATTGGACAGTGAGGTCCAGCCTTCAGGTCCTGAGCCTTGGTTCTCCATGACCCCCGCCACCAGTTGTCTTTCCTCAGACCGCTTTGTTCAGGCCAAACCAGGACAATCCAACAAGCAGTTCTGGAGCTGCTCCGACCCAGAAGTCCAACTATGACAGTTTGGGCAAAGATGTTCAGATCCTCAAGTTTGACCTTGCATCCATGAAACGACGCAACATCCTTATCAAAACCTCGCATCAAGCCCACCTCAACTAAGATTAAGAGAACCAGATTATCCAGTTATCCAGAAGTGGACACAAAAAGTTCTGGTAGGCTTCCTCTATTTCCACGTCAACCTGCTACTACCAGCTGCTAACGTTCGGATGTTTGAAGTTTGGAGAATCCCAATAATGAGGCAATATTCACATTACTCGGAAAAAAATATCGTATTTGGTGTGAACAAAACGTTGTACGGAACACCCAACAAGACCCGCAGTTCTGGTGATACTCTGACCCAAACGCTCAACCGTCACAGTTTGAAAAGGTCCCTCAGATCCAATAGTAGTCAAATTGGTAACGACATAAACAATGTTATTCTGATTTCACCTGTCAGCGGTTATAATGTTATGCCTGATTGTTGCATAAACGACTTTTCCCTTTCAAACGGTACAAAGGTCAACTTCCACACGCCTCTCTGCCTGCTGTACCAGAGACAACCACAAGATGGCAGTAAAGAGGTGGATACACATATAGATAGATAAATAAATAAATAATAGTGGTAGCGTATGTTATTACAATCTAAAAGTCAAAAGAAGAGACAGCGATGGTCTTTGGTTTTATTTTTTTTATGAAAGTTCTTCTCTAGTCTGCGACTAGGTGGAAAGTTTTCAGCACCGACTCTTTATTCTTATTTGCTGCTGGAACTACAGACCCTCCCATCTGGGCTGGGTGGGTTTGACCTGGCCTGAAACACAGATTCTAATCATTCTACCTCATCGATTAACCAAGATGTAACACATTCTGTTAATTATAATTAAACCGCAGCTTGAGGTCATTATTTAACTGTATTATTGTTTTTTCTTCTTGTTTACCTAATTACCTCGTCTGCGCTGTGACTTTTAACATCGCTGGCATAATAAGATGACAGACTGACGAAGAAGCGTCGATACCTTTACCCTCTGGTAATTGGCACCAGCATCGACTCCAGAGCAAGAAGCAAGAAGCGTACCGCCAACAAAAACCTTGTTAACCTCTTTTTTCCTGTTTTATTGACATCAGTGAACGCAGCAGGGCCTGTAATCCCCACAGGTTCAATAAAATGACACTCTCCTTAATATCTTCTGCTTCAGTTCATGACTTACCCCTCTACCTCTCCCTCACCCTCTGCTGAACCCTCTCCCTCACCCTCTGCTGCACCCTCTACCTCACCCTCTGCTGCTACCTCTACCTCACCCTCTGCTGCTACCTCTACCTCATCCTCTGCTGCACCCTCACCCTCTGCTGCACCCTCTACCTCACCCTCTGCTGCACCCTCTCCCTCTACCTCACTGTCTGCTGAACCCTCTCCCTCATCCTCTGCTGCTACCTCTACCTCACCCTCTGCTGCACCCTCTCCCTCTACCTCACTGTCTGCTGAACCCTCTCCCTCATCCTCTGCTGCTACCTCTACCTCATCCTCTGCTGCACCCTCTCCCTCATCCTCTGCTGCTACCTCTACCTCACCCTCTGCTGCACCCTCTCCCTCTACCTCACTGTCTGCTGAACCCTCTCCCTCATCCTCTGCTGCACCCTCTCCCTCATCCTCTGCTGCACCCTCTCCCTCACCCTCTGCTGCACCCTCTCCCTCTACCTCACTGTCTGCTGAACCCTCTCCCCCACTGTCTGCTGCACCCTCTCCGTCTGCTGCACCCTCTACCTTTCCCTCTATCTTACCCTATTCCTCACCCCAAATCAGCGGTCCGACGGCATTGTGCCAGTTTTAACGTTTAAGCTTTCGCTTTGCCCTTTCCACCTCATGTCCACTCCGTCTCTGTTACTACCTCCACTCTCATGTCAGGGGGCACAACAACCCAGACCTCCATTACGCCACGAATAAAGATGCACCAGGCCACTTTAAAACCGATTGAACATGAAGGGAAGTGTCAAAAAGTGTAAAAAATATGAGGGATAAGCAAAAACCGGATATGACCCTAAAAAAAACAAATGTATTTTAACAAACCTTAGTTTCTGTGAGCAGCGGAAGAAATCCTGACACTGCGGAGCGACAAGAACTCGGCATAATCTAAGTCTCTGGAAGCTTAGAAAATTCCTCAGGGATTTGAAAAGTCCCTATCATCCCCATCATCACCATCGTCATCGTAGCCTGTAAGCTGTCTCAGCACAATCGGCCGAGGCGTCCAGAGATCGGACAGCAGCAGGGAGAAAGTTTGGGCGAACTGCTCCTTTAAGACGTTGAAAACTACTCGGGTAAGGTTTGAGTCAGGCGGCCGGGGAAAGTTTCTTGCATGACTGCCTCGGCTTACAGTGCTTAGCAGAGAAATGTAAGGCTTAACTTTTTTAAAATATGCTTGTTTGCTGGAGAGAATCCCCGCCGCTCTCATGAATGTGTGTTGAGCGCGAGGCAATTAGCGCGGGGAAAAACATTAGCATAAAGACAAGCTGCCATGGCTCTTATGGCTCTCGTAGCTTTAAACGCAAACCCCCTAAAGCCCACAGCTTAATGAATGTGGTTTTTGTGTTTGCACACAAACCGAGTTTTAAAAAAAAAGTGAAAACAGGATTTCTTTGCTGTAACTCTTCCTTTGTTAAAGGCAATCTCTGTAGTGACTTCCTGGAGTCACAGTGTCAGCTGAAGACTCCCTTCAGAGTTAATGGGTAGAGGTTTGTGATTCCATCGTAGGTATAAGTCAGAGGTCACACCCACTCCGTGGCAGAAAGCTCAGAGTTTCAGTATTTATTCTTCAGCTTGAATTCCGCAACTGCCACAGAGGAACTGTTGGTTGTTTGACGAGACAAAATAAGTCAACAAGAAATTTCAGCAGCAAAATCTTCCTCTACTTATTCTTCTTCTGTTCCCTGGACAAGGCTATTTCCGTCCGGAGTCGCCACAGCTGATCTTTTGATTCCATCATGACTCGTCTTCTGCATTTCCTTCTGTCACACCAACCAACTGCATGTCCTCTCTCTCCACTTCCAGAAATCGCCTCTTTGGTTTTCCACTTTTTTCCTTCCTTAGAGCTCAATCTTCAGAGTCCTTCCACCAATAGATCCACTATCTGTCCTCTTTACGTGTCCAAACCCCGTGAAAAGGTCCTACTCTCAACCCTCAACTGCTACCCTTCCTCATCTCTCGCTGTTTCCTGACACGTCTTTCAAATCTCCGTGTTGTTTTTCAGCAGTAGCATAGTTTCCATATGGATTTAAGAAAACCAGATTCCTGGCTAAATGTCATTATCTGTAGACCACGTGTCCTTTGGTCCCCATCATCATATGTGGTCCATATCTTCTATGGACCACAGGTTCTTTGGTTCCTGGTCACATGTCATCGTCTATAGACCACAGGTTCTGTAGTTCCTGGTCACATGTCCAAGGACCAGTGTCCTTTGGTTCCTGGTGACATGTCATTGTCTGTGGACCACTTGTCCTTTGGTTCCTGGTTACATGTCATCGTCTATAGACCACAGGTTCTGTAGTTCCTGGTCACATGTCCAAGGACCAGTGTCCTTTAGTTCCTGGTCATATGTCATTGTCTGTGGACCAGTGTCTTTTGGTTCCTGGTCACATGTCCAAGGACCAGTGTCCTTTAGTTCCTGGTCATATGTCATTGTCTGTGGACCAGTGTCTTTTGGTTCCTGGCCACATGTCCAAGGACCAGTGTTTCTTTGGATGCTGGTCAGGTATTAATGTACATGGACCAAACTGGTAATTGGGTTTGTGTCCACATGATAATGCCGATGGATAAACTGGTTATTTGTTTTGTTGCAAGAATTACTGTTGAAAATGGGAATGAGAAAATGCAATCATTCTCCTCGGTCCTTCATTTTGTGCTTAGCTTTACTACTGTTCTGCTAAACTTCAACAAAAGAGGCTCCCTAGTGATTGGGTTTTCAGTGTGCTTCTGTTTCATGGTCTTTTGCTAATCATGTTGGCGAGGAACCACACGGCGGGCGCGGAGCCTGAAACAAGAAAACTGAACAGAAAGCAGCTCAGAAACAGGAAACAGGATCGGAGTGCAGGGAACACGAGATAGATGACTTGACTCGCATCGGAACGAGCCGCTGGTCAGCGCATGCCAGTTATCGCCAAAACTGGCAAGTCCCGCTAACAAAACAACTCCCAGCCTTAATGCTAAGCTCTGCTAATCAGAGTGTAAGGCGGCGTAATGAGGTATTAATGTCCTTTAACGCTCAACGTGTTGAATTATTTAAGCAAGAGTTCAAACACTTTGTTTTGAGGGGAAGAAGACACCCTGTGTGCCGTAAGGATGGACACATTATCCTTATATTAAAGAGATTAACTACCTGCTTCAGTCTCTCTGCTCGGATTTGATGCACTCGCCGGGGCTAATGCACACATTCCTCTTCTGTCCGACATTCTCGCGGGAGACACGCCATCGACCTTTCCTCCCAATGTAGCTTGACAGGAGAGCAAACTGCCCCCGGCTCATCAGAGGAGAGATCACTCCTCTGGGCTATTTTCAGGTAGAGGTGGACGCTGCAGACGGGAGGCAGGCAGGCAGGCGGCGGGGGTGGGGGGCAGAGAATGCTTGTTTGTCTTTATTTGAAAATCGATTTTGCTTTTCTACCTGGTTCCTCATGGTACTACTTTTTGCAGAAGGCTGCATCGTGCCGTGGTTATGGCTGACCGGCGAGGTTGAGGTTGTTCATGTCTCGCTGCTAATCCTGCTTCTCCTCTGACTTCATTTCCATCTCTATCTACTCAAGCTATCACCTGGTCAATCCTCCAGCCTCTGCGGCGGCGCTCAGGAAAGCCGTGACCCACTAAGTGTGTGTGTCGGACTGCCTCCTCCGTCTCAGCTCGGGGTTGTCGTGATCACCGACCCGCTCATCGACGGGAGTTGTTTGTGAATCATCCCTATTGCAGAGGATTCTTCTCGCCAGTAATTTTCTGCTCGGCCAATGTCGGGGTTTGTATCAGGAAGGACCCGGAGAAGAATCCGAGCTGCCTTCATACCCAACGCGTGCCGCGCCAGTTAGGGTTGAAACCTACCAAACCCTGTATTTTAAAGGTTCTGCCTAAACTCTTTCTTCCACCACTGAGTTGTGGTTGGTTAGTTGACTTTGGTGCCTTAGAAGAGAAAAAGTTCCCCCACCTTCTTTACAACATGGATCGGTTTAATATTGATAGTATTCTTGCTATTCACGCTAATTTTCCTTGCATCTCACCAACGTCACGTTGTAGTTTGAGGATCCACAGATCCACTCTTTTGTGGTGACCTAAATGTGACAGAAGTTATTTTACTCAAAAGTCAAACATTACTTTTTCCTGCATTTAATTCCCTGTCGGTTTGACAGTTTCTAACGTTTGTACTCTGGTGTACTTCTGTAGGTCTGTCAGTGTTATTGGTTTTCTTTTAATAGTGTCTTTCATGGCCCTTTATTCAGTTCTTGAAGATGGACCGGTTGGGGAAAAAAGGGGATCTAAAAAAATTAGATCTTAGTGGTCTTAATGTTATGGCTTATCAATGTTTTCCAAACTAAGCCAGGCTTTGGTTACGTTTAGGAATTACGCTGGTGTGACCTCAGAATCCAGAGGGTTCATTCCTGGCCTTTGCCCCCTTGTTTTGAAGTCATCACTGATATCAACCCATCAGCCATAACATTAAAACCATTAGCTTCATATTGTGTGGGAACCTTTGTCCCAACAATGGGGTAAAAAAAAGTCTGAGTCTGGAGATTCAAGAATAGTTACGACATCAAAAAATACGATAAGCCACCAAAGCTTATATGTGAAATATAAAGGAGTATTATGTATTCCTGCTTGTACGTTGTGGCTTGTATCTGTACTCAGATGTCTAGTACATGATCCCGATTCTCCATCCCTAAATGTTTTGCAAACCTGTCCTGCAGGTAAGACAGGTGTCCATTCACAGCTGCGCTGAAAAATAACTTCCCACTGGCTGTTTTAGGGATCATGTTCGGAGTTATCTCTGCAAACAGACCCGATTAAACCCTAAAAATCTCAAATCCAGCGAGCAGAGCTGGACAGAAAAAGGAATGCGTTTGGTTCTATGATTTGCCGTCAATCATTTCCCCGCTGCGGCGTGGTGAAACTGGAAGCGTCAGGATGTTGTGAACAGTTAGTGAAGCGACTCTGTTGTAAAAAGAACGGCGCTGACCTTGTACCGCTATTAAGCAGACCATTATCGCCCTAAGTGCCGTTGCTAGGCGATTGGTGAGTCTTTTATCTGTTTATTTGTGGACCACACACATAAATCAACATCTCTGTAGAAGTGGCGACGTTTGCCAGCTGGATGTTTTCCAGCGGGAGAAGTCCTGAGCGGCGGAATTAAAGTACGGAGACGACAGGATGCCGGAAAGACGGCAACAAGGCAAGAGTTCTAAAGAGAGAAGGTGAAGAGACGAGTTCTGTTTCAGCACATGGAGACATGGAACCGACACTGAGCCACGGCGTCAGCCTCTTCTCGGACCTCTCGGGTTGAATTGGGAGTTTGTCAATAACCGTGTGACATATCTCTGATCTTTTTCAATTGTTAAATCGGGCGAGTTGCTCAGGAAGCTGCTTTTGTGCGAAGCCTCAGAATTGTTAAAACGGACTCAGAACCTGGTTCTCCTTCAGAATGGAGGCGAGTAGCAGACATTTCATCCTCGGTTGAGCGGCTCCTTTAAGGTCCGGCTCAGATTTAATGGAGTGAATGACCTCAGAGCCAAGCAGGGCAAAGGTAGACAATACTTTATTTATCTAAAAAGCACTCTGCGGCGTTCCTGCTGGGCCGAGTGAGGAAGGCTGTCATCGCAGCCTCCGCCGCGGTGATCGTTCAGCACGCGAGCCTCTTCCATCAGTGGCTGAATTAAACACAGTGCTTACAAACCCGCTAAATCTTTCAGCAGCCTCTCTCGCTTGCAGAGCCGGCGCCATCTCCCGCACGAACAATCGGGTTGAGGCAGAAACAACAGGTGGCCAGAGGGGAGGGTAAGTGGCGAATAGTGTTTTGGGAAAGGGTTGCCATGGAGATCCGAAAAAGAGGCCACACAAACAGAGGAGATGGGGTTGACTGAACCTTGGGGAATTCTTCAGTTTGGAATGAAAGATCAGTGATTTTATGGATTCATCATTATTGCTGCAGGTCCTTCGTGTTTACGCCATAACTCCAAAAATGATTTTATTTTATTTCATTTTCACATTTTATACCACCGTAGACACCAGAGGGAGGACGTGTTTTTATAATCGTTGGTCCGGTTTACTCCAAATTTGGTGCTCAAGAATGGACCCTAGGTGGAAATATCATGTATAGATCTGGTTCTACTGCCTTCAAAAGTTCATATTTTACTCACTAGGGGGAGTTTTTTGGGAAAAACACAGTTTTAGGGACACAACTTCCTTGCTGTTGGTCCTATTTAGCCCAAATTCAGTGCAGATGATTGAACTCGAGGAGATCCATCTTGAATATTTCAATATAGTTCACATTTAACTTATTTTTTGAAAAAAAAATTATGTTTTTTTGGAACATAATTTAATATAATTTGAAAAGTTCAATTCCTGAAATTCCCAAAACTGAACCGACGCGTGAAAATACTCACCAGTGTCCTGCTTCTGCTGATTCACACAGTTTACGAGTGAAAAAAAATGTTTAAAATGTCAAACGAGGTGAACGAAGCGCTCTTATATTATCAGACGTTTTTTTAACTGTTAGCGCGTTGCCCAACACAACGCCGCCGATAAGAGCGCTCACGTCTTTTCTTCCCGACATCAATGTTCTCCCTTTTTGGCAGAGAACGCAATAGAATAACATCAGGCCAGAATACATTAGCCTGGGTAAACATCGAGAGGCGCGGCGTCCTCTTTTTATTAGACCCCTGCGCCTGGAAGCAGTGGGTTGTGGGGCATTTCATTTCCAGGAAGCGAGGGTGTCGTCTAGCACATATTGTTTCCATTTATTTTGCCGGAGTGGCGCGACAAGTGTGCGTTATGGAATGAAGGCTGATGGATAAGAACAGTGGGAGAGATAGTTTTCAATTCTTAATGGCGCCCAGAGATGCAGCGTTTGGCGGCAGCAGTGAATATCAAACGCTGAGGGGGTGGGCAGCAGGACGCGGACGCTGCTCGGCTTCCTTTCTCTCTATTCTCTCCAGCTCTCCTCTTCCTCCTCCTACGTCGCAGACGCCGCCACAGTTGGCGTCGTAGTTCGTTAGCAGCTGGAAAGTTTCCAATGCCAAACACTTTACCGGCTGTTCGACCTTGACTCATGTCAGGCTGAGCAGCGAAACCGCCGCTTCGTTCGCCGGAGCCGCCCGGAGAGCGCTAACCGATCCAAGCGCCGGTTATTCTCAGACGTCAAATTGAGGGTTTGAAGGCATAATAACAGTATAACAACAAATTATGAGCTGCAACAAACAAATCAAAATGAAAATGTCCCCAAATGGAGAGATTTTGTGAAGAGCTTCTCAAGCTGTGTGTGGAATAAAACGACTTCATTTTCCTGTTTTTTTTTCTTTCTTTCTGTTTTTGTCTCTCGTTCGGAATTGTAGCAGATCTTCAAACTAAATTCAAAATGAATAAAATCTGAGAAAAGTAAAACTTATTTATCCAATATGGTTCCCTAACACCGACATGTGTACATGTGAAATAGGCTCCGCCCCCTTAAACGACTGAACTGCATGAAGACCTGGTTCTAACTGCCGGTGAGATTCAAAGTCTGGTCCTGGACCCCGTTGAGATTCTGTTTCATGACCAGATGCTGGTGCAGACCTGATTCTCTGCTAGCTGAAATCTGCGCCGAGAGAGGCGGTTCGCCACCGTTGACCCCGGCTGCACGGCTTATTTTAGACTCTGTCCCTGACAATCCATACACATCCAATTAAAGCCGGCGCCGCGGGACTCCCTGGCGTCTCTCTGAGTCAGCGCATCACACATTTGCACACGAGGGCACGGCTTCAGATTGGTGGTTAACGACACGCTGGAACATCTCCCTCTGAATGGACATCTGTAATTAAAGCAGCGAGCAACCGGCGGAAGGACGCATCACTCTTCTTCCTCTTCTTCTTCTTCATTTTTATTCTACTGCTGCTGGAATTAAGAAGAGACGAATTTAAATCCTTGACTCGGAGGAAACCTCGCTAACATTTTGCCTCCCATGACAGACTCACGGCGCCACTGGATAAAAAGTGATGAAATGCGGAGAAAGAGAATTCTGTATTGTTCTTGTTTCTTAAAGAGACTTTTGAGTCGACGCCGCCTTCATGCATTATTGATGAGGGAGCGCCAGGAAGCACTTTTTTCCACCCTGGCGCGTTCGCCTCATCACTTGTTTAGCCATGTCGTAATATTGAGCGGCGGCTATAGGGAACGCTCACCAATCAAAATCACTCTACCCGGTTTCCATAGGGACGAGGCTGGACGGAGGAGATTAATTGCGTCCGTAGAAGCTGCACCATCTGCATTATATCAAAATGTAAATTACACACATTATCAGTTATGGGATTGCCGACGAGCGCCGAGTTAATGAGATGCGAACCACGTCCGAGAAGAAGCATCCATTCCGCCGCAGCTCTGCAGCTCCTACTGCGGCGATGGGTATTACACGGTATTTTACAGAGGTGTGATTTAGCGCGAGCTATGCTGGGAGAGGTCGGCGTGTGGCGGCGCCCTCCCAGCGCCTCTCTAATGGTCCGCAAGAGATTCAATCGCAAATCAAGCAAAGCAGGCGGAAGAAGCTGAAGAGCGGCGGGCACACGCGCCGGCGCCGATTCTCCCGTCGCCCGCTTACAAACAAGACAACTTGTTTTGGGTCCGGTTTGTTTCGATCAAACGGCGGCGGCGCCCTCTGACCTGAGAGCGGCGCCTCATTCTGCCGTGTTTTTTTCGAACACCACTTCAGCAGTAAGAGAGAGTTTGAGATTAACTTTCTCTTATTTCAGCAGAATTAAAGTCCGTCTCTTTGAGGATTAAGACTCAATCAGAACCGGCGGAAACGATACCCTTACTGTTTCCTCTCACGGCGAGGGCTTCAGTCCCAGTACTTCCTTCCATCGGTAATGTTTGATTAGTTATGGGTCCAGGATGGGATTGTAAAGAACATTTAATCACCTGCCTTCATGAACTCCGTTCCTCTATTCTCTCTGTGGTTCCCACAGCGTCTGACCCAAACAGGTTTCATGAACACAACCAGGTTCATTCCGGGTGTTTTAATAAGTGAAGGTCCGAACCACGGTCCCGGTTCTTTTTACAGCGGTCTAAGAGTGACTTGTAGACCGGTGTCAGTCGGTCCTTTCCTCGTCTTCATCCTAAACCGCAGAAATAACGGGTTCGCCGTTTTGGAAACGTTGACCTTGTTTCTCCGCATCTCCTTAGATTCTGCTGGTGAACCGGGCTGAAATGACACCTTTACTGTTTCTTCTGATGGAGACGTTTGGTTCTGTCTCCAGAAGGTAGTTCAAAAATGTAAGGGTGCTTTCACACCTGAACCGAGCTCATCAATAACTTTGTTCTGGATAGTTCTGCAAGTATGAATAAACCAATTTTCTACTTCTTGTCATCTTCTTTCTTCGGACTTTGTCTCCCTAACCCGGATGACTGATTGTCTCGTAGACATCAATCCTCTCCTCCTCTCATATCCTGTCTCTCATCCTCGTCCAAAATTAATTGAACGTTAAAGCGGTCTAATGGTTTGTTTTTTTCTTCCAGTTGACTTTGGACTTCTTCATTAGAACCTAGATTAAATACTTTCTCTCTTACTCTCTTTCTCTTTTTTTTGACCTCTTTCTTCAATCTGTTTTCCTCTTCCTTTATCGATTGATGATGGGAGCCTGATGTAACTTCCTGTAAATGGTCGGATAGTCTTAAGAATCACAGTGTAAACAGACCGACTCAAGTTTCAGTTTGATCCAGATTGACTCCACTTCCTCTCTCCAGACTAATGTCCAGCTATTTAATCCAGACATTGGTCAGCGGAGAATTTTGGCCCACATTAAACTGAGACGCTGCAAAGTCCGGCCCAAACGAGGTCGTGAAATAAAGAAACATAATTATAGAGCAGCAGTCCAAAGTCCGGATGGAGGGACGGTTTGGGATTAAGTATGTGGTCTCGCATCTGCTTCCTGTCACTCTGCAAAAAACGGTTCAGGAGTGGTTTGAGGAACACAAGTTCAAGATGTCGCCTTTGCCTCTTTGGGAATGTTCTAGACCAAGAAGTCAGATCAACGACGGCCCCCACATTGCAGCTTACGGAACTGAAAGAATGTAATCCAACTTGTTCATCTTACCACAGAACGTCTTCAGAGGTCACAGGGAGTCCAGGCAGAAACGAGTCAGAGCGGTTTTTGTCGCCAAAACGGGCCCCAGCACAATACTCTGAAGGTGGTTGTAATGTTATGGCTGATCAGCGTTTATATATCTATGAACAGAATTGAGTTATGAAAGCATAAACAACTCGCCGCCATTATCTCCTCGTGTTTCTCCTCGCCTCCTTTCATATGAAACACCCACTAAATGCTTCTTTGATAAAAGCATCCTAGCAGTTGCTCTTATCCACGACCCTCGTCACGCCACCATCCTCTTCTGCCGCCGGAGAGTCGGCGCCGCGCCGGAGTTCACGAGTCGCGTCGTCTCCGTGGTTTTTCTGTTAACGGCACCAGCCGTCGCGTGTCTGTCAAAATTGTCAGGCGGCGGACGTTGGGCTACTTCCGTGTGTCTCTCTGGGTAAATCAAAAACAGAATGGCTGATTACATGAATGTTGCTGCGGCCCGTTTGGGTTTAGCAGGAACCAAACGCCGCGTTCTGCTGCGGTCTGTTCAGCACCTGCGTTTCTATAGGCGCTCACTTCCTCCCCAGTATTACTCTGCTGTCAGCGCGTCGTGATGCACGCCTGACGACGGCGTGGTATTTTTGGTAACGCTATTAACTTTCTGTTATGTATAATTAAACCTGTGGAGAATATGCACGCGTCTCCTCTCGCCGCCGCCGCCGCCGCACAAAAGCCGGCGCCGGGATAACAAATTCTCTGCTTGCTGCAGGCCTCACATTTTCCAGGAGAATCAGAATTAATGGCGTGTACGGCGGCAAACGCCGGAGCCCTGAGGCATCATGAGATCATCCTGAGGGAGAGCGCACGCCGCCTACACACGCACATGGAGGTTTGAGCTATTAAAGCAGCAATGCAAGCGTCGGTTTCCTGTTTAGCATCCCATAACGCTAGCACTAATGGAGCAGTGACTCACTGCAAAACATTTCTCCGGGCTTGTTCCCACGTGGAATGACTACTTTCCCCTCAAATCTGACAATTTTATTCCTCCTTCTTATGGTTTATTTAATTGGGATTATTGGCTCTCTAACTCTTTTAAAGGAACAGTTCGCCATACAGTTAGCTTCTCAGCATAAACATGCTGCCTCCGGTTCAAGTTCCAAACGGGTTCATTCACATTTTTCCCTCAAAAGGAGCTCAACCAAACATTTGAGCAGGACATCAAAGCCGTGAAAGAAGATTAGTGTTTTGGTTCGGCCACACATGAAAGATCCTCGTTACGGCAGCGTTATAAAAACTGCTAATGTTAGCGCACTTTTCTAAAAACGCTTGATTCCATAATATTTGGAAAAGATATTATTACACCTACTACATCTAAAATATTCAGTTTAGCTTCAAAGCTAAAGCCGTTAACAAACAAAATTAGTTCTGCTTACCTCACAATCTCACTCCAAAAGGAAAATTCCACCAGACTCTTTCTGTTGGCTGCGTTACAACTTGTGGTCGTCGCAGAAACACAAGATTTGATCTTGATCTTGAATAAGTCAAACCAGGGGGGGGGCTTGCCATCCTGTGATTGGCTCTCAGAGATCCCTACTGTAAATATGCACAATCTGTTTGAACTCAGACCATCATCACCACCATCATCATCGTCCTCTCCTATGATCCAACCAACAAACCAGCGGATGCGTCCGGGTCTTTTGAACAGCAGAAGCTTCTTCCTTTCAAAGAAGTCTCTGTTTTGGGTGCTTGAAGGTGTGAGACACAGGTGCGATCGGACGGCTGAGGCTACCTGAACGAGTGCGTCTGGCATCAGTTGATGCCTCAGACCGTGAAGTAGGTGATGAAGACTGAACGTGTGTGAAGGTGAGGGTAATAGAGGGGTATGAGCAGATACTGTGGCCAGTGTGTGCCAGAGGATAGTCTTTGTGGTTGAACTTTGGATAGATCTCCATGAAAGACTATGTCGCCTCGTCCTGATTGAATCTGCAGGGATCAAAGAGTTTTGCTGACAGGGTAACTCTCGATCCAAGCCACCAGTCATGGGTGAACACCGGTCTGGTGTGAATAAGTATTCAGGTAAATACGTCGGTACCAAGTTCTGTATGCAGACCTGTCTTTAAGGCTAAATTGCTTTGGAGCCTCTGATTTGTATTCTGCAGAACTCGCCTGGATCCTCAGGAAATAAAGCTTCTCAGCTTGTGAGTGGAAGCTCCAGGGGATCTTTTGGTGGGTCTCCAGTGTCTATATCCCCCCGCAGAGACGCTGATCTATATGGAAATGCTGTTGGACATGGACCCTTCAGCAGCGGTGCAGCGGACCCTCGCATTCTGGATGCTACTGTCGCAGAGTGCGGAGAAAATATAAGAGAGCAATTTCAGCCGCTGCAGATTTTACAGCGTCGGTGAAAAGAGTGTGTGAGTGCGAGGATGTTGTTGGCTGGTTCTACAGCAGCAGAGCTGAGCGTCGGCCTGCTGTTACTCTTCAGAGGTGGGTCGGTTGTCCGTCGGCGGACGTAGAGGGGTCCCCGATGTTCGATGAGGTCTAACAGATTACCCTTAGAGGTGGGAATCGCCAGAATCTTCACTATCTGACATTATCGCAACGTTAAACATTTAAGGATAGTCTTTGCATTACGTCGTAATCGTCTTCGTCTTCTGGCCGTTCCCATTCGGGTCGTTGCAGCGTAACCATAGTTACTGACTCAACCTTCCCCTTTTATACGGGCTTGGGTCCGGCACTACTAGTACACCGACATTGACCCCTTCGTGGTTGGGTTTGTATAACGTTGTAATACATCGCGATTTATTGCCTCTTTTTTCTTTTCTACCAATTGTGTTGTGAAACTCGAGCTTTGTCGAGTCACAGCTGCGTCCAGGAAAAAAAAAATGCCTGATGCATTCAGGCATTGTGATTCCAGAGTCCTGGAGAAAACTAACAAAGGCTAGTGTTTAGCAGCATGTCATCGACGGTCTTTCAATAGGAAGTAGGTGACTCACTGTTTTTGTTTTTTTTAGCACGCTCGTCATTCGGAGGTATTTTAGTCAAGCAAACGTCGTGTCCAAGGTTGGTCGGCTTGTTCCGAGGCGCTACGTTTGCTGACTGGGCTGGGTCAATCTCCTGGTTGTGACGTCTGAATCCTTATATCATTCTCAAAGTATTTCATACATTATTCCTCCTATGAGTCATACTTGAGTCTCTGCCACGTTAAAAATTAAAACTTTTTCCAGCGTTTGACTTTCATCTTTGCTGCCTTCTTAATAAAAAAACCCTCTAAAAACAGAAGTGGACTGGGAAAGCCTTTGATTTTATTATTGTATTACCAAAAGATCTGACATCTGTGCTATGATACATTATCTGTTCATCCAGTCATCCATCCAAGTATCTGATAGGACGTCTCCAGAGGGGACGCAGACATCTGATGATGGCATGAAGTTAATAACTATCTGTACAGGCTACTGTTTCATGAAGACGTTTAGCTACCACTGCTACCCTAGCTGACTTTTGAACTTCATCAAGTTTACATTCCACAACCTACGTCATAGGCCTAAGCCACGGGCTAGTTAGCCTATGTTAGCACTATGTTGGTGTTGAAACCAGCAGAAGAGACGATCTAATGTTTAGAGGCTTAGCTGTGATCGAGCCTCCTGCTAATCATCGCCACATAAACGAAGGCTTTGGGTCACATTTGCCGTATTCCCACTTTTCCAACAAAGACCCTTCCTCCTCTGACATCTGTGACGACCATCGTGGAGGGCTAAAATATCCCGTCGGCTGAACCCGGCGTTCGATGCCCTGTTAGACTTTGAAGCTCAGCCGAGCTGTCATGCCGGTTCTGGTAGAGACAGAAGGAATAAAACGGCTTTCAGATTCCGATAAACCTCGTAAATCACTTTTGCTACACGGCTCACGTCATGTTAAAGCGGCTTAAGTTTAGGTTAACCGCCTAAATATGGACACAAACACGGCGAGATAAGATTGAGTAAGTTAAGACGGCGCGCTGGAAACGTTCCCAGCTTCTGATCGGACCCATTTCCATACAACACCGGGTTTGTGTCTGAGGATTTCTGCCTCCTCTATTCTTCTGAATTACAAACACTTTTTTTTTTTGTCCTGTAAATCCTCCGTCTGCCACATAATGTATCGACCGAACGCTCGGCAGTGGGCTTGGTGCCCCTCTCCTAAAAACCTCCCGTGGGATTCACCTGTTCTGCAGGAAATAATTATGAAGGACGGCTCAGCAGAGAATTAGAGGAAGTAAATCATATTGTCTCGGTGGTGGGTGGGTTTTTATCAGATGGTAAGAGTCCAGGTTCTGGAGTTGTTGTTTTTTTTTTTTTTAAGAAGCTTGTTGAAAGCATCGGTCAAAAAAAACAAGAAATAAAACCAGATCCATGATTTGTTTAATAATGTTTTTAGATTATTTACAGAAAGCTTAACCGAGGACAGAGATTGTAAAATTAGCTATTGGCTAGCAGCTCAAATATATTATGTAATAAATTAGAATAAATGAATAAACGTATTTTTTGTACTGCTGATTTAAAACTGACTTTTTCGACGTTATAAATTCTCCTGATATGTTTTACTTTTCAATAAAACGACGATTATTCAGGGAAAGTAACTGTCATTACAGAGTTTAGTAATGGAGTTGGTTTAGTCTAACTTCCTGTTGGACTAAAGGAAGTTTAACCTTTCAAGATCAATCAATCATTAATTTATACGCCGCCAATTCACAACAACTATTGTCTGAAGGTTCTTTCTAGAAAGAGCAAGTATAGAACCATTTATGCAATTGTCTTACAGAGACACAGCAAATTCCTCCGTGAGCAGCATTTGGCGACATTGGCGAGAAAACAAACTGCCGTTTAATGGGCAGAAACCTTGAGCAGGTCCAAGACTCAGGGTTGGGACCTGCTCGAGGGGGTTTTCTCTGCTGCTATGGAGAGAAAATCCCCCCATAGTTCACAAATTCACTCAAAGTATCAGCTAGTCTTTGTTGCCTCTGTCCTGGAGTCCCTCCCCGGGTCGCTGTCAGAGCTCTGCAGGTCCAAACAGCTCGCTAGCTGTGTCTGCTTTTAATGGATGTGGGTAATGGGCAGCTGGTAAATAGCCCCGATTGCTCTTATCTACAGGCTAATGCCTCTTGTGCTCCTTTCAATTAAGGTGGGAATGAGGTCAGTCAAGGTTCTGCTTCATAGCTCAGCGGTTCGGTGTCATTAAAGCCTCAGCCTGTATTCATTAACGCCGCCGCCGTGCCACCCGTCCCCTAAGCACACGCTCTGCCTTTCGCTTTCATCCTCTATAAACTAATTAAGAACGTATTAATCCCCCGCTAAGACTTGGGCCTTTGAATCCTTCCTGTGTGAGTCCCTGGCGGTTGTGGCTTCGGCGCCGTGTGTGAGGCGGTCCAATCAGGATGTGGTGGAAGACTTTCGTAGAAGTCACACGTTTAGCCACGGCTGCTTAAGTTTGCATCAATTACAAGAGCTAACAGATACGGGGTGAACTGTAGCGGTGAGTTCAGACGACCGATGCTGCAGTTATTTATTTATCTACTCGGGGCTTTTTCTAACGTTTACTTTAATGACCGCTCTAATTAACCCGCCGCCAAACCGTCTAACAGCAGACGGACGGAGGGAAGAAGATCCAGCAGCTAACCGCCAGAACCCTGACTAGACTAATAGAGTGGCTATTGACACAAACTGAATTATTGAGAACTAAATGTCACATTAGCAGATCATCTCTATTCCTGCTTTAATACAAAATCTATATACTCTTACATCTTTTAATCTTTTTTTTTCTGCAACTGTCATGTTTCAGTATGTTGCGTTACTGTAACACATCTGTCTGTTTATACATGCGTAACTCTACCTATCTATCTCTATCTATCTCACCATATCTATCTCCACCTCTACCAATCTAGCTCTATACATCCATCCATCTATCTAGATCTAGCCCTTTATATCTCATACTATATATCTCTATCTCACCCTATCTGTTTCTATACATCTCTCTATCTCCATCTCTCCATGCTTATCTCCCATCTATCCCAATAACTCTCATGTCTATCTCTATATTTATCTATCTATCCTTATCTGGCTCCCTCTATCTCTATATCCCCATCTATCTCTATCTCATACTCTCTATCTTAAACTATATATATCTATCTCATACTATATATCTATAACTATATATCTATATCTCATACTATATATCTCTATCTCAAACTATCTATCTCTATCTCATACTATCTATCTCTATCTCATACTATATATCTCTATCTCATACTATCTATCTCTATCTCATACTATCTATCTCTATCTCATACTATCTATCTCTATCTCAAACTATCTATCTCTATCTCAAACTATATATCTCTATCTCATACTATATATCTCTATCTCATACTATATATCTCTATCTCATACTATATATCTCTATCTCATACTATATATCTCTATCTCATACTATATATCTCCATCTCAAACTATATATCTCTATCTCATACTATCTATCTCTATCTCATACTATCTATCTCTATCTCATACTATATATCTCTATCTCATACTATATATCTCTATCTCATACTATCTATCTCTATCTCAAACTATCTATCTCTATCTCATACTATATATCTCTATCTCATACTATCTATCTCTATCTCAAACTATCTATCTCTATCTCATACTATCTATCTCTATCTCATACTATATATCTCTATCTCATACTATATATCTCTATCTCAAACTATATATATCTCTATCTCATACTATATATCTCTATCTCATACTATATATCTCTATCTCATACTATATATCTCTATCTCATACTATATATCTCTATCTCAAACTATCTATCTCTATCTCATACTATCTATCTCTATATAGATAGGAGGGGGGATATAGAGATATATCTCTATACCCCCCCACCTCTTGTTTTTGTGTGTTGTTTTGTAGTTTTCACTTGCAGAAATATGAACTTAAACTGCATTAAAGTTCATTTGATCCTGGATTCGCGGCTCAGACATAAAAACAAATGGCCTCCAGGTCGCTGCTTCTCCTTCTGACTGCCAGGCGGCTGTCAAGCGTCCGATCCACCACCGTGTCTCTACATTCATTTTTATCTGTCACATTCGTTTGTGGGCGATAGACGCTGATGCTCGCCTCATTAAGAACTCTCCCTCCTCCTCCTCCTCCTCCTCCTCCTCCTCCTCCCTCACTCTGACTCACGTTCGTCCTTGAGTGACACCCTCGCCGACTTTGACTTTTATTCTACCTGTAATCGTTCTCCTGGTCTGAGCCTCCTTAGAAATCTCTTTGTTCTCGCGGCCCACGTGGCGTTCAAATGTTCCTTTTGTCCTGCTCCTCACCCGTTTCTCCTCCTCTCTATCTGCCTCTCCGCAGGAGCTGGTGGGCAGCAACCCTCCGCAGAGGAACTGGAAGGGAATAGCGATCGCCCTCCTTGTCATTCTGGTCATCTGCTCGCTGATCGTCACCTCCGTCATCCTGTTGACACCAGGTACAGAGAAGGACGGGGGGGGGGGGGGGGGGGGGGGACGGACGCCGTGCACCACATGTGGCTGTGTTTACGCGGCCATTACTATGCACAGACATGCCCATTAGGCCTGGCGATCAATCTCGCCGTGACGAGAGTGAAGAATACAGTTTGTATCTGTCCTTTTGTAGGGGCGGGGGCGGCGTCACGCTCGCAACCCCTCAGCCTCACCGGGGACATTTGTCACTTTTGATCATTTGGTCATAATTGATTTTCCGACACGTTGTGCATGTCGAGCTCAGAAAATCTTGATATGTCAATAATTCCAACATTTGTCCCTCAAAGCATGTTGAGGACAAAAACGTCCCCAATGAATCCCAGAACAAAGAAATCGCAATCGTATCACAGCGAGAAAATACTCCCAAATATCCATAATGTCTCCATCCATCTAATCCATCCACAGAGACTGAACCCCTCAAATTAAATGTGAAGATGTGAAAAACTCCCCCTGGGGAGTAAAATATAAACTACTAGTATAAAAATGTGATCCATTCCAGATAGATCTCCTTGAGTCGATTCATTTACACCACATCGGGACTAAATCGGATTAACGCTTGAGAAATGAGGGCCGGAAAGCCTTCTATTGGAAATTTAAAACTGCCTTTCCCCAAGTCAGTCCAGTCCTTCCTCTCACCGGGGTATATCTGGGTATTAAGTCTGAAAACGACTATTTAAATAGTTTTTGAGTTGTCGCGTTAACACGATAGATCCCCACGACTTTTTCTAGGAAAATTACAACTTAAGTCCGGTAAAATAACGACTTCATTTTCCTAAAATTACAACTTTATTTTCTTAAGATCACGACTTTTTTTCTAGTAAAATTACAAAATAATTCTCGCAAAATAACAAGTTTTTTTCTTGTAAAATTACGACTTAATTTTCGCTAAATTACGACTTTTTCTTGTAAAGTTAGGACTTTGTTCCCGTAACATTACGTCTGTATTTCTTATTATCTCAATATATATTTTTTATTTTGTCGATGCGGCCCTAATATTCAGAGGAAGTACTAATAAACGGAGGAAGAGGAAGTTTTAGGTCCTCAACGATCAGGTGAGAAACGCATGACGAAGGTTCAACCGATGGCGATGGCGATGGCGCCCTCTGTAATCACAAGGTCATCGCCCACAAACCCTCTTCGCTGCTCAAACGGTGAAATGTAGTGAAGGTCAGCTGACCTCACTGACGTTTCCCTTGCTCATTAACACTCGCCTCTTCATCCACCTCCACCTCCTCCTCCTCCACCTGCACACCCACATATTCCATTCTCCTCGCTGTGAGAGCGTCTGCGTTAGTTTTCAGAATGACCTTCAGGTATAATTTCTGTGTTTGCAGATTTGCATTAAAGTTTAATCAGTCGGCCATCTGTTTCCATTCAGCCTCATAAAGTGGGTTTTATTCGCTGCCAGAGCCGAATCAGTCAAGGCGAGCGGCGCCGTGTGAGCTCTGTAATGCAGTTACAAACAATCTCTGTGCCCCTGTTTATGACTTCCTGTCACAGATGATTGCAGGTAATGTTTCGCGGGATGTCACGGGTTTGATGGCGAAGCAGGCCCGCCAATTACCCAAAGATTTATTCTCCATAATCCTTCAGGATCTCGACAGGTGTCAGAGGAGAAATATGGCGGACCGGAGCGCATTAGCGGGAGTCAGAGCTGCCCGTCACCTGCCGGCGCTGACTCCTTCCTGTCCCGCGGCGTTTGTTGTGGCGCCAGATGAAGGAGGGCTGTTTGATGTGCTGTTTACAAACAAAGCCGGCCCAGGGGAGTCAGGAGGAGAGCGGAGGCCGGCAGGTTCTGTTTACATCTTCTACCTGTACCGACTCTTTGTGCTGAAGCAGAACCATTGTTCTGCTTCACGGTCTCATGCCATCAGCCGTTTTGGATTCTGTCATCAGATCCAGTTTAGGTTCGGATAAATCAGGTATCCCGACAAACAGAGGCGGGTTCCACGGGCATCTCCAGCAGAGTGGGTCGTCAGTGCAGGAACAGAACCGGCAGTAAAGGAGCTGTCCGTAAAATTGAGAGGTATCTCTTTGCGTAAAGGGAATACAGTATTCTGAACTAATGGGTTCAAGGTGGAGGTGGGACTGCACCAAGGATGGGCTCTGAGCCCCTTCTTGTTTGCCGTGGGGATGGAGAGACCCACAAAGGAGGTGAAGCAGGAGTCTCCGTGGACTGTGATGTCGGTGGAGGACATTGTGATCTGCAGTGAGAGAAGGTGGAGGTATGTCAGTGTACATGTGTGTGAATCCTGGAGGCAGGTGGAGGTGAAGATGGAGGAGTAGAGGTGGAGAAAATGTCTGGCTTTCTCGTTGCCAAAATAGGAATATTATATTATATAATTTTATTAGTTTATTTTCAGCTGATATAAAATAAAATAATAATAAATTTGAAAGAAAGCCTAGAAGAAACCTTTGGTACCTACAGAAGGAGGCGGGTCATTGACCATGGACCCGGTGATTGACAGAAGGACGATGACGTCTTCTGAAACCAAGACCGTCAATTTTGACAAACGGAGCATCAACAGATTTGTCCTCGCGAACTGATCGCTGTCAGACATACCTACCTACCTACCTGCCTGCCTACCTGCCTACCTACCTACCTACCTGCCTACCTACCTACCTACCTGCCTACCTACCTACCTGCCTGCCTACCTACCTGCTTACCTGCCTACCTGCCTACCTACCTACCTGCCTGCCTACCTGCCTACCTGCCTGCCTACCTACCTGCCTACCTGCCTACCTGCCTACCTACCTACCTGCCTACCTGCCTACCTGCCTACCTGCGTACCTGCGTACCTGCCTACCTCACTCATTCCCTCCACACACACTTATGGATGCACACACATACATACAGCTGCAGATACACACAAATACAGACACACAGACACACACCGACAAAAACACACACAACCACAGAGACACACACACAGACACACACATAAACACACATACACACCTCTGAAAACCTGCTGGAACTCAGCTACACGTTTCTCAGACGTTGCTCCGCTCTGCTTCAGAACATCTGGGTCAGAACTGCCGTGGAGGTTCTGTTCCTGCTGAGGGGCATCAGGATGATTGACAGACTGACAGCTCCCGGAGAGTCGGGGACTCGTCGCTCACGTTTGATGCAGACGAATATGAACCCCAGCAGCTGACGAAGAGTTATTGACGCTGTGTTTCAACGGAGGGAGCCTCAACCCGGGGGACGCGGTCGTCAGGAGGGACGTCCTCCAGTCATTTGTCCAACCGTTGGAGTCTTCCTCCGTTATCCAGTACGAGTAAATGATCCTTTTGGGTCCAGATATAATGATCCTGGTCAGCACCAAAATCTAATGATTGTTACTTTTCTTATATCCGACTGAACCTTTCATCAAAGTCTGCAGATGATGTTTTTGGTAATCCAGCCGACCGCTCTGCTCAGACGGAGCAGAACAAACACATACATTCACCGCGTTGGTTGAAGTAAAAGTGGAACCAGGCGTATTCAATATTTCCCCTAATGTCCCTGTTTGTCTTCGTCCTCGGGGAAACAACAACACAATAACCCTTTTTACTTTTTACAAAGGGTACAAAAACCCTTTTTTTTATCCCCCTAGTGTCGGAAATATGCAACCAACCTTTCCCCAAATCACTCCAGCTCTTCCTTGCACGTAGGTCTACGCTGTTATAAAATATTAAAATGATCCATGAAATATTTTTGGAGTTATCGTGTTAAAACTAAGGATAAAATAGAAATAAAGAACATTGAATTTGACATTAAAGGGTTTAAGTGAGCTGGAAATTCTGAATTTGAGCTTCTGCGATATTTTCAAGGTTCTTTGACATCACACCATGTCTAAAAACTTCTCTATCTCCTCTATCTCAGTGAAAAGTTACTCTTCAGCGATTTTGTCTCGAGTGAAACAGGAAATTAGACAAATGCTCTCTGAGTTTCTGTAAAGTGCGGCCGTCCAAAGTTCCAAGGAGAATTAGTTTTTCCTTTGACCGTGACCCCGCCCCACTCTGCCTCTGATGGCTTTGAATGACGGCGACGTTTCTGACAGACTTCTCAGCGAAGGTCTTCATCGTCGTCACGCTCAGAGAAGCAGACGCAGGAAGCCATGAAGGCGTTTTCATCCCTCGTTACTAAACATCTGCTGCTTCAATCTTCTACCACAGGAAGAATCTCTCTTTGTCTCCCTCTTATTTATGCAGAAACGACTCTTTAGATATTCATGTAGCCGCTCAAAGACATTTCTCCCGATGGTTTATTAATGTTAAAGCTGTAATTACGTCTCTTCTTGCTGTTGGAATGCAGACCAGGATCTTTATTCCCTCGGAGCTCTGGATAAGATTTTATCCCGCCTGTCGTTGAAGTAGGAATAATTCTGCTCTCCTCTGATTCTCCTCTGATCACAACCGCTGGAGGAATCTCTCTGATCCAGAGGCTGATGACGAGGATGACAAGAGGAAGATATTTACTGTGGTTTCATGTCGCCTGCTCCTCTGTCTGCTCCTCCTCCTCCTCCTCCTCCTCCTCCTCCGGCGGCTCTGTCCCGGTGATCAAACGCGTCTGTCGGATCAGAATCACAGAACGCCGTCACACTCCGCCGAGGAAACATTTACAACTCTTATTTCTGACTGTTCGTTAAATCACACCGGTTTCTTTTTCTTTTATCCCTCTGGCCACCGCGGCTTCATTCTAGCCCCCAATCCCCTGCGTTACACAAACGGGTTTATGCTCTTTAAAGTAAACGTAAAGTTTGTGCTTCAGTAGCTCAGAGATTCACAGATGTATGAAAGTTTATATCAGCTTTTGATCCTGGTTTCAACTGCCGGGTCCATCAACTGTGTCTCTGCGCAGGAAGAGACCAGGTCCATCAGAACGTCTCTGTAGTCAGATCCAAACAGTCCAAAGTGAGACGCGTCTCGGACAGTCTTTATGCGACATAAAAGGCTTAAAGACATCTTCTCCTCTCCCTTTCATCCGCCTCCTCCACACATGGAGGTGGAGAATCTGTAACATGCAGCAGCGGATGGTGGATCGAGCATCGGTGGGTGAAAGTAGGCGATAATGAAGCGGCGGAGGCATCTGATGTGGATATGTGAGTCTGATCCGATGATCAGAAGCCTCGCTAGTCTTAATCAAAGACCTGAGGCGGTTTGGACGAGACTCTGCTTTGTGATTTACTTTTTTCTTCATCTCCATCAGCTGCGTTCTTCATTCTCGTACAGCCTCCAGGAAACTGTTGTCCAGAGTTGGACAATAAAATCCTTCATTAGGACGATTCGCTCAGCAATAACCTTAATCTAATAATTCTTCTTACCCTTGTTCTTCTTTGCACTGCAAAATCGTCCTGTTGTACCCAAAACAAATGGTTAGCATGATGCTACGTTATCAGAGATAGCATCATCTGGTTGAATTGTGGAGAAATAGCTAGCATGATGCCGCGTACAGGAAACGTCTCCCGTAGAGGTTTCAGGATTGAGAAACTGACTGGAATTGGAGTTTCTACAGCCTCTAATAGAAATGTTATTATTGTTCTGTCAGACAGGGAGCCGTGAAGATTATAAAGCTTCTGCACATTCCTGCTGGCTGCTGCGATCCAAGTGGAAGCACATAAATGTTTGTGTAATGGATACAGATGGAGGTGCTGAGTCTTTTCTTCGGTTAACGTTGTGTTTGTTTGTTTGTTTGTTTGTTTGTTTGTTTGTTTCACAGGCGAGGACGACCGTCTGGCTCTGAAAGGGAAGGTGACGGTCGCTGACCTCTTCAGAAAAGACTTCAAGGCTCATGACCCCAACGCCAAGTGGATCAGCAGTAAGTTATCTTCCTCACATTACATTTGTGAAATTCAGTCAACCGGACCAGAATCGGACCCTTTGCATCCACGGGGTCAAAGGTCGGGTTGTATTTTTATCTATCACATTTGGTTTTTATATTAAAAAAAACTCCCTAGTTAACAGCCTCAAACTCCGGGGCCTGTGGGATAGAATTGAGTGGCTCTAGTGCCTCTGGGATGTAACATTTTGGTTCTGGTGTCTGAGACTTAATGACAGGGCTCTAGTGCCCCTGTGACACAACGCCACCATAACTGTACTCATGCCTCATGATTTGTTATAATGATGCAGCTTAAGTCACATATGTAATTAGTGCCTCATGAAGTGGCTCTAGTAACATGGCTCTAGTGCCTTTATGACATAATGATGTGGCTCAAGTGCCTTTATGACATAATGGCATGACTCCAATGCCTTGTGTTGTGGCTCTAGTGTCATTATGACATAATGATGTGGCTTTTGTGACATAGCTATGTGGCTCTAGTACCTCATCGCATGGCTAAAGGGAGATAATGAAATGGTTGCGGTGCCTTATGATGTTGCTTCAGTGACGTGGCTGTAGTGCCTCTTTGGCATAATGAAGTGGTTCTGGCGCTTTCGTGATGTAAGGACGTTGCTCTGGTGCTTCTATGACATGGTGACATGCCTCTAGTGCCTCATAATGTGGCTCTCCGGCGTCATCACAAAGCTGTAGTACCATGATGATGAGGCTCTAGTGCCTTTCTAGTGTAACACCATTGCTCTAGTGCCTCTTTGACATAATGAAGTGGTTCCTGTGTCCTTGTGATTTAAAGATTTGGCTCTGGTTCCTGTGATGTCATGATGTGGCTGTAGTGACCCTGTATTGCATTGACGTGGCTCTAGTGCGGATGCCTTGCTGGTAAAGAGGCGGGAAATCAGTGGGTTTAATGTTTCACTCCCACCGATCTAATTCAGCTTTTATCTTTATAACGAATGAGAGCCTATAAATTCAAATGCTTTAAATCTGCAGTTTGTGTGTGTGTGTGTGTGTGTGTGTGTGTGTGTGTGTGTGTGTGTGTGTGTGTGTGTTTGTGTGTGTGTGTGTGTGTGTGTGTGTGTGTGTGTGTGTGATTTCATGCCGTCTGACATTCCGCGAAACAATTTCTCACATATGCTTCAATAGCTGCCCAATTACCTGAAACCAAACCCTCATTCTTCTCTGATCAATGGCGGCGCTGATGCTCCTGTTGTTACAATTTATCACCAGCCGTTTGCGAAGCTGGCGAGGCGGCGGCAGTGTAAACAACGACGGCGCCACGCCGAGTCATTAAGAGGGAAATTATATCGCTTATTTGCTGTGAAGGTAAAACAGCGATCGGCGCTCCGGGAGGATGAGAGGATCTTCACAGCTGGAGTTTCTCCCCCCCCCCCGCCCCAGAGAACTCCTGGAAACATCTGGAATCCTCATATCGCACGGACCCCCGCTCTCTGATTGGTTATAATTACAGTATGTTATCTAAAAAACAATCATTTCATTCATTTTGAAAACATATTTTGTGGAGGTTCAACGGCTCTGAATCCAGATTTTTATGCCACCACCAAAGTGGTGGTTCTGACCCAGTCCTCCAGCCATCACCATCTGGTTCTTGTCGGTCTCACTCACATCATTACAATTTCCAGGTTTTTCTTGATTCCATTACTTCAAGTCCAAGGACAAAAGGTTCACTTGATTTATTCCTCTCACCGAGGGGTTGCCATGGTAACGAGATAATCAATGTTTCACGGGTTATAATGTTATGGCTATAAGTACTCGTACATAAAAGTCACGCTGACTGACACCTGTATCTATTTATTGATACATTCTGATTAGTGTTACATGATGTTAGAGCGGTGGTTTTAATGTTATGGCTCGTTTGTGTGTCTATCAGGGCTTAGAGAAAGAAGCGACTTTGAAGTAACTCCTTCATTTTGAAATTGTCTTCTAATATATGACATGTTTATTTTAACGCCTGAAGCTGAGAGGCATCAAGTTCCATCCTCCTCCAGAAGATGAGATGAGATGAGATGAGATAAAATGAGATAAGATAAGATGAGATAAGATGAGATAAGGTGAGATGAGATAAAAATGAGATAAGATAAAATGAGGTAAGATGAGATACGGTGAGATAAGATGGGATAAAATGAGATAAGATAATATGAGGTAAGATGAGATAAGATAAGATAAGATGAGATAAAATGAGATAAGATAATATGAGGTAAGATGAGATAAGATAAGGTAAGATAAGGTGAGATAAGATGAGATGAGATAAAATGAGATAAGATAAAAAATGAGATGAGATAAGATAAAAAATGAGATAAGATAAGATAAAATGAGATAAGATAAGATGAGATAAGATAAAATGAGATGAGATGAGATAAAATGAGATGAGATAAAATGAGATGAGATAAGATGAGATGAGATAAATAAGATACGGTGAGATAAGATGGGATAAAATGAGATAAGATAATATGAGGTAAGATGAGATGAGATGAGATAAAATGAGATGAGATGAGATAAAATGAGATGAGATAAGATGAGATGAGATAAATAATACTTCATTAATCTCTATTAGAATTAGAGGACTGCAGAATGAAATGAAACCAACTTTTGTTTTCTAGGATATTGGAAAATATACAGAATGAGAAAAATCCTCTGGTGTTTTTAAAGTTTTGGTTGATTGTTTTTAAAGGCGTTTGCATCAAACTCATTAAGACTAGAGATCAAACAAAGAAAAAGGTGGAGGTGTTTCCACATATCCACATGTTTACATTGTAGTGATGTTATTTTTATTCTTTTGTTCACACCTCAACGAGGATCTAAGAAAACCAGAAGTAGTAAAGTAGTAGTTTTTGGAACACATCCAGACACACATATTGGAATGGGGCCATTTTATCTACGTCTGAATCGGCGTAGCGGCGAGTTTTTGCTCCAGCGGACGTTCGATCCGTAAAGATTCTCTTCTGACCATTTATCGCTGAGTCGGAGGAATAACATCTGTGAGATTTAAAACAACCCAGTGAACTTTGTGTTTTTCGAGGCTGGGGGGGCGCGTGGGGGGGCGCCGCTCTGTGCAGGGGGGTCGGCGGAGGAGTCTGGGGGTCTTACCCAGGAGTAATGGGAAGACGGGCATGAGATGGAGCGGAGGATTAATGCCGCCTCAGCAGTAATGCAGCCGTTTTACCGGAGAACAGAGGAGCTGAGCTCCGGATTTACCCCCCATCTGCATTCCGGGCCTCACCTGTGCTCCTGAGCTCTGGGTACTGACCCGAAGACTGAACCAGCAGCAGATGCCTCTGCTCAGCCTGAGGAAGAGGAGCTGGCAGCAGAGCCTCAGGCTCCTCCTCCTCCTTCTGGAAGTTTTCCAGGCACGTCCAGCTGGCGGGGGGTGGTGGGGTGGGGGGGTGGGGGACTGATGGGATGGATTACTCCTCTCATCCTGAGAAACCCAAACCCGGGAGGAGCTGCTGGACCGAGAGGACGTTTGGAAGCGGAGCCTTCCTCGGAGAAGAGGAAGATAAAGGATGTTAATAAATACCAACAGATGTTCTAATAAAACGTAAGAAGAGGAAAGAAACGTTTCTTCAGGTGAGAAACGTAAACCGGGTCCAAGGTGCCCTTCACAAAATCTGTGAGATCCGCTACTTCAGAACTTTACAGGCTTAAAACAGAAAAAAAACAAAAAAGTTACTAAACCAAAAATATTTTCATAATAATTGTGATTATTATCAAAATCACAATTATTGGTATTTAATTATATATATAATTATTATTAGTAATTTTGATTCAATAATTTTATTGAATTAAATATTTTTTTATAAATAATATAAAGAATACAATATATTTAAAACCTAATTACAATATTTTAAAATCATACATAAAAAATAAGATAATAGTAAATTATAAATGCCGCTAAATTAAAAATGAAAATTGAAAATGAAAAATGAATTAGAAAATAAGAATTATGAAATCATGAATATTATTACAACGGATTATATTTTTCATTTCAAATTTACAGTATATAAAAACAAAAACAAAAAACTTTAGGAATTTTTTTTTTTTTTTTATCCTATAATATTATTATAATATCTGTTTCCAAGTCAGTTATAATTTCTTTCTGCTGAACATTTATTGTAACTTTTTCTTGCATCTCAACCTGAAATCGATTTTTCACAGCTCAACTTTTAAAATCGGCGCCGCTGGTGGAGTTGTTTTTTTTTTCTCTCTGAGTGATTCTGGTTCTGGTTCCTCTGATTCTTGGAGCTGCTGCTCCTCTGGATCTCAGACCTGAACCGCTTATTGCAGCTTCACCTGACCCACAAACTCTGTAAACGGATCAACGTCGCCTCAACGAGCCTCGGGGAACATCTGAGCACATCTGGACGCCAAGATCAGCTTGAACTCAAAACACCCATCATCATAAAAATCATCATCATCAGGATTTATGACCATTAATGATTTTTACTTTTGTAAAAAAATCTATACATGTTGCAGCAGCCATTACTCTCCTCCCTCTTAAGGAGGAGGAGGAGGAGGAGGAGGAGGGAGGAGAGGTCCATCAGCTGATTACCGAGTCTTCGTCTGTCATCCCTGCTCAGCCAACCTTCGTGCTTTCGGGGCTTCCTTTAGCATTTGCGGTAATTGTTTCCCAGATTGGGTCTGAAATGGATTTTTTTAAGCCTAATGTGGGCGGGTTCTGTTTTCCCTCCTCACGGCTGTCAATCAGCTCCCTGGAGGCGGGCCTAATATAACCTCTACTGTCCTTAATGATCACTTATTGGGCTGTTTTTACCCGAGACATAACTCTTCCTCGTGTGCTGTCAGCTAGAATTAACATATATATTCTATACCCAAGCCTAATGTGCTTCTCCTCCTCCCCTCCCCTCCCCTCCTCCCCTCCCCTCCACTCCTCCCCTCCACTCCACTCCTCCACTCCACTCCACTCCTCCCCTCCTCCCCTCCACTCCACTCCTCTCCTCCTGCCTCCACAGTCCAACGGATCATCATGTAAAATAAAGTAAAAACCATCCAGGAAGGATGAACACGGCCGTCCTTAGAATTAAATCCACATGTGCTCGCTTTTGATTGGTCACAGCGAGCTTCTTACCCCGTGACATCACATCCTGTTGTGGGAATAGTTGAAGGTTTTGCCTTTTTTCTCTCTGCTTTTTCCTTCGGTTTGGGGTTTCATCTTTGACCTCACATGCTCACCGCATATACGCTGTGCAGGGACGTAGTTCAGATAAAACGCCATCTCGTCCCTCGCAGGCGCCCTTCCACTCAACAAAACGGGATAGATTTCCCTCAAGAGGACCGTCAGTTTGGATCTAATCATGCCCTGTAAAAAGAATATCATTGATGAACCTGAAGAATATCAACTTTAAATAGTAACCTAAATTTAATCAAGTATTTTATTTTTATCTAGTATATGAGTTTAAGTCGTAAATACTTGTTTAAATTGGGTTTAACAAGTTAAAGTAATTCAAACTATTGACTTTTTACAGTGTATTCTAACCTCCATCAGTATTCTGCTCAGTTCTCCGCCGGCGTCTCACATGAGCCTGTTTTTAGAAAAATCCTCAGGAACCCAAACCCAAACACAAACATCATCATCATCATCATCATCGTTGAAGGTGAACCCGTCCCTGTGGGACCCGGCGCCGGCTCTCACAGCAGCTGCTTACCATTTTAACGGCCGTGTTTCCTCTTGTTTGCAGCTCCAGGAAACATCATCTCGCTGATGTTTGTTAAATACGGCGGTGGGGGAGCCATTTGTAAAGCGCCGGCACGGGCGCTGCCCGCCGCCGCCTGGGCTTTGAGAGGGGCTCGTGGTTCTGATAAGAGAGCGGCGTGGTTCGCTTTGTGTGCGCAGTCCACGCCGCATATCTGAGAATTACCGCGTTCCTGAGTGATGCCTCTCAACCCCTCGTCTCACCACTGTTTATGTAACGCCATCTTTTTGGAGAAGATAAGGCGGGGGTCACGCTCCTTCATCGACTCGCCGCCGCTCCGTGACTCGGGCGGAGCGGCGGTGTTTTTGTTTGTGGATGGAGTTCTGCTGTGGTTCTGTTTCTCAGCAATCAGTCACAACAAATTAGCCCGTAGCTAATAGCAACAATGATGGTCGCAAGAGCTAATTCAGTGTCGCAGATCAGCTGTAATCAACTGTAATGGTCCGGTAGCCCACATTCTCCACCCTAGACCAGGTCTACACACCTGTAACAGTCCGGTAGCCCACGTTCTCCAGACTAGACCAGGTCTACACACCTGTAACAGTCCGGTAGCCCACGTTCTCCAGACTAGACCAGGTCTACACACCTGTAACAGTCCGGTAGCCCACGTTCTCCACCCTAGACCAGGTCTACACACCTGTAATAGTCCGGTAGCCCACGTTCTCCACCCTAGACCAGGTCTACACACCTGTAACAGTCCGGTAGCCCACGTTCTCCACCCTAGACCAGGTCTACACACCTGTAACAGTCCGGTAGCCCACGTTCTCCACCCTAGACCAGGTCTACACACCTGTAATAGTCCGGTAGCCCACGTTCTCCACCCTAGACCAGGTCTACAGACCTGTAATAGTCCGGTAGCCCACGTTCTCCACCCTAGACCAGGTCTACAGACCTGTAATAGTCCGGTAGCCCACGTTCTCCACCCTAGACCAGGTCTACACACCTGTAACAGTCCACTAGCCCACGTTCTCCAGACTAGACCAGGTCTACAGACCTGTAACAGTCCGGTAGCCCACGTTCTCCACCCTAGACCAGGTCTACAGACCTGTAACAGTCCACTAGCCCACGTTCTCCAGACTAGACCAGGTCTACAGACCTGTAACAGTCCGGTAGCCCACGTTCTCCACCCTAGACCAGGTCTACAGACCTGTAACAGTCTGGTAGCCCACGTTCTCCAGACTAGAGCAGGTCTACAGACCAGTAATAGTCCAGTAGTACACAGTTCAGAACCAGTCTGCAGACCTTGCACACTTATGACCCGGTCATAAGCGGTCCTTCTCTAGACCACTTTGGTAGGTTGTTACCTCTGCAGACCAGGAACTGCAGTTCTGGAGACGCTCTGACCTCAGAACTCATTTTTCCTGCTTCACAGAACATCAACTTCAGACTAAAACTCCACCCACTGACAGACAGGCGCCATGGCAACAAGACAAACACGTTAGTCTTCCTTCCCCTGCCGGTGGTTTTAATGTTGTGGCTGATCGGTGAAGGAAACAGCAGGTGCAGAACTTCCCTTTGGAGGTGGCCCAGATTCACGGCGAACGTGGATGCGTGTTCTGAGGAGGCGTCTCGGCACCGGTTTCGTCGTCCCTTTTAAGCGCCGCGGCGCCTCGTCGTCTGACAGAAACAAACTGTCGGCCTCAGAACCGTCTGTGGATCAGCGCCTCACGCAGCCGTCAGACAAAAGCATCTGATGCAGAACCGCGGAGGAAGAGCAGCTCGTGATAAATTCAGCGGCTCCTCCGCCGCTAAAGTCAAGTCGACATCTGAGGAGTCTGGCGTCGGTTCTGATCCGAGTTTCCCACCCGGCTTTGAGGGAAGAACCCTCCCAGAGGCTGCGGATCAGAACCAGGATGTTTGGATTCCAATTGAAGGTTTTTTACTGATGAATGGAAAGAATTCAAAGTCCTTATCTCCGCTTCTGATCTTCTTCCGCGGCTCTGAGGTCAAAGGTTAAAGAGAAAACCGGAGTTTTCATTATCGGTGCCTGGAGACGCCCGAAGCTCCGACTTTGTGTTAAATTACCGATTTATGCTCCCGTTTATTCTTCCGTCATAATGTTTTATTACTTTTTAGTTTGCCATTTCATGTCTTTTCTTTTCTTTTTCAGATGTATTTTCTTCTGTTGCTTTTATTTCCTTCTGCTTTTATTGCTTTTATGAAGTGACGTGATGTTTTATTGCTTTACCCTCTTCATTCTCTTCCTCTTTTTATGGGCCGTTGTTTTGCCTTTGTCCCGATCCTCGTGTTTTGTTTTTTTTATCACCTTACACGAGTTTGTCGTCGTGTTTTTAATTCCTCTTCCTGTCCTGGTTTCCTTCCAGCGTTTCTCTTAACCTTCTATTTCTGCTTTTCTGTTATTATTACGATACAAAATACTTTATTGGTTCCATCTGGGGAGTTTTTTCGGGGCGGCTACATTTATGAAATGTTGTTCCACTTTTAACAGTAACATCGGGAACAAAAAATAATGAATATTAACTCAAAACATATTTTGCAGAGCTTAATAACAGCAAATAATTCAATTTTTAATGGTGATATTATTGTTATAATATTTTTTACCATTACTCTCATAATTATTATTATTATATTCATCATCATAATAATTATTTTTAATTATTTCATATTATTATGATGATTATTTTAATTATTATTGGTGTTATTATTTTTATTGTTATTATTATTGTAATTAATATTTGCGTCATCATCATTAACCATTTTATTATTGTTATTAATCTTATTAAGATGATTTTACATGATTATGATTATTATTGATGTTATTGTTATTATTATATATATATATATATATATATATATATATATATATATATATATATATATATATATATAAATATATTTTATTTAAATATTGTTATTATGATTATTATAATAATGATTTTTCTTGTTATTTTTAGTATAATTGAAGTCACCATGATCATTTTTGTTATTGTTACTGATATTATTATTATTAATTCAATGTATTTATTTTTGTATAATTATTAATAATAATATGATTGATTTTATTTTTTTTATCATTATTATAATAATTATTATCGTCGTCATTATTACCATTTTCATAATCGTTATCATTATTATAATTATTATTAAGCATTATTATTATTGTACTCAATTAATAAGCAGGTGTTACAGCTAGCTGAACATTTTTAAAAATAATAATAATTACATAAATATATCTTTAAATATAATAGAATTGTGATTTTCGCGGTAACTCAAAAAACTGTTTCATGGATCTTTTTCAAAATTCTGGACCCACATAGACTTTAGTGTGTGTGTGTGTTTTTGTTTGTGTTTAGTGTGTGAGGTCATAATTTCCCGACCGGTACTTTACTCCAGTAGTTCACATTTTAACCCCTAGGGGGATTCGTTTTATTTTTTGTAAGTGAAAACCCTTTTTTATCTGACATCAGGTCACATTTAAGTTGAGGAGTTAAATGCGAGGGGTTTGCTTGTAGATCTCAGGGGATTGTTGTTGTTTTTTGGTGGATTTACTCTTAATGTCGGGGGGGGACGGCGTTGGATTATTATTTATGAATTATAAAGTTTTTAACCGACTTTCTTTGTCTTTTTCGCCGGATTACAGAAAAAACACAAGATGTATTTTCATGAATCGTTGTAGGAAGGCGGGGATTCTGATCCCATTAGGATTTGTGGTGGTTCTGGGTAAAAGGGGCGGAGTCAGAAGTGTACTTTCCTCTCTTTGATACTGACTATTAGTAATATTTTGCTCCGCCTCTCCACCCGGTACCAGCGATCGAACCCGCTGAAGAAAGCAGCGGCCGTCTGTTTCTGCCGGCAGAGATGCGGTTCATTAACAGACTGGCGCTCAGATACCCATCATGCACTTCATCTGATGTACGCGTTGTTGTCGGAGTCATAAATGATGGAATCTCTCTGCAGCGGCTTCTCTTCTATGTTTGATGCGTTCAGGTTCCTCCGACGCCGACGGCCCAGAACCCCCCGCTCTCACATCTGAGCCTTGACACGGACATTCTGAATTCATGGCAGCAGCCTCGTCCTTCGGAGTTCACACCTCAGCCGTGTTTGTTTAATGTAGCAGAACAAAGCATGAGGGCTGCTGGGTAATTTATTCCCCCGAAATGTCTGGGATATTATTGGATGCTTCTTGTTTACGCTGGAACTCCAAAACTACTTCATGGATCACTTTTCAAATGTTAAACCCACATAGACCTCAGAGCGAGGAACCAGGGGGTAATATATGTTAGTGCAAGGAAGAACTGGATTGATTTTGATCTTAATATCGTTCTTACTTTGGGGAGCTTTGTTTCTTTTTTCTTTTTTTTTAACTAAGAATAATGTGGAAACTTAACAAATTCATTTTATTATTAGAGGAGTTCAATCGGGGGGATTGCTTGTACAAAGAGGGGGTCTGGGGACTTTTCGGGGACATACCCTGGTTGCCGGGGACGACATTGAAAGCGCGGTGACTCGCTGTGCTTCTGTTGTTATTATTATTAATGTTATGATTATTATTTAGCCGGCGCTAGACTCTCTAATGACCCTAATTACTACAAAGACTGACGGGTCTTTGAGTTCAGGTCACGACTGCGACGCCGACCAACGAGCGAGGAACGGAGGAAGCTGGCGACGACCGTGGATGATGGATCAAACGGCGGCGGCGGCGGTTGTGGATTTATGAGGCGTTCAGGAACAGCTGGCAGACGGCGGTGAGAAGAGAGTCACTCCAGAGGCAGCGAGTCAAATCTTTGACACAACGACTTCGAGATTAATTGCAAATTGAGGTTAGAGGTTAAGAAAAGCACAAGTTCCCTGCAAGTTGATGGAGGGTTGGCGAGAACGCCGGCTCCCTGGGGGGTCGTCAGGGGGAGGAATATGCAGTGAGATGAGCGGCGGGCGAGTTTTTTTAAAAGGAGGTAATGTTAAGCAAATTCTCTACTCAAGCGCTTTCACGGGTAATTGACTTGGATAAGGAGAAGGATTCTGTTGGACCGCGCCAGACAGAGTCCTGATGACGAGGCAGTCGCCGCACAGCTTCTCAAGGACAGACGCCTCGCCATTCCAGACGACGGTGTTCTCAGAATAGTCATTAAAAGCTGGATTTTGTGGCTTGATTACGTTTTAGTGATTAAAAATACCGCGAGGATCATCAGTCCTCCGTCTCCGGCGGTCTGAAGACACGTCTCAAATCCACTCTCCAACTCCTGAGAGGTTGTTTTTCTTCTCTCTGGTTCTGGTTCTGGTTCTGACCTGCTAGCTCCAGGAATCATCCGTGTTCGTGTGATGATGACCGGCTTGTTTTCTGATGTCCTATAGGACGCCTGTCTGCCAGTTTTCACCAGGCGATTGCTCAAAAACCAGAATTGGACCCAATCGCAGACAGTGGAGGCAGAACCGGTGCCGGTGAAGGTCATTTAAAAGCCAAAGGGTTTATGGGATGATGAGGACAGCGAGGGTCAGAAGGAGTCGGTCCCGGCAGGCACAGTTAACGCCTCTTCCTCATTGGCCCCTTTGACTTCTGGTGTCCCCCAGGGCTCCGTCCTCGGCCCCTTACTCTTTTGCATATACATGCTGCCACTGGTTCTGATAATAATCGGGTTCAGTCACGTTTTTTCTGGATCAGAAATAGCCTCAAATGCACTGATCACTGACTGCCACTGATCCAATGATGTTGATACCGCTGAGGACGGGTTCTTGTTGAATCATCAGAACTTTTGGTCCCTGAGAGGAAATCAAGGTGAGAGACAAGAACAACATGATGACATCAATTACATTTTTAAGGTTACAAACCGATTCAAGTACGGAATAATAACAGAACCTGTCGGATACTGGCGCTGAATTCCAGGGACGGGTTTCAAAAGTGAGCAGCACTCGACTCTGGCTGTGAGGTTGAAGGGTTCTGGAGGCTGCCATCTTTACTTTTGAGGCGGTAAACAGGTATCCGAGCCCACATTGAAGCTGTTTCCAGGTTCTTTATGTCCAAGTCCTGCTGAGAATGGCGGAGGAACGCCAGCGGCTCCTTGAAGGTTAGAACTTTAATTGGACTCCTGTCGCCTTCAGATATGCAGAACTCAAAGAAAGCAAACGGCAGAAAGGGAGACAAACATTGTCTGTTTTTGAAAAGACCAGACAGCAGGGAGCAGAAAGGCCTTCTGCAATCCGCCAACCTTATTGTTGAACTCATAATAAAGCCCATAATAAAAAGAGACAGACAGCAATTAAGCCAGGAGCCACTCGCTGATGGACGTCCCCGATAAACAAAGATGACTTCCAGCGCGAGGAGCGGCCGGCGCCGGGTTCGGCAGCCGCTCAGGGAGGTTTCACATTCTGTCACCGGGTTCAAGCTTCTGCTCATTTGTTTGTTTCTGCCACTCATTTATCAGGGACACCGGTAGAGATTATAAAACGCAGAGATAACGTTCGGGAAGGAAACCACGTGATTAGGAAACGTACAGCAGGGACTTTTTAATTAAAACTGCAGCTGAAATTCTTATCGACCTATATTTCACCAGCCGGTGTGTGAGAAGATTTAAGCATCAGGGATTTTTGTTTTTAATAGCCACAGACGGACCAAAGTCTTCCCTCAGTCCTTCACCAGTCATCATCCTCGGACTGGAACAAATGACCTGAGGCTGACGGTAAAAGTAGAGGAATCTAACATCACAACCCCGACGACGGACCGATAATCCGTCCTTCCAGGAAGCCTCAGACTTCTCCTGGACCGCTGCTATTTTTTGGCAAAACTTCTTGGAAACTAGGATGAGTGATCAAATTTGCAGATAAGTTGCGGAGACACGGTCAAAATTCCAGAGGTCGTGCAGGATTCACGGGTCATTTTAATTCTTGTAAATCCAAAGTTTCTGGAAAGGCTGACAGAGGAAAAGGTTTCCCGGTGACTCCTTGGAGGTCGAGGTTCGAATGAAGCGAATGAAGTCTTTCCTTCCGTATTTTAAAAGGATTTTTCATTGGTTTCTTTTGCATATGATCAAAATTAGAAAAGTCGTGATCCAAGGCATGAATCTTTATTTTATTCCATAAATACTAGTGAGCAGAGGAATGTTGAGAAATTGACTTTACAATATTGAAGTTTTCAGTTACAGACAAGTCTGACCCAGCTGTACTGATTGTGAATGAAAGTTCATTTCAAAACAGGATTCCCAGCATTTTTGTCTGTTGAATGATAAAAAAAACATTTGTCTGTTGAATGATAAAAAAAAAACATTTCTTTTTGTGCGAGGAAAAAAAAATTTTTTTGTCTGACTGAAAGAAAAACTTTTTTTTTTGTTCGTTTATCGGAAAAAAACTTTTTTTGGTTGTTGAACAGAAAAAACATTTTTTTTTTGTCTGACTGAAAAAGAAACTTTTTTCTTTGTCCGTTTATTGGAAAAAACATTTTTTTGGTTGTTGAACAGAAAAAAAAATTTTTGGTCAGAAGGAAAAAAAAACTTTTTGGTGCTTTTTTTGAAAGGAACAAAAATGTTTTGCTTGTTGAATGAAAAAAAAAATTGGGTTCAATGGAAAAAAAAACATTTTTGTTTTTTGAATAAACAAGAACATTTTCGGTTTTGCAAGGGAAAAAAAATGTTTTGTCTGACTGAAAAAGAAACTTTTTTTTGTTCGTTTATCGGAAAAAACTTTTTTTTGGTTGTTGAACAGAAAAAACATTTTTTGGTCAGAATGAAAAAAAAACTTTTTCGTGTGTTTTTTGAAAGGAAAAAAAATGTTTTGCTTGTTGAATGAAAAAAAAAATTGGGTTCAATGGAAAAAAACATTTTTGTTTTTTGAATAAACCAGAACATTTTTGGTTTTGCAAAGAAAAAAAACATTTTTGTCTGAATGATAAAAAAAATTCTGTTTGTTAAATGGAAAAAAAAAACATTTTTGTTTGTTTTTGTTTTGTTAAATTGAAAATAAAGATTCTGTGTAAACCCTCATTCAGGACATTTAAAATGCTAAAACTTTTTTCTTTAACTGCACCAGAGAGGAAGCCGCTCATCCCTCTCAAACTATCCTAGAATTAAAGTCCTAATAAAGAGCTTCAGTTTACTGGGAGGCGTTTTTCTCCAAACATAATTCCACTTATAAACGATGCGATCTATAATATCCCACATAATCTAATCCTAGTTGTACTTTCACAGGTTTACTGCACATTTTTAAGAACAAATCTAATGAATCTAAAGACCTTTTAATTCCACTGAAATGAAAAATGAATAACATAACTGCGACTGGAGGAATCAAAATAGACCCCGATAAACATGAAACACTTATTTAGTTGTAACAACAGGAATTTAGTGCTGCAAACATCACTGCCTTTTAATCAGCAAAAATAATTAGTAGATGTAGTCCAATGGAAGACAATGTAACATGTATGAACCAATGAGATGAACGTCAGGACGCTTTTTCTATCGACTACGATTTTCTTCTACATAAAATGCGTACCCCTTGACAACTCTGAAATCCAAACCAGATTACCCTTTTTTTTAACGTATAAACAAACAGGAAATTGTTTTAATGGTATTTTTTTGAACTATAGGATAATATATTGGAAAAATGTGTCATATGCTGACGATAACATGTCATATGCTGACGATAACGTGTTATATGCTGACCTAAACGTGTTATATGCTGACGATAACATGTCATATGCTGACCTAAACGTGTTATATGCTGACGATAACGTGTCATATGCTGACGATAACATGTCATATGCTGACCTAAACGTGTTATATGCTGACGATATTGTGTTATATGCTGACGATAACATGTCATATGCTGACGATAACATGTCATATGCTGACCTAAACGTGTTATATGCTGACGATAACATGTCATATGCTGACCTAAACGTGTTATATGCTGACGATAACGTTTCATATGCTGATGATAATGTGGTTGTAGCCACAGTGGCTAATGCTAGTGTATATACTTGAAGTGCGCTATGTTAGTTAAGTGAACCACCACCAAATAGACCATAATAAGACTTTTAAGTTTGTCTTGACGATCATACCAACATAAGCCATCAGGCATCAATCAGCTGAAAATCCAGTCGATCCGTTCTGCTCTGCTCTTAATATAAAAAACAGATTAGCAGATATTTTCCTTACTAGTCCAATGGATGAGAACTTCTCTGGTGATGAACCTCACTGTGTTCCCTTTGAGTGTTGTTAACCCTCGTAACGGTAAAAAAACAAAAAAACAGGAGACGATACAAAGCCCTGAATGAATTGAAGAGAACCGAGATCTCCAAGAAAGGCTCAAGTGGAAATGGTTAGGACTGAGAAAGGCGCTCCCTTCTATTCAGGGTCATTTCACTTCCCGAGAATCCATTTTTCTTGAAATAGTCTCCTTTTTAGCCCCTTTTTTATGTCTTTGTAATTACGGTTTCCTATTACTTAAAAGGAAAAAGGTTTGGTTGAAGCTTCAGCGAAGCCCCGAGTACAAAGAGACCGGTGAAGTGTTAGAAGAACCTGTTTCCCAGCTGAAGGGTGTCGGGTAAATGGACTGTAAGCGCGGCTTGATTGCTACCTTTATTGTCGGAGAGCTGGTGTTTCTTCCGGGGTACAGCTGGTTTTTAATGAATAGAATTACACCGAAGGGAAAGTTTCCTGGCGAAAGTATCTGTTCCAACTTTAAAGATATTTGTGAAAGCAGATATCTCGCTCCTTCTATCCTTCACCGGGTCTTGTGGATATTTCTCAAGCGGTTTTTGCATTATTCCAATGACAGCCAGTAAACAAACAGTCGTATGTGGAAGAAACTACCTTCGACTTTTGACTTGGGATCCTCTCTTCTCAACCAAGAGGCTCCTCAGTTCCATCTGACCGGTGGGGAGTCGATTATTTAACCTCCAGTGATGTGGATGACACTTAGAGAGTTGTTAGGTCACATGAGCCCATACTCTACTCAACGGAACACGTACTCTATTGACTAGAGCCTAAACCTACTCACTAGAGCCTATTCCTACTCACTATAGCCTATTCCTACTCACTATAGCCCGTACCTACTCACTACAGCCCATACCTACTCATTAAACTTCAACTCAACCAACTATTGCAATTATGACCAGAAAACTTCTGACTAGTGTCAGAAATATACAACCCGCCCTTTTCCCAAAATCACTCCAGTTCTTCCTGTCACTAAAGTCTATGTGGTCATCAAATATGAAAATGATGCATGAAACGTTGTTTGTGTTATGGCGTTGAAACGCCGGAGATGATGATGACGATGATGATGATGATGCCATTAAATCCCAGACTTTTCGGTGATATAAATATCACCTCGACTTTCTCCCTCCCTTTCTGAGCCGAGAGCCTTTTCCTCGCACCGCCGCCTCCCCGCGGAGAGGTTGGGTCAGGACTGCGCCCAGGGCAGGATGCTGTAATAATAAGACATACTACTGTGGAAAGGTATAGATCACAGCAGAAAAGAGCGCCCGGGGCTAACGCACAGCAAGCGAAGAGAGAGAGAGAGAGAGAGAGAGAGAGAGAGAGAGAGCGAGCGGGAAGGAAAGAGATTGAAGGTCGGACCTGACGCCTGGGGTGGTGTGAAAGGATAGATGGCTCTCGCTTTTAGAAGGAGCAGAAAACAAAGAGTTGGGGAGGTGGAGGAGGGATGATTAGGTCTGAAATGATGATCTCAGCAGGCGGGCTGATGAAAGGGCGGCGACGGGGAGGATCGGAGACCTGCGAGGTTTCGTAGGATGTGTGGATGAAGGAGTTTGGCGAGGCCTTAAGATGAAGAGGAGTCCAGTCCATCGCCGCGACCCCTGATTTATCGTCCCGTTGGCTTCCTCTCATGACAAGCCCCGTCGACTGTGATTAGAAGTCCACCGATTGTCCGGATGCCCAACTAAGATGTGGTGCATGTTTTAAAAAAAGAGCACAAGCGCCTTTATTGATGGCCGTCACCTCCATGAAGGGTTCTCTGGAAAATACGTGAGTAAAATACGATCTATTTGAGTGAAATGCGATCTATTTGAGTGAAATACGATCTATTTGAGTAAAATACGATCTATTTGAGTGAAATACGATCTATTTGAGTGAAATACGATCTATTTGAGTAAAATACGATCTATTTGAGTGAAATACGATCTATTTGAGTGAAATTCGATCTATTTGAGTGAAATACGATCTATTTGGGTGAAATACGATCCATTTGAGTAAAATACGATCTATTTGAGTGAAATACGATCTATTTGAGTAAAATACGATCTATTTGAGTGAAATACGATCTATTTGAGTGAAATTCGATCTATTTGAGTGAAATACGATCTATTTGAGTGAAATACGATCTATTTGAGTAAAATACGATCTATTTGAGTAAAATACGATCTATTTGAGTGAAATACGATCTATTTGAGTAAAATACGATCTATTTGAGTAAAATACAATCTATTTGAGTAAAATACAATCAATTGAAATATTTGAGTGAAATACGATCTATTTGAGTAAAATATTTGAGTGAAATACGATCTATTTGAGTAAAATACAATCTATTTGAGTAAAATACGATCTATTTGAGTAAAATACGATCTATTTGAGTAAAATACAATCTATTTGAGTAAAATACGATCTATTTGAGTAAAATACAATCAATTGAAATATTTGAGTGAAATACGATCTATTTGAGTAAAATACGATCTATTTGAGTAAAATATTTGAGTGAAATACGATCTATTTGAGTAAAATACGATCTATTTGAGTAAAATATTTGAGTGAAATACGATCTATTTGAGTAAAATACGATCTATTTACGCCAGTCGATTCGTATGCTAACGTTCTAATTTTGGCTAAATCAGACAAACATTTTAGAAGATTATGTCTGTAAAAGACTTATTGTTATATGTTTCGTGAGAAAGTTCTTCCTAGTATGTAACGTATAAACGATTACAGCAGAATATGATAAAACAAGATGAATCTCCTCATGTGGATTCATGAACACCAAATTCGCACAAAATCGGGCAGACAGTTGAGAAATAATGGGCCCAAAAAACATTTGGAGACAAAGCTCCCCTTAGTGTCGTAAATATACAACCGACCTTTACCAGAACCGCCCCCGTTCTTCCTCGCATTAAGGTCTAAGTGGCTATAAAATAGGAAACGATCCATGAAATGGTTTTTGAGTAAGTGCGTTAAAACGCTGGATCTGCGGTGGCGACTTTTCCGGGGCCAGAATAATGTACGCGATCGTTATTGTACGTTTTTCTTGCTCCGGTCCGACCCAGTGAACAGGTGTGTTTACATTCTAACTGCTCTGATTCATCTTCTAGGGCCAAATGAAACGTCGGAGCCCCGCTTTTATACCCGCCACACGTATCCCAGCTTCGGGGGTGACCCCTCTGATAATTGCGACGCCCCCTGATAAATAAAAGTTTCTCTTTTTTTTCGGTTTGCTCTCACATGGAGATAATCTAATTGATATTAAAAATGGAGCCTCCTGTATAATTAAATGATGCTGTTGGTGATGAAGAGCGCCAGTAACTTCATTAACATTGATGAATATTTGCTCTTCCTGCGTTCCGGCAGCTGTTACGTAAGGAGACGCGTCCTGTTTTTCATTTTAGGGCCGCTTGATGACTAATAAATGCAGGAAACGAGACACTTTTACTACCGGCGGGTCGAGCCCAGCGCGTAACGTCAGCGGTACCACAGAGCGGTCTTTGGCTTTATTTGTTCTCCGTGTTTTGGGTTTAGGGAAATATTCAACTTTAATTAGATTATCAACATTTTGATGAAATAGTTTTTAAGGAAAGTATTTGCAACTTTTTTTAAGAAATTCTGTTTAGTTAGATCTCACATGCTTTAATACGCCAAGAATTCGCCATAGTTAATGCCTCCTCCTCGGTGGCGCCTTTGACCTGTGGTGTCCTTCAGGGCTCCATCCTCGGCCCCTTACTCTTTAGCATGTAGATGCTAACACTGGGTCACATGATTAAAAGGTTCCGTCACTTTTTTTCAGGACGAAATAGTGACTGAAAGTCAGCTCAACCAAACAGTTGAGCAGGATATCAAAGGGTAAGGATTTTACATTTAGGCTCCGCCCCCTGTGGTTGGAAGTGTCGCTTCAACTGTAGCCAATCACACGTAGCTTCTTAAGGTCATTTCAGCCATTTTTTCTGTCGAGCGGTTACAAAAAAATGGAGGTTTTTGTGAATATTTTATCCTTGAAAGTGAAAAGTATCTGGTCTTTTTGGGCTGGTCATCAGAGGTTGGTTCTGGCCAAAGGAAAACTGGCGAACTGAAAACCGGGTCATGGGCCCCCGAGGCTCACTGAGGCCACTGAGATCTCAAGGACCCCTTTTTCCACTGAGGCAGTTCCTGGGCTTGGGCTGGTTCCGTGCCAAACTTGGAACCGTTCCTTAGCTTTTCCGTTTCTAAGAACCCTTAAAATGGATTATTGAGAAGAACCAACAGCCTGCCGGGCTAGAAGCAAACAGCATGAAGAGAAGTTCTGCTGTAACACTGAAAGAGGTCCGGGAAAGGGGTCCGAATTAAAACACATGAAACACTGAGGTTTGTCTGAAACCAGAGCTCTTCGGCTCTATACCATAATGGTTCTGAACAAGACCCGGACCCAGCTTCTGTGTTACTGGCCTTATTCTACAAGAGGTTTTTATCCATATTCTTTTGTTTTTGTATTCAGAAAAAGTAAGTAAGGATTTCTCTCTCTCTCTCTCTCTCTCTCTCTCTCTCTCTCTCTCTCTCTCTCTCTCTCTCTCTCTCTCTCTCAGGTAACGAGCTGCTGTACCGCGATCGTGACGGAAATGTCGTCAAGTTCAACGTCGACTCCGATGAGAAGTTCATCCTGGTGCATAACAAGAAGTTTGTGAGTCCCCTCCCTCTACTTTTCTCACAATCCCGGGACGAAGAAGCGACTGGCCATGAATTCAATTAAAGCTTTTTAGAGTGTCAGCAAATGAAAAGCACCCAAAGCTCTTTTTGTTTAACGCGGCTTCATCAAACCGTCCAGTATCGTGCGTGAGAACGTGAGCCGCGTAGCTAAGACTCGGCGGCTCGGGTGACGACACACAACATTATGTCCGCCATCGAATCGCCGCGGCCCGTTGCAAAGATTAATGCAACTCCCATTTGCTCCAGGAGGCGAGCGATCCATCAAAGGCAGTCATTTAAGGACCGGTTTAATGAAAAAGTACCACGCATGGTTAAAGGTCTCATCTTTTTGTCTTTTATTTTCCCGCTTACATCTGCTTTTACTTCCCAGGAAATGTACAAAGCCAGCAAGTACGAGGTTTCTCCCGACATGAGGCATGTGCTGCTGGCCTACAACGTCGCACCGGTGAGCTTCTCATCTGTTTGCTTGTTTTTTGAATTAGCAAAACTGACAGCCAAATATGTCAGCCGCCTCCACGGGGGGGGGGAGGAGGGAGGAGGACGGGTGGAGGGTGGGTGGGGGTGGCGTGCTGGATCCTACTGTGGGGAAAGCAGAGGAGATAGCAGGGAGGTTGGAGGAAGTAATTATGGCGGATGTGTGGCGGCCTGTCGCACTCCGCTGCCTGTCGCACTCCGCTGCCTGTCGCACTCCGCTGCCTGTCGCACTCCGCTGCCTGCCAGCGACGGCGTCCGGGAAACCGGAATAGTGGAGTGGAACTGTAGCGAGGGAAGCAGGAACACAAAGGGAGCCGGTGGCGGGCGGCGGGCGCTGCAGCAGCTCGCAGTCAGCGAGATAAAAATCGACTCAAGGAGCAGGAAGTATTGGCGGGGAATATATCATTTCTGAGCAATTCTCCGATAAAGTGTCCCCTGATGGCGGCGGCGCTGGCAGCTCCTTCATACGCATCACAGCGCCGCCGCTACTAATAGAGACAAGGCCACAACATGGAGGCCCTTGTTACTGAAACGCCATCAGAAATGCAAAAGAAACCAATTGGAGATATTGTGTCCGCTCTCTCGTTCCTCAGACCAGACCCTCAGAACCTCAGAACCAGAACAGAACCAGAACAGAACCATATAAAGGCTGCACAGATGCACACCGTGTCTGTTAAACATTTTTAATTTACATCTTTTCCTCTGCATCCTCCTCTGTCAACTCAACCAACTGTATGTCCTCTATCACCTCATACACAGAAGTCCTCTATGCTCCTCCCCTTCTTCTCCTGCCTGCAGCTCTGCCCCCAGCATCCTTCTACCAGCAGATCCACTATCCCGCCTCTTCACGGGTCAGAACCATCTCAATCTGTCCTCTCTGACTTTGTCTCCAGGACGTCTAACCTGGACTGTCCCTCTGATGTCTCCTTTCTAATCCTGTCCTTCCTCCTCACTCCCAGAGAACATCTGAACATCTTCATCTCTGCCTCCTGTCTTCTGGTCAGAACCACCGTCTCTAAACCATCCAGCAGAGATGCCCTCACCTCCATCTTGGAAACCTTTCCCTTCACTCCTGCTGCTGCTCTTCTGTCACAGATAACTCCTCACACCCTTCTCCACCCTGCCTGCAGTAGCTTCTCCACCTCCGTCTTTCTCACCATTGCTCATCTCTCCAGGTTTTCCACCACCTGCTCCCTGCACTCCTCACAATGTCCTCCACCAACATCATAGTCCATGGAGACTCCTGCCTGACCTCCTCTGTCAGTCTGTACAAACAAGAAGGGGCCGAGAGCCGATCTTTGGTGCAGTCCCACCTCCACCTTGAACCCATCCGCCACTCCTGCTGCTGCTCTCATGCGTATCCTGTTCCACTCGAACATTCTTCTCCGTCACTCCAGCCTTCCTCATGTAATCCACTGCAGACAGGAAACCTCCAAAAAGGCTCTCAGGTCTGGAGATGACCCCACCCGGTTATCCAGCCATCACAGTTTGACCCTTATCAGGTCACTCCGATCCCGCTGCCTTTTGTATCCCGCCCACTGACAGGTGTCATGGTAGAATGTATAAAATCAGTGTTATTCCCCTTCCCCTCTCTGAGGTTACAATGTTATAGCTTATCAGTGTATGAATCCATGAGGGTGAGGGTGAGGACCCCCCCCCCCCGCCCCCCCCCGCCTGCATCAACGTCTGCTCTCTTCAGGGCTCAGTTTACACCGTCAGGGTCAGTCGTTCCCGCCATGCGGCAGCTTTAAGACGTTTCCTGTTGTTCGCCAGCAGCCGGCGGAGAGAGATGAACTCTTTTCCTCTTACGAAGGGGGCGGAGCTTCCTTCCACGCCGTGTCTAAATAGGCAGATGAAATATGTGAAGTCATTTGGACTTTGCACCTGTTGTTGGTGTGTGCAGGGTGCTGGCAAAGATGAAACGGCGTGCTGCTGCCTGATATGAATAGAATACATTATGGCGCTCTGGAGGTGTCAAGTGTGTCGTGCTGCATGTGGCGTCAATTGATATTCCATCCAGACTTCCATCACCTTGATGGATGACAGTCATTCCTGCTGTACGCCGGCAGCACGCGGTCACGCTGCAGCAGACGTACACTCACACTCACACCTCGTCTCCGTAACATGTTGTATGGATCACTGGTGTTCATAATCAGCACGCCGTTTGCATACTAAACACGCGTCTCCGGCAGGAAGTGACTTTCAGACATTCCTGCTCTGCTCCTGAGCGCCGCCTGTTAGTATGCACGACAAGACCGTCTGTCAAAAACTGCTCACAAATACTTTCTTACGTGAAAAGCGGGAGATCGATGCAGGATTACATCGTACGTTGTTTTCTTTTGTCAGATCCCTTGTTCACCTCGGATGTATGGAAGCTGAGAGCTGCCATGTTGGCAGAGAATTATTTCTGCTTGTGTTCTTGAGATAACTAAAGATTTAATTATATTGTTACTATTAAACTCATATGCTAAAGAGTAAGGGGCCAAGGGTGGAGCCTTGAGGTACACCTCATGTGAAAAAGGCCACAAAAAGGGAGGCATTAACCCCGGCTTCTTAGAAAGTTCTATTTGATAAATAAGATTTTTTTTCTTTCTTGCATGACTGGACTTACTAAAAAAAAAATAATGTAAGTTGAGAAAAAAAAACGCTAAAACGCTAAAAAAAAACGCTTTACCAAAAGGTTGAGCCAACTTAATTAAAATGTTTTCTGTGAAATGCAAAATTTCATCATGAATTAATAATAAAGTATTTAAAAACATGCTTGACTAAACAATTTGCCAATTTATGGTAAAGTTAGCATGTCAAATATATTAAAGTAATATAATAATATTAATTATTATTTGATATAATTTTGATGAGAGCCTTAAAGGATTAAGACAACTTTTCCCCACCAATGGAAAGTCACGGATAACAACTTTGGGTGTCGCCACAGCGACGTGTACGCGGTCACAAAGAGCTTCTATAAAAGACATTTCTACCGTAGTTAAACCTTGATTGAAATATAATCTGATGTTATATATGTGTTTATCAAAAATAGAAAGTCATTTATATTTTTTGTTGTTTTTTCATGAAGTTGATAAAGGTTTTAGTCCGAGTCACATGACTGCACGACCAGGAATTTTGAGTTTCATAGTGCAGCTGCGCTGTAAAAAACACGGACATGGGTTTTGTCATATAAATAACATGAAGTCCTTGGCTGATGGTTTATGCTATAGCAAAAACCATCGTCATCGTCATCGTCATGGATACGGGACACTAGAGTTCCGATCAAATCCAAAGCGACTCAAAGAAGAGATTAAACTATACTGATGTCATTGATGTAATGAAAGACTTAACGCCACACTGAGACTAAATAGGCTCCACCCCCTGTGGATGAATGTATAATAAGGTAACGGTGTCGTCAGCTGACAGTTTTTTTGCATCGTAACCCTCAGACATGAACTCATTTTTGTGTTCGTATCATAAATGGGTCGAGATGTAAAACCTCCAGCGTCACCAGAGTCGAACACCTTCATCATGCAGCCGTTCCTTTAAGGTGTTGAGTCTTTCTTCTCATTGCCTTCCGTGTTTCGTCTCCCTTGAAACGAGTGGATTGAGGCGACCACTCAAAGGCGGCCATTCTGTCCGCAGCGTAAATCCAAAACAACATCCATTCCTCTTGACGCGCCTGAGGAACGGAGGATGTGTCACGTGAAAACAAGATTATGTTTAAAAGAAAAATCTCTTTCATGTGGACTGATTAGATTTTTTCCTTCTTCCTGCAGGTGTACCAGCATTCTTACACCGCCTTCTACATCATCTGCAGTCTGCAGACTCCGTAAGTAGGCGACCGGGCGGCGAGCTGTAATATGTCACACTGACCTCGCCGCCCTCAACTCTGAAAGAAACTCATTCCCACCTGTTCCCACAACCTGTTCTCCGTGTACCTCCTGCAAATCACCCTTGACATCAGCTCCGCCGTTCCCGTCCAACAACGCCGGCGCCGAGGAGAGGCCTCTTAAAGGCATGTTCTTGCCTTTACAACAAATCTACGTTTTTATTCACTAAAATCCAGCTATGCAGGAAGAAACACGTTTGGACAAAGGCTGGTGATGCTAGCTGGTTAGTGCGAGAGATCTGTGCAGAACGTGTCTTTTGTAGCTCGCGTGTCCTTCACTGCTGAGCACTTCAAAGGAGACAGGAACAAATATCAGTGAGGTGTGAAGACTCTTATTTTTTCTTCATTTAAAAACAAAAATTTCAAAATTCCATCCGTCCTCTTCCTAGACAGGCGAAAAAGCCAGTGAGTTCTAAAGCAAAGCTCTCAATTTACCGATCTATCGATGTTCCAACCATCAACTGGGGTCCAGAGCTTTGGATTGTGACGGAAAGAATGAGGTCCAGGATATAAGCAGTAGAAATGAGCGGCCCTCGTAGGGGGGGCTGTGCTCAGCTTTGGAGATAAGGTGCAGAGCTCCGATATCTGGTGGGAGCTCGGAGTGGAGATGTTGTGATCTGATTAGGACGCCTCCCTTTGGAGGTTTTCTTCGGGGAAGACCAACTGGGAGACCCCGCAGAGACCCAGAACTCTCTGTAGGGATTGTATACGTCGTCTGGACTGGGAATACTTCAGGATCCTCAGTGTTGCCCTTTAGAAGGTTTCTGTGGAGACGAACGTATGGAATAACCTTCTTAGCCTGCTGCCATAGCGACCGGACCCCAGACAGGCGGAAGAAAATGGATTGATTGCCCTTTTTTTGTCCCATAGGAGCAGCGCCTCTACTCCGGGCTACGCACCTTATCTTTGATGCTGCGGTCGCAGCAAATGCAATGCAGCCTCTTCATGCAGTGTGTTTATAGAGAGTGAGCCTGAAGGTATTAGGAGTCCTTCAGTTGAGAAGCTAACCCTCCCCCAAACTTGGAGGGATCAATCCATCCATCCATCCATTTCCTGTGAGCTAACGTTGTTTGAGAGTTGAGTTCATCGCCGGACCGTTCATGCTCACATTCTCAGTTACGATCAATATCGTATATTGTAATAAGACTGTGATGCGGTACACAAAAGGAAACCCACACAAACTCCACAATGAAAGGTCCCATGGGAAAATAGTACAAATATAGCGAGTTTAAAGGGCCGGTAGCGCTTTATTAACTGCTATTGATTAGCAGTCGCTCCATATTCTGGTCATTTGGTCCGATAAGGTGCACACCTCACTTATTTCCCCTTTTGAATTGGGTCCATTTCAGGAGCTCTCAGGTGCATTTATGTGCTGCCACCTAGTGGTGGAGCGCCAGCCTCAGCTGATGACCTCATTCATCCTCAGCTGATGACCTCATTCATCCTCAGCTGGATACAGAGACATAGAGGCAGTGGCACCTCTGATACTACCGCCTGCACTGTGCAGCACTTTTCCCCAATGAGGAGTAGTGGGCGTGGTCGTGGAGCGGCGGTATTTCTGGCTGCGTTTAAAACCTTCTTCTCAGGTGTGCTACACTTGTTCCTCTAAGACAATTACTGCGTGGCCCATCTGATGGCGATGCTTCCTTCTGTTCGCAGGGAGACGTGGAACTTGAACCCTCCGGAGGTACGGAACGCTCAGCTCCAGTACGCAGGATGGGGACCCCGGGGTCAGCAACTGGTAAGATGTCAACCATGTCCCTGTTTCACATCAGAACTGGTCCTGACCGGCCCGTTCTGTTCCTCTTTCTGTACTTAGTATTTTCTGACCCTCTTTAATGGATTGTCATTTGTATGGCGTACATCCACCTTTGACGCCCTCTATATAAAACTTCTCTAAATGTCACTGGAGTCTATAAACTTTCTACGTAGGGGCCCGGTTATGCCTAATAACTACAATACATTGTATTAATTTATCCTATTGGATAACCCCCCCCCCCACACACAAACACACACACACGCACGCACACGCACACACACACACACACACACACACACACACACATACACGCACACACACACACACACACACACGAACACACACACACACACACACACACACACACACACACACACACACACACACACACACACACACAGTGCCTGGTCCTCTTAGCCAAAAGCCTGTTCACCCCACCTCTTCTGATGGTTCCCTGGTGGCAGTTTAGTTCCCTATAGTTCCATGTTCTTGAATAGGTGCCTCAAATAAAACCTCGTGACCTCTTCCTACCTCCCCGGCAATGTCAATTATATCAGCGCTAGTTTTTGGGTTGTGGTCCACAGAACCAGCGTTGGCGGCACTGCGGTGCAGCAGATTTCCCCTGGGAGTTTGAGCTGTCTCATTTTTCTACTTTCTACTTTTCCACCTTGATGTCTGGAGCCTCGGTGGATCCGGTGGGACTCTGGATGTTTGCCTCGTGTCTGCCTCCCTCCTGAGTCCTCCGCCGCGTCGCAATCTGCACCCAGATTACGTCATTTCGGTTTTGCAATCTGACGTAGGCCTTAATGGGCCTCCAGAGGTCAGAGGTCATATGTTTGGGAGTTTGAATAGGCTCTTTTATGGTCAGTCATTCTCTCTGCACATCGTTGCTCAGCCTCTGTGATTGACAGCACCACTTTTTGCACATGTGCAGAAAAGGCCATGCATGACAATTGGGCCACAATATGGAGATTGAGGTATTTGTACAAAAATAATGTAATACTTGATTTTGTCCATTTCGCTAGCCGTAATTCCCTGAATCCCGCCAGAAGTCGTCCTTTTTGGTTTTATAAAAGACCCCCCCTGCTCTGGTCTCATCCCCCCTGCATTTGAAAGCGTTCCTCGTAGCAATCAGTGAGCGATTCAGTATTCCTGTGCTGAATTACACAAAACATAGTTGTGAATATGACTTTGCGAGAGTCGAGAGTCTGCCGCGTCCTTTCCTGCCGGTTCGTGATATTAATGGAAGAGAAAAATTTATGATTTTAGTGGAATTTATATTTGCCTGTGAAGTGCAGAACTGGAATGAGTAATGAAGGAGTGTGTGAACTAAACCTGAATTCAATTTTCTTTTCTGCTACTTTGGGTCAATACAACGAGCTGTTAACACCGAGGAACGACGACCTTTGAAAATTAGCAGCAACATTAGCATTTTTGTTCATTAGTTCCGCTTTGTAGAGCCGTTAGGATCATGAAGCGTTGCCAGACATATAATTGTGATTAATGACTTAATTGTCTTCCTCAGTTCAATTTATCTCTCCATTATAGAATCACTCTGATACTCTTTGATAACACAAATATTCTTAGTGAAGAAGAAGAGGCATTTATTGGCGCTGTGGTTAGTTTGTGGTTATAGATTTCTGATGTTAGTGTTTTAATCTTCTACCTTATGCTGCAAATAGGAATAATATCTTTCACCTGGATTTTTCTATTTCAATTTGATTTGTATTTGTATCGAGTCAAATCACAACCAAGACCATTTCATGGCAGTTTCTAAGTCTTGACTGGCCTCTTTATTCTGCAGAGAACCGATAACTCTTCCTTGAGCTGGACCCTTGTGGAGAGACAGTTAAGATTGGAAAAAAAGTGCCTTTTAACAGGCAGAAACCTCAAGCAGGTCCAGATTCCCGGTAGTAATGTCCTTGAGCAAAACCTTGAACCCAAATATGCTCCCCTGCTTTTTCCCAGGGGGCTTCCCACTGCTCCTCGGGTTTGGGTCAAAAGCAGAGGTCTGGTTTCAAGCACATCAATATTATATTATGTATAGAAGAGTGAACTTTCGCCATAAATAGAATAAAATAATACAGTAAATACAGTATTTCTCTCTCATCCTGCAGAATGGAAGTCATTCCAGCAGGTATGTAAAATAATGTTTTATAATAATAAATATAATAATAATTTAGAATAATATTATTTTACCGCAACTAAACACAACCAGAGATTAATTATTAATTGTGACTCCTGAGGCCTTTCTCCTTCGCCATTAAATAATATCCTCACCATCTAGTTGCTACCTTAGCCCCCTTTCATGTAGTGGTTATAATGTTTTGGGTGGAAATCTATATAATATAACATTGAGATCAAAAAGACTCCCGTCGGACTTTGGCGGAACCATTCCCTCTAATCTACGGATCTTTATTTAACGCAAACAAATATTAAAGAGACGTATAATTCATTAAAACGCCTGATGAACTTTTATTGTTACTTTTGAGGGAAACATCGGACTTTAATTGATGAATATTCATCGGAGCAGCTTTGATGTCACGTTCATTAGTCATTCGGTTCTGAGGTCAATGTCCGTCTTTCTACAGATCTAATCTTTTCAAGTTTCCACTGGGCAATTATGACGAAACGCTCACCTTGATTTTGATTTATTTAAGTTTCTTTTCTGCTAAGAGCAGAAGCAGAAAATCTGCAAGAAGCCTAAATCTCAGAACTGCATGATAAATCAACGGGTAAAAATATCTCGCCTCAGAACTCTCAGTGATTCCCAGAGCTGTTTTGGATCCAAAGGGTAACATAGAAAGTATCTGGCTGGTGGTTGTAATGTTACGGTGGATCCGGTTGCGATCTTATCTGAACGACTCTTGTGTCTTTTGGTTCAATCTTAAAAAAGGAAGCGTTCGAAATAAAAATGTAAACCTGCAGAGTATCTAAGAAACGTTTTTGCTTTGGTCCAAACCAACAGAACCGATACCACACGTGTGAATAAACCCAAAGTACAAGAAACTTAGATTAAGGGTTTAAGAAGCAGCAATGTCAAAGTTTGACTTCTAGAAAACGGCTTCACACAAACTATTTTCTCCCTCGGGGGGACAACGACTCACTGACAACTTCCTGTAAACACATTCCAAATGAAACGCCATTATCAGGATCACAAGGAGAAACGGTGCTCTGCCGCTCGTCCACGATGAGTCATTTCCCGCCGCCATCATCTCCCCGTCGAACTTGTCAGAGCGTTAATGAGCTCCAGTGTATTGGTTTTCGGGGCAGAGTGTAAGTGATAACGACCTGCAGCACAATGCTATTAATTACCCGTTATCTCGTCAGCGGATTAATTAACACAGCTGTGAGATTGATACAGCCTCAAGTATCCCACCATTAGTCAGCCGTTGGCTTTACCTCCGTCGGGCGACCTGCGCTAGCGTGAAACCGAGCAGCAGCTGCTCCGCCCGAAGGTTCGGACGTCCTCCGCCGAGGAGGTAGAGGTGGAATCCCGCCGAGGCAGAAATATCTAGGTGTCTCATATGCATAAATGAGTCCACCTGTTATCCCGTTCCCTAACACAGCTAATTCAATCTGCTCCACCTCCCCATGGACGATGAACCTACACATGTCCAACGGTCCAACGCAGATGTCCAGCCGCGTGTTCTTGCTCAAAGGTCGGTGGAATTGGAGGCAGGAGCGTCTTCAGTTTTCAAACCCGTTTGAGCAAACATGCTTCTTTGTTGAAAATAAACCCCCGAGTGAGCAGAGGCGGTTCTTCTTCTTCTTCTCGCTGACTGTTCGCTGGTTTATCCTCAACTTTCAAAGACTTAACGCTCGGCCCCTGGGGGCCCGGAGAGAAGGCGTGCGCTCCAGAGAAAGACAAGCAAACTGTTTTAGCAGAATTTTAAACTCGTCCTGTCAAATTAGTGGAAAGCTTGAGAGACACAGTGAAATTTTGAGTCTCTTGTTTTCTCTCTGTTTCCCAAGCTTTTATTCCCGCAGAAAGTCCAACTCAGTACAGCGTAATGAAACTTGTACCGTGGATGGCTCTGATTACCACCCAGGGAATCGATCGGGGTTCAGCGACCTGCTCAAGGACACTAGGACAATGTAGAGTGTAGGGTCCCGGAAGTGGAAAACAACTCATATGGCTGTAAGTGGACAGCCAGATATTCCGATAAGTGGATGTCCAATTTTTCCGATTAGTTGACCAGAACTATTTCCGACAGATGTTTAGCAGCTTATTCCGATAAGTGGACCAGAACTCTTTCTGACAAGTGGACAGCAAAATATTTTGATAAGTGGATGTCCAATTTTTGCAAGTGTAAAATAACTCATTCCAATAGGTGAGTAGCTGTACTTTCCGATAAGTGGACCAGAAATCTTTCCGATAGGTGGTTAGCAGCACATGCCGACAAGTGGAACAGAATCTATTTTTCCGATAGGTGGTTAGCCGTACAATCCGGCAAGCTGACAAGAAACTCTTTCCGATAAGTGGACTAGTATCCTAATCCACTTATTGGGAAGTGGTGTGAACGTCTGACGGCTGTTTCTGATGAGTCTCAGTATGTATGTATGATAATTACGTCTGTCCACGTCTCCTCAGGAGCCGTTAGAGTTTTTATTGACATGTTTTGTAAGGGTCCTAAAGGTGAGCCCCTAATAATCGGTTCCTATGCTTTTGGGTTTATTCCTACAGGTTTGGGCACAAAGTTTTTGTCTGTGTTTTAAAGTTTCATCTAAGAGTTCATTCTCCTACCCAGTAGCATATTTGGCAAGAAGCAGTAATGGATTTTTCACATTGTGTTGGTGCTTGGTCCCCATGTCCAAAAGAAGAAAAGTCGAGCAGCCAAGTTTGCATAATCCTCCCCGAATACTGTCGCAGAGGATAAACGTGGACGGCAGCCATGTTTGGCAGAGCTAAACCTTCCTGCTCAGAACGGGGCCAGGTCTTCTCTCTGTGCTCTGCCCTAGATTAGCTTCTGTATGGACTCCATCTGCACCAAAACACATGTCCCCAGTCTCCTTCAGAGAAAGTAAGTGTGAGAGATTTGTGTTACCTGTAAAGAGATCCACGTGAAACCGTTTCTCAATCCGTTTCTAGAATAAAAGTTCCCTGCAGTAAAAGACCACCAGGCAGCTGTTGTGCATCCTAACGTATCCGATTGTCCTTTGTGCTTCATCCTGACATTTACACTTCTCACACTTCAAAGAACCGAACGCCCGACACCCGTTTGAGGCCAGAAGATTCCGTATTTCGTTGCATACTGAGCGAACCTTCTCCTTTAATAACCTGAGATTGATTCCGGCCTGGCATTAAGGCTGTAACATTTTAAAATTCCACCCCCGAGAGCCAGCCGCCCCACCACGCTCGCCGTGGGTGCCGATGATCTATTATTCTCCGTAATGAAAGAGTTGACCTTCAGTTATCTTGAAAGGCCCGCGGGTCCACAGAGGAGAGAGTCAAAGTCAAAGACTCAGTCCCAAGGTTTGTCGTCTTATCGGCCCCTAAGAAGGCTTCTTTTCCCCCCTCTTTGTATCTCGTGAGTGATGTTACGGATTATTCATTGTGGCGTGACTCCCTGAAGAAAGGAGGATCGGCTTTAGATGCGCATCAGCGGAGCCTGAAGGGATTCAGAGTCTCACACAAGGACACTTGAGCGGGACAGAAGCCGCTCGAGAGGACGCTCAAATCTGGAGTTTATCCTTTTTCAAAGATTTTATTTTGGTAAATTGTTTTGCCGATTCATGCTGTCCTTAAAATGTCTTTCCTCTCTCCGTAGATCTTCATTTTTGAGAACAACATCTACTATCGCTCGATGGTGGAGAGCCGGTCTATTCGTCTGGTGTCTACTGGCAAAGAGGGCGTCATCTTCAACGGGCTCAGTGATTGGCTGTATGAGGGTAAGTGAGAAACGCTGACATTATTTTTTTTAATTCATTTTACATATTTCCTTTAAGATTAGAAAGAGAAGAAGATTGCTATAATAAATGTTGGGATATTTCATTTATTTATGCTAAGCTAGCATGACTATCTCCTATGTTTTGCTTTTTCAAAATGGTGAACTATTCTTTTAGAGTCGCTAAACTTGTTAGCGTCTTAAAATAGTTAAAAAAAACGTCCCTTTGTGGCGACGCGTCGTCACATCGCTCCAGTAAACATGAGCGTTAGCGCTTGAAACAGGAAGTCCACCTCTTTACACAGATGGCGTCCATGTCAAAGTGTTTCTTACACGCTTTGCTTTATATAAATGTGCTGTTTTAAAAACCAGGACTGGCAACATTTAGAGGCTTTTCATGGCCAGAGAAACTGACTAAACAGTCGAACGCCGCAACGACATTCTTGTTAATGTATCCCCACAAATGTGCAACCATAATGTTTAATATTCATGAATTATAACTCCGTGGTGTTTATTTGAGGCTCTGAATGGAACCACTGGATCGTCTGACACTAAACATTTTATTTTCATTAGGCTAGCAGGTTAACATTAGCTTGAATGAACTCTAGTTCATTCTCAGTGAATGTTTTTTCTACTTTACCACAAAATACAAAGATGAAATATAAACTGCACTGTTATGTTATTACACCTGTATCAGTGAGTTATTACACCTGTATCAGTGAGTTAATACACCTGTATCAGTGAGTTAATACACCTGTATCAGTGAGTTAATACACCTGTATCAGTGAGTTATTACACCTGTGTCAGTGAGTTATTACACCTGTATCAGTGAGTTAATACACCTGTATCAGTGAGTTATTACACCTGTATCAGTGAGTTAATACACCTGTATCAGTGAGTTAATACACCTGTATCAGTGAGTTATTACACCTGTATCAGTGAGTTAATACACCTGTATCAGTGAGTTAATACACCTGTATCAGTGAGTTAATACACCTGTATCAGTGAGTTAATACACCTGTCTCAGTGAGTTAATACACCTGTCTCAGTGAGTTATTACATCTGTATTTAGGAGCTAATACACCTGCATTGGTGAGTAATGACAAACGACCCCCTGTGTCTGCAGCCACTTCAGTGTTTATGGCGTTTTATTCCTGCAGGTAAAATCAAAACTACAGTCTTCTGGCCTCCGTCAAGAACGGATATACGTTCGTCTTGATTTGCGTTAATTCAAGGATGGTTTTCTCGTTCTGAGTCAGAGGTCACGTGCTCTACGAGAGTCAGCGCCACCAAACTAAGAACCACCTGTGTACCTGGCAGAAAAACACCAGGGCTGCTGTTTGCTGTTTTAGCGTTTGACTAATGAGTTGATTACCTGCTGTGGGATTTCTCCGCTCCGGCGGAACGACGCTTAAATAAAAGAACGCGAGTGTGGAGGTGGAGATAGCCGAGGTGGAGTGGACTCGTGATTTACAGCGAGCTGGACTTAAAACAATATTTGTTTATATGATAACGTGAACGGCCGCCACCTAGGAAGCCGTTTAGGATCTGGAGGCGGTGACGCAGAGGTTATCTGAGGTCCGCAGAGACGGCTGGGAGGTTTTGTTTCCTCTACAGGACCGTTTTTATTTCATCTTATCAGCCCGCCACTCCTCTTATCTCTGCATTAGCCAGGAAACAGTGGTCGGCACTTAAAACGTGAATAAGGGCGCTGTGGTGGCGTCTGACCCCCTGACTCATATTTACAAGCGGCAGAAGGTTTTGTAATTTACACGTTATTGACCAGATAAAGGTTCCACAGCGAGATGAAACCGAATCTGCTTCGTTATTCTGGAGATGGAGGGGAACCGCTGAACAACAGGATTAAGTTTATTCCTGCATATATATATATATATATATATATGTATGTATCGGATATATACGGAGGTAGACTGATGTGATGCAGGCTGAGATTGGTCCACTCCTCCTCTCGCTCTTCATTGGATTCCAGCATCTTATACAGCCATATCATTATAACCACTGACGGGTGGAGTCAGAAAGACGGTGGTGACCTCGTTACCTTGGCAACTCGCAGTGGCGAGATATGTTGATTGAGAAGCTGGGAGCATTTCAGATGTTTTCTAGTTCTTCAACTACAACTTCAAGTACATCAACCCACCAACCAGCCATTAGACCACCTAGTCAACCATCCATCTATCCAACCATCAGACCAAACAACCAACCATAAGACCATCCAACCAACCATCTAACATCCAACCAACCATATGACCTACAACCAACCATTTGACCTACAAATCAGTCATCCCCCAGCATCAGAACCCGGCCTCACTAATGCTGCATTCAGGAACCAAAGTCAAGTCTCAGGTTCCTCTGTGTAAGTTGAGCCAAAATGGATTCCGTGCATCCGATGATGCTGATATTTCTATTTGATGTCTTTCTCTCTTTACTTCTGCTAATTACGTTAAAACTCTTTTTCATTCTTATTAACGATAAATCCCATTTTCACGAAACCTCGTCAAGCCTGTGAACAGATTTTGGCCCACTGCTGGAGGGGAGCTTAGAACCAGCACCGGGCCGTTCGGTGTTTACATTCATCAATGACACCGGTGGGCAGATGAATTTCCATGCTAATGGCTTTGGCCAAGGTCAAGCCGAGGCTCAGGCCTCGCCGAAGAGCGATTAAGTCTTAAGCTCCGCCTGTCGCCGCGCGGCCAGATTTGACGCTGCGGGGTGAAAAGGTTGACAAATAATCTAGCCGGCTGGAATCTCCTCCGGCTCCTTTAAATCCACGCATGTTGTTATTTTCATGGAGGACAGACAGAAAGAGGAAAAAACAATTAAGAGAAAACGCCAAAAAAAAACCCCGCCGGCTTTGTGTAATCGTCCAAATTTGCCGGAGGAGGGTCTCCGGCGTTCTGTCATCCATCCGCCGTCTGATTATGGCGGCTGTTGTGATTGTGACACATCCTGCGGCCCGAGGAAACAACTGTTTATTAGGCTGTGGTGCGGTGAGATAAAAAGCCGGCGTGGCTTTGATTCCAGTCGTGTTTTGCCCCATAGATGTTTGGCTTGATGGCTGCCTGCATCCAGAGGCTCGTTGCTGTGGCTGCGTCTGTTTATCGCTGCGTTTGCAGCCCCTGGAGGAACCGCATAATAAACATCTGTGAGCCGGGAAGGAGGAGATTAATAAAAACGTTGGTTTGTTTTGTGTCATACAACCTGGGACTTAATGTGAGTCACGCAGTTGGAAGTAGAAATAGTTTAAAGGACTTTATAGTGCTTAAGTACGGAACCGCTTTGTTGGCATGCCAGGAAATGAAAAATACGATATAACGTGATACGATTCACGTTTTTTTAAAGTATCACTCTTACATGATGGATCATTTTCACATTATAACGTGATACGTTTTTACATATTTTCATAATAACGTTATACATTTTTACATATTTTCATTATAACGCGATACGTTTTTACATATTTTCATTATAACGTGATACATTTTTACATATTTTCATTATAACGTGATACATTTTTACATAATTTCACGCTTTCAGCTGAACATTTTCCCGATATGATGCGATAGATCATTTTTATAATTATATATTTTGTAATAATGTTAATATCGTGTATCAAATTCTGTGATTGTGACCGAGCGGATGATGAATTTGTAGCTAGTTAAAGAGTAGACAAGTTTCTGTTTTGCATCTTGACACATTTATGTCAAAACAGATAAAAACAAAAGATCGGCTCCTAGTGGATCACAGACCTCCAAGAAAAAACAATCCTTTACGTATAAATCTAGCTAAGCTAGCCTGGCTAATTGTAGACTAACGTGAGATGTTGTACACAATCAATCGTCTCACTTTAGAAGAGACCACCAGATTCAAACTAAAACAAGAAATCTCCTCCGGGAGAATAACTGTGTCTCTGCAGGAGCTCCTCCTCCCTCCCCATCTGTGGGCTTCAGAATATACCTGCAAAATCAGCCCCGCCCTCCCTGTGTCACACACATCACACACCTCCCCGCAGCATGACAACATGGGCCGTTTTTGGACCGAACCCCAAACTGTATACGGGTCCCAAAGCCTCTCCGCACAGCCTCCTCCTGTCAGGTGCTTTTCAGTTTTATCTGTTATCCCTTCGGTCAGCGCGACGGAGGCGCCGCAGTATTTATAGCAACACTGCCTCCCTGACGAGTGGAACGCTCCAATGTCATGTCATCTAAGCAAAGGTGCTTGTCAGGCAGCCAGGAGGAGGATCATTTCATAGAAAGAGGATTTTGACAAACGACATGTTGGTCCATTTATTTACCGGCCGGCATGAATCCACTCCGCTTCTTCTTTCCTAGGGGTTCGGTTCTCTCTGCTGCCATCGCAGAGGTCGAACCCCGGGATGGGAATCAGGGCTCTGAAAAGCTGCACTACTTCCACCGTGTGACGCTGCTGCCCCCTGTTGGAGTCACGCGCTCAGGTCTCAGACAGGATAAGTCACCTCTGTGTGGACGTAGACTTTAGATTAACTCTCCCTCCTAATGGCAAGAAATAGACGCAAACCTTCAACGCCGGATTTTGCTTTTCTCCGCGCCGCATCGGACGTGTCACCTTGAACTCATTATTTCCCACCAGCCCCTTGACTCATGCATTAAAAATGAGGGAATAATGTAGTCTGCATAGCGAGGAGGGGGACGCGGCGAGAGGAATCTCACCTCGCTGATGAGCTGAGGGGAGTAAACTCATTTTAGAGATATGGAGTTAGCGTCTGCTGAAGGTTACGCTCATCGGTCTCTAGATTCAAGATGAAGCTGGAATCGATCGCTGGTCCACGATGGACGCCGGGTTAGATTCGACCCCCCGACTCTGACTTCAGGTGGACGTCATGCACACGAGGGAAATGATGAAGTCAGTGTGTGTGTGTGTGTGTGTGTGTGAGAGGCATAGCACACCTAAGACAGAAGATGCTAGTCTAAAAATTACGACTTTATTCTGGTATTAGGTTTTTTTCTCTTTCAAAGTGGACCTAACGGTCTTCCAGACGTCTGTCCACAGAAGACGTGGCGTTAGCGAAGTAGCTGTGATGTAATCCATCGTCAACTTCCGACCAAAGAGTTTACTGTTCAATCATCAACATAGTTCAAGTCTAAAAACGTTCAATCTTCTTTCTAATAGGAGGGTTTGATTTGTCGGACTCTGGCGGTTTATTCTGTTTGTATGTTGTGTGATTGATGATCTTTGTTAGTCAGACTGACTAATACTGACTCTACCTTCATAAACTACATCACAGCTGGAGTCAATCCTCCTACCATAACCTTTGAAGGGTTTCAGTACCGCCATCAAAGATGGTTTGTTTGTTTGTTTGTTTGTTTGTTTACTCGTCTACACACAAACATATACTTCTACTTCTAGAAGAGTTGTCAATGGCTTTGAATCAAAGATTGTTCTGCGGGGATATCGGGGTGAAGAAGAGTTGATTAAAGGGTCTCCGGTCCAATAGAACCTTTGTCAACTCTCACCCAGACGACCCGTGTTCAGATCTCCAGGTTGCTGCTTTTCTTAATACATTTCTGGGCGACTATTCTTTCTTTCGTCAGATATGACCACTCTGCTTCTCCTCTTATCGGATGTCTTACTTCATACGGCGCCACCGCAGAGAAGACCACATGGTGCCCCCCCATATAAGATCCTACAGTGACCCTCCAGAGAAGGTCATAGTGAATGAATGAAGGTCATTCTATCTCTTCTTCTGTCCTCCCTGGAAACACGTATTTGCTTTTCTGTAGAAATGGGTCTTTGGTGGGGGTTTGTCGTCCTGGTGTTGGTCATTGTCTGAATGTTCTCCATCTTAAACTTCTGGAGAATCTCTGGTGTGATGACTGTTTGCTGCTGAGACAGACACACCAACTGTAAGTGTCTGGGGGATCTCAGAAGATCCTGTAGAAAATGAGACCAGGATCCAAACAGGATGTGAGAGTATCTAGTGGAATTTCTACGCCTCACCTGCAGCTTCTTATTTCCTCATCTCTCAGAGCCTCCTTCTTCCCTGTGTTTTTCTAAACGTACCAGGACTCATCTAGAAAGTCTCTCCTTGACTGGCCAAGGTGACTGGGCCTTTTCAGCCAAGCGGATCCGACAGCCCGCGGTTCCACTCCGGCGTGGAAAGCTTTTTAAGCTAGCGCCGGGTGAATCAGCCATGTGGGAAATCATTTTTATTATTTAAATGTTTTTTTTTTTTTACTCTCTTTGCAATTCCTGCACGCCTCTGCGTGGTGCTGCTCGTTCCCAGTCAGATCCAATCATTCCTCCGTGAGCCGTACCAGCAGGCGGACACGACCAGGCGGGCAAATGGACCTCCACATCTTCATCTTCTCATCACCAATGTGGAGATGTATGGTTTTATAATTGGTTGAACGGCGTCCAGCGGCGGGGAGAAGCTTCTGGTTAAATAGCTTGTGCATAATTGCATCACGGAACAAATGTACAGAACCGTCTGAGCCGAGGGGCTTTGTCAGCCCATGCGCTGAGGGTGCGCCGTTAATGAAAATGCTAATTGGTTGTTGATGTCTGTTAATTCCCCAAAGCCAGCGGCCCCTCCCACAGACACACGGCAGGAATGACATTTTAAATGCAACAGTTACCAGTGGCCCGTCGTAACTGTTTGGACTCAACGGGCTCGGTTATGAAGTAGATCTGCGGCGGCCGCGCTTCACGTCCCGGAAGTTCCCTGGGTTGGATTTTATTTGCATAATGTCTTAATGAGTCGGGGGGGTGTGTGTGTGTGTGTGTGGCAGCAGTTCTCCAGGATTGATGCTTCATTTTTGCGTGAGCACCTGCATTCGCCGAGTCTCCAGGGAACCGTCTAGTCTGAAATGAGCCGACAAGAAGTTCTGTTTCTGGTGAGAAAAGCCCATTTGTTCATTCTAGGAAACGTAGCCTGGTTCCGTTTCTGTCGGTGCGTCGCGGAGATCTGATTTATGACCTCAGCATTTGGAGCTCCGTGTTGTTTTTTTTCCTCTTAGTAGGTTTGAGAGAGTCCAGATATAGAAGACGGGTCAGAACAGAATGTTGGTTGTTGTTAGGGCAGAGGATGTTTTAAAAGTCTCTCTTACTTGTGAATTATTAAGATAATTCTTATTTTCAGAGGTAGAAGAACATCCATAGTTATGGTTCTTTGAGCTCCTCAGCATGGAGGCGGACCTTAAAGCAGAGGGAACCACAGCTGTCACTCCATCACCCCTTAAAAGATTGGACAACAAATGCATTAGTTTGACACGCTCGATCTGCCATAACATTATAACCGCTTACAGGTGGAACCAAATTGTGATGGCTAGATGAGTGGAACAGAACATCTCCAGTACTGCAGGTTTCGTTGGGTGTTCCTGGTCTGCAGTGGTTAGAACCTACCAAATTGGTCCAAGGAAGCCCGACGGGACATTAGGGGACCGGATCATCGGTGACCAAGGCTCAGTGATGCGTTTGGGGAGAGAAGGCTGGTCCAACTGGCGCACAAATTGTTGAAAAAGTTCATGTTGGTTCTGGTTGAAATCCAATCTAATCTCTGATTTTCCTTTTTTTCCCCAAATGTCTTGTAAACATAAATTAAGACTAACTGCAGGAATGTCACACACTGACTTTCACAGCACGAGAAAGTCCTTGTCATTTTAAACCTGACCCTTGCAGACCCTCCTGTGATCATGTGACCTCTTAGACGCTGTAGTTTAGAGGCGATGCGTGTCGGAGGATTATTCTCCCTTTTAGAATCGGTTTGACGTTATTTTTAATGGTTTGCGATGAACTGTTTCTTTTTTTATCTTAGAATCTCTGCTGTGTGACTTTTTACTTACCGTCGTCGTGGTTTTCTCCTCTCTCCTCCAGAGGAGATATTCCGCTCCCACATTGCTCACTGGTGGTCTCCAGATGGCGCCAGGCTAGCGTACGCCACCCTCAACGACACCTTGGTGCCCAGGATGGAGCTGCCCATGTTCACAGGAAGCCTTTACCCAATGGGGAAAGAGTACCACTACCCAAAGGTTCCGTCCCATCCTCTGCGTTGATTATTTTTAGTTTGTTCTGCAAGTGCTGCTTTAAAATTCTTATTTCCCGTCCAGGCTGGCGAGGAGAACCCGGTGATCACTCTGTACGTTGTGAATCTCAATGGCCCACTTCACACCATCGAGATGAGGAGACCCGATGACCCCAGGATAGGGTGAGGCGTCTAGACTGTCGACATCTCCTCCACCTACATATCCCTTTGATATTCATAGATCCTCTCGTGTGTGTCCTCGCTCTCCACGGTTTGATGCTTCATCGCGATGTTCTGATCGTTGGGCATCATCCTGCTGAGATTCTGCAAATTGTTCTTTTCCTCTGATGTTGTATTTCCTGAGAGGAAGGGTTCACCAAAACACAAACTGTCAGTCTCTCTACAGTCCAAGTGCTACAAATACCTTCTCCAGGACGCTTTCTGCCGTCTTTGAAGTAGATAACGGGGAACAGCGACGCCCCGGTGTGTCCTTTAAAGAACCGAGATAGGGATCAGTAGGCCAGAGAGGATGTTTGATGTGATGTTCCTACGTAAACGCTGGGCAGCAGTTTGAAAAAAAAGTATTAAGAAACAGAGTTTATTTCACACTTTACATGCCAAACATCTCAGCACCATGCTGTCTCCTCCATTAGAAGGTCATTTTATTTGTCTTTGAGTTAGCTTGCTAGCTAGTCGCTATTAGCAGTTGAGAACCACACGCGTAATAACTAATCGATAGGTCACCTGACCCGGTCACATGACTTTGTTGAGCCGGATAAATGATGATTTTTAACTTTATTCCAGACTACCATCAATCAGGTCACACATTTATTTCAGTCAGTTGGACAGTCAGTGTTTGAATTGATAATCTTAACACATCATAAATACGTTGGCAGCTACTTCCTGCTTCCTGCGTTCACAGACACCGACTCCTGGTAACACCTATGCTTGCCTCGTAAGATCGCCCGTTACATCTCCGCTGTGTTCATACAGAACTGAAGCTCAGAATAAAGGTCTGCTGATAAAAGGCTGTGCAAATAAAATGAAAATATTGCCAGAGCTTCACTAAATTTTCCATCTGCAAGGATAGAAGTAATAAATAATGAGGGAACTTGTGTTTTGGGTGAACTGTTCCTTTAGTTAAAAGCCATTTCCTCTCTTCATTGTTATACCCATTTTTTCATCCCTCCGACACTTTCTCTGGATTCCTCAGTGAGTACTACGTGACCATGGTGAAGTGGGCCACCAGCACCAAACTGGCCATCAACTGGCTGAACAGAGCCCAGAACATCTCCATCCTCACCTTGTGTGAAGCCACGACGGGAGTCTGCACCAAGGTAGGCCCGAGAGTTTGACCCGGTCTGATGACTGGCAGGTTCTGATCGAACTCTGACACCTGTAAACGTCTCTCTGCAGAAACACGAGGATGAAAGCGAGGGCTGGCTGCACAGACAGGTGAGACTATAAACACAGGTGCTGCTTAGAGAGCTTTCTTTCCCTACGATGGCCGATTGATGAAGGTGAGGGTTTAGACAGGAAGTCTTATCGTATTATTTCCCCCAAAAAGTCTTAAAAGGTTTAATATGGAATCATGTTAAAATTTATACCCATATAAACCCTAGTGTGAGGAAGAACTGGAGTGATTGTGAAAGGTTGGTTGTATATTTCCAACACTAGGGGGAGCTTCAGCTCTAAAACTGTCAGGCCATAATTCCGCAACCATTTGTCTGACTTAGTCCAAATTTGGTGCATATGAAACGACTCGAAGTGATCTAACTCCTCTTCATCGTGAGTTACTATAATCTAAATATTTAACTCACTAGGGCGACCTTTTTTACAAAAAAATACAGTTTTTGGGAAAAAACTTCGTTACCGTTGATTTGATTTAGTCCAAATTGGTACAAATGATTGATCTTTAATAGATCCATCTAGTATATGTCGGGTTTTCACGAAAAAATACTGTGGATATTACTTCACATTTCATTTGAGGAGTTCAATCAGGGGAATTGTGTGTATTTGGGGTTTTTCATGCGTCTTTTCCTGCGGTTGGTAACGTCAGAATATGTCTAGTTTAGAATTTGCTAGAGGGATTACATATCGCCAGGGGCTGATGTAAAGGGGGGGCATAGAGCGTCGGCCCCCCATAGTAGAGACCTTGTCACTGCAACCGCCCCAATTTTGAATCCTCTCCCACTGGGATGATCTTGGATCCGTGGATTCAGAGCGATGCGTGTCTTCAGAGAGGATGCAGGGATTTGTCAGGTGACATGGCAGGAAAAATGGTTGCCTTTAAACGGCGACTTATCACTGATGATTTCTGTGTCTCCAGAACGAGGAGCCTCTGTTTTCAAAAGATGGACTGAAGCTGTTTTTCACTCGCGCCATTCCTCAAGGAGGCAGAGGGAAGTTCTTCCACATCTCCATGTCCACCTCCCAGGTAGGAATATCTTACTGACTAACACAAACAAACATTTAATAAAGCGGCAACTTAATCTGCACTTCATGATACTCATTTCTATATTTCTGGTCTGTGTTTATGTCCGAAGCCAAACACCAGTACCGACACCCTGCAGTCCATCACGTCTGGAGACTGGGACGTCACCCAAGTTCTGGCCTATAATGAGGACAGCCAGTTGATGTGAGCGCCCACAGAAACGCCATTCCCACAAACTTCAGAATGTTCCATCATTATAGGAAGTCTGAGGTCCTTCATTAGATTAGAAAAAAAATTGCAAATCTTAGTAATCATGCAAAGTACGATAACTAAGATCTGCTAGTGTGAGGCGTTTACACTGCCGGTCTCATACCCCCCCCCATCTGCTCATGGACTTAAAGGACTTCAAGAGTGAGATCCGATCAGCTGGGACTGTTGCCGAGCAACTGTAAACATTTTAGCCCCTTAGGCTAATGTAAGCTAGGTTGACGGATATTTCGCTGACGTAAATAGTTCTCCATGTCATTTCTTATCAGAGGCCCGTAGGTCTTTATGATGTTCTGGATTTGGAGAGTCAATAGAGTTCTCACAGATGTTGTCAGAACAAATATCGGTCGACTGATTAATGGGAGATTTGACATACTTCTGTTCTATAAAAAATCTATTCTCCTTTCGTCCCCATCCTTAATTCTGAAATATAAAGATGTTGGATCTGTCGAGTGGAACTAGGAGTGACAACTCTGACGTTGTGACGTTCCTTTTCTCTTACATTGCTGTAGATACTTCCTGAGCACCGAGGACGGACCCAAGCGGAGACATTTATACAGGTAACCAAAGTTTACTCCGTTTAACGCTTCGCTTAGTTTGTGTTTAAAACAAATGTCTCTTTCCTCGTTTCCACAGCGCCGACACATTCGGCTCGTTCAACCGCCGCTGTCTGTCGTGTAGCTTGTCCGTCTGCTGTGGCTACGTCAGCGGCTCCTTCAGCCACAACATGAGCTACTTCCTGCTCAACTGCCAAGGTAGCTAAGAGCTTTGACTTCTCCTTCTGAGCCAAACTCCGTCTATCCCTTTGTCCAGGTTTCTCCTGGGTAGAGGTCCAGTAGTAACATGCATTAATGAACATCCGTGTGTAGCGAAGGAGAAAGAGAGAAGCTCAATGCATCATGGTGGATCCTCTAGCAGTCTAAACCCTTACCCACCATAGCTGAGGGCTCTTTTACGTTTTAAGTCAGGCCTGGGCGTCTGCCTCCTGGACCCAGACTGAAGATGGTTCCTCCTAATAGCTGAAGGTTCTGGCTCACATTCTTCTTTCGGAGACTTTAGGGACAGTCAGTAACCCTCCTTTCCTTCCCTGGAGCGCTCTTAGATTTGTGACCCTATGTTTTCCTCTGTAGGTCCGGACATCCCATTTGTATCCATCTACCGGACGCAGAGAGACGGAGAGAGTGAGATGCAGGACAGAGAGAGTGAGTATTTGATGCTTTTGTATTTACAAGATCCTGCATTGTGTTGAAAACATGGCGAGTGACCATTTGAATCGGCTGCATAATTACTTTGTTAGCAATGACCTTGTGGGGGGGGGGGGGACATGATTGTTTGCTGAATGACCACCTGTGCACGGTTGTCTACAAGCCAAGTAATCACATTACTCCTCACGATGAATGTCCTCGTTAAATTATGACCTGCCCAACAGCTTCATCAGCATACTGTCATTTGATCGGCACAGCGCGCGTCACTCAGCGCCATCCTTTAACAATATGGTGGCCTGCCCTGAAGTCGGAGGATTATTGATCGCAGTAGATTTAATGAGCTTCTCTGTGCAGGAATGTTGTCGTCTACAAAACTGATGACTTTGCTGTTTTTGAAAGGCTGGGCTGAGAGATTTAACATTTTATTAAAATGAAAATGAGTGACCTTCAAAAATAATGGATGCTAAAATGATGAAAGGTCACCTTGTATAATTGGAATATCCAAATAATGAAAAATGACTCAAAAGAACCAGAAATGTTCGAATTTTTCAATCTCAAAATAATTAAATAGAAAAACTCTTAACTAATGGTTATTAGAAGTTTTCCAGATACTCTAATGTAGGCCTCTAAGCAAAAAGGTTCTGGGTTCAACTCCACCTGGGAAACTGGGGCAGTTCTTTGTGGCGTTTGCAAGAATTGCAACAAACAGTGACACATAATTGATTCCACATCACATTAATTGTCAAAAACGTTTGCATTCGACATAAGAAATAGCCCCCCGCCTTCAGAATCTCAGGGGCTTCTGATCCAGATCCGCCGTCTTTCCGCTTGGATGCTTTTTTAATTCCTCTTTAATAGATAATAGGGTGAGGAGCTCTGACATATGGAAGGAACTGGGAGAAAAGTTGGATTTCTTTGAGTCGGTGCTTAAATCAGCCCCTCGGAGGAGACCCCAGTGTAGACACATATCGCTTCTGGCTTGGGAAAGTCTCTGGAGCTCTCAGGATGAGCTGGCGGGTGTTGCTGTGGAGAGAGCATCCAAGTTAGGCACTGGCCCAGATGTAGCACGAAAACCGTTTACCGCGAATTGAAGTGGTTTTCTTCCTTGAGCATTTATTTTGGGATGTCCACTGTACATGTACGGTGCAAATTTGCACATTTTCTAAACATTTACATAGAATGTATCAAAATGTTGTCTGTTCCACCAGCGGCCCATAAAGGATGGTATTGCCAGATACCTGAGTTCTCTGTCTGCTGGACGACCCCTGAACTCCTAGAGTGTTTCCACCTTGATAGAATCACATTATTTGTGCTTTGCATGGGACTAAGACTGATCACAGTCACTCGTCAGGGATTCAGGGTCATATCAGAATTGATATATGCACTGATGAAACGCTGACTGTCTGCTCCAGTGACTCATTCATCTCCTCCTCAGTCCTTTCACACGGTTTAATTGAAAGTTTTCCTCCGTCTGTCTGTGAGCTTTTATCCGAGTTTGTCACCACTGACAAACCTGCAGCCTTCCGCGAGTTTCCCCACGGAAAGCTGCTTCACTGCCGTTCTTTTGAACCCTGTTTGCTCAACCCCCTTTGACTCCAGCAGTTGATTGCAACCTACGCCACCAACGTTGAAAACATGCTCTTTGTAGACACGAGGCAAATCCAGGTCAGGATCCAGGTTTCCGATGGAGTCATGTCTGTTTTTAGGGGTTTGTTGGAGTTCGTGCAAAATGTTTCGGCGCTGCTGAATTTTACTGCCTAACTTCATACATATTCCAAACCATCCAATTCATCAAAAATGAATTATGTATGCTGGATAGCGCCAGCGTTATTACACAAGATGCTAATCCCAGGAGTGTATGGTAAAGAGAGGCTCTGTCCAAGATCAGTCAATCTTCCCTCAGCACATGTACTTCATTACAAATAGAAAAATATAAAGTGGATCATAATGTCCCAACTTGACTAATGAAAAAAAAGTCTTCTTTGATGACATATTTACATAAAAAAGTTTTTGAAGGTGCAGCAAATACCTAACTGACTTCTTTCTCCAACGTCTTGATTTTCCTTCTGTTGCCTCCAATCTTTCCAGAAAGTCACTGGTTTTCTTAGAATAATCATGTTGATGTCTGCAGGTATTGCTGAAGTCCATACGCTGGAGAGCAATGAGAACCTGAGGATGACCCTGGAGTCCATGCAGATGCCCACAGTGGAATACGAGGAGATCAACACGGATGACTACTGTACGTGTCGTAGCTACCGTCACATTAAATAGCCTTCATACAAATAATCTGATCAATCACAAGGGCTAAATTAAAATAATCTTGTCTCTGTGGTCACGCCAGAAGGGACCCAACCTTAAGCCTTCCAACACCACGGGAAATAATGACTAAGATGCCAACCATTTTTAGTACAACGTGGATTATATGACCTTACGGTCTTCACTTGTAGAAATACTGAAAGAAAAAGTGTGAATGGTCAGGGATCTCTGAGCCTAATCATGGACAGACCACAACATCTCTTAGGCTCAAAGTACTTTCTTGAAAGTGAAGACTACAAGGTTACATTAATTCGGGTTACCACAGAGGATTATCGGTTTCCCTCCATAGTTACTGCCAGAAACAGAACCAGTGACAGTATTTCTCAAACCCTGCCCCAAAGGATCTGGTCGGTTTTGTGTTCGATGTATTTATTTGGCATAGGTTTCACGTCAGACGGACCTCCGTGCCTGACTCACTCATTTGTGACCCCCTTCCTGGCTGGGTTAGCTAGGGGCCAACAACTAATGCTGAAAAAATGGTGACATCATCCTACAATATCTCACACGTGCTTTTGTAAAGGCCCCAAAGGAGTGCATCTCACCTGGTTGCTTCAATTTGCATATATTTACATATTCAGTTGCAACATGGACCATGAAAGGGTTTGACCCCCCACCCACACTTGAGCTTAGAGTCAGATGTTTTAGATTTTATTTTGTAATTTGTCAGTGTACCACAAGTCCTGGGGAGTCTGGCAAAAAGACTGAAGGTGTTCTCTTGGAGTGACGAGGATGGACAGGTTTAGAAAGGAGCACATCAGAGGGACAGCCCAGATAAGACGTCTTGGAGACAAAGTCTAATCTGGGCTGTGGCGGTCGCTGGCTCGGACCCGTGAAGAGGAGGGATGGTGGATCTACTGGTAGAAGGATGCAAACAAACATCCAATGTGACGATCCCTAAAGAGAACAGCCCAAGAATAAGATGATTCACCCTCATGTTATTAGCCTGACACTCGTGTGTGTATGTTTTCAACATGATGAAACATGGAGCTGAATTATGGTTGACTTTGGGGTAACGGTTATCTGTGTCTGCATTACAGCTTTGTCGATGCAGATCCTCAAACCTGCCAGCTTCGCGGACACGTCACACTATCCTCTGCTCCTGCTTGTGTATGTATGAGTGCATGTTTTCACACACACACTTGTCCACACTGCATGCTGTGCACACACTCTTACACAAATCAAAAGTGTGTGTGTTCGCTCAAATTTCTTACCGGTTCAATCGGGACTTCTATAGACTCTGCCCTGAATTTCTTCTTCTGAAGAGAAAACGTATAATCTCATCTGGCCTTTAACTTTCAAAACTTTTCAGAAATTGCCCCTTTGTGCTCCCCCTGCATCCCCCGCTCGCTTTTCAGTCTTGTGATGGATTTTTCTGAGAGTGTCGGCCTCAATCATCAGCCTTGACAGCCTGGTCCTGTGTTGTTGCAGTGATGGGACACCCGGTGGCCAGATGGTGTCGGAGAAGTTTCACATGGACTGGACTACGGTGCTGGTGAGCAGCTTCAGCGCTGTGGTGGTGCGCTGCGACGGGCGAGGCAGCGGCTTCCAGGGCACCAACCTGCTCCACCGGATCCAGAAGAAGTTGGGCGTGTTCGAGGAAGAGGATCAGACAGAAGTGCTCAAGTATGCTACACCTTCGCCTCGCTTGGTTTGGGTGAAGATCACCACTAACCACCGTTAAACTAGAATAAGCACTCAGAGTGAAAACCTCCACCAATGCACATATTATATACAGAATATTCATGCCTGAGTTATTGCCAGCCTCTAAATCTACCGACAACTACATCAAATACTCTGCAGTATCGCGCTCAGGAGAAAGTGAACCTCCATGATGGACTGGGGTCAGTTTGATGACTGGGAATCCACTTCCGAGATGGTTTAAAGAGTTTCCTTGTAGACAGGAAGCCTTAGAGTTTCTTGTTGTAGCTGCGGTGACGTTAGCCTTGCAGATAACATAACATAACTTTTGCAATTAAACCTGCTTGGTACTGATATCCAGTCTTAACAATTGGCTCTTCAGGTCAGACGCTCTTAGATCCCGTGTGTCCAGCTCTCCTCAGTTATTCTTTCAGTCGGATTCCACAACGTGTTTTTACCATTTGTATGTAGAGGCAAATCAGCGCAGGGCGGGCCAACAGCCTCGCTCATGTCCTACAGAAGTAGTAAATAATAGGATTCCTTTGTCATTTAAAAGGTCTTAGCATATGGGGATGCCTTAAAGCAACACATTAGCTTTTGGTGGATTAAAAGAGAAATGTTTTCTCTAACTAGAACCAATCTTTATCTTTTGCAGTTCTATTTTGAAAGAGCCCTACATTGACAAAACCAGAGTCGGAGCTTTTGGAAAGGTAAGACTCGTCTCATCAGCCTATTTGGTAACGTCAGAAGGCATTTGTGGACCATAGGTCTTTCTCACGGCTCTGGTTGTCGTTGTCAGTGCTTGGACTCTCAGCAGTGATAGAGTAGACTCAGACTGTGCCTCTCCTTGTTCCTCAGGAGTATGGAGGCTATGTGACCAGCCTGTTGGTCAGCAGCAAGGACTCCCCAGTGAAATGCGGCGCTGTCCTCTCACCCATCACTGACTTTGAGTTATACGGTAGGTTTGTGTCTTTGGTCTGCAGCCTCTGCTGTAAGTGGTAAACAAATCTCTGCATAATGGAGCGGGGGAGGGTTCGGCCGTACAGTCTGCAGGCGGAGATTGCAAATCTAGCACATTCACCGCTGCAGCTGAGGGTGTCAGACATATCTGGGTGCTCTCTCACCTTATCAGCTGGATGGGGCCAATACACGGTAGAACCCAATCATAACGGCAAATTTAACTAACCCGGCCTCGGCGCGGCTACCGATGGAATAAGATGTAGAATTGTCAGGAGAGAGGCGGAGAGCCAGAGACGGCTTCCTTGTAGCCGCGCCGCATCAGAAACTGCAAATTAAGTTAGCGGATCTCTCTCGCTTTCCCGGTTTGGGTAAGGGACCGGCTGAGATGTTGTCTCCTGGTGGTTTAACCTCCAAGATTCATATTCAGAATGAGTCGTCAATTAAATCTTCTTTCTTTTGCAGCCTCTGCTTTTTCAGAGAGGTACCTCGGACTGCCTAAACCCGATCCAAGAGCCTACACCGTAAGATCTGATCAGTTGATTCAGAATCCTCCTATCCATCATCTTCTCTCCCTACTTCTCCTTTCATCTGATGTGCTGTTCTCTCTGCTCTTCAGATGGCTAATTTAGCGCACAGAGCATCTCAGTTCATAGACAAGAAGTTTCTTATCATCCATCCGACAGCTGATGGTAGGACAACAACGATTTAAAAGTCTGTGTTTTTACATCTTGTGATGATGTTTCCGATATTTAGCTCAAACCCCTGTGTCTCCATAGAAAAAGTCCATTTCCAGCACACAGCAAAATTCATCTCCCAGCTCATCAATGAAAAGGCCAACTACACCTTACAGGTTGGTGGGCTTTCTTTTTCTCTCTCACCCTCCTCTGTAATTACAGCCGATCCAATTTTCTTTGCCTGGTTCAGATCCTATCCAACCTTTGGGGAGCTTTGTGATCCCTCGGCAGCCGGAGGATTAGGCCCCACAATGCATTCATCCCATATAATGAGATTAGGAGACCTTCTTGGGCATCCTAATCCAATTAAAAGACAATGTACCGGAGCTTATTTACCGACTTCTGCACACGTGATTTAACCTGGAGTTTGACGCTCCGACATGAGGTCAGCCTGCATCAACATCTCCATTCAGTTAGTATTTTATGTTAAGCTCTTACCCTCAAACATCCATCTCATTTAGAGCTACAGAAAGAGGGGAGTTAGAGAGTGTAGGCAGTGTGGACAAGAGGTTATGTGGTGAGAGGAGGGACCCAACGATAATTGACAGCGGACTCAAACTAGCTTCTTGAAACTTTTTATGCTTCTCAGTCTGATTAAGTTTGTTGTGCCAAAAGGTTGTTTGTCCAAATTGGGGGCTTTGACTTTTCTACTGGGCACCTCTAAAGAAGAGTGAAAGAGGAGTTTGCAGGACAGTAGTAAGACCAGCTCTGATGTATGGATTGGACCTTCATCATCTCACTCACCTCATCTCTTTGTGTCTCAGATCTACCCCGACGAAGGCCACTTCCTTCACAGCGACGCGACGCGGCAGCACCTCAGCCAGTCGCTGGTCAACTTCTACGAGGAGTGCTTCAGGCTACCAGAGATTGTGTTTGAGGAGTCTCTGGAGGAGGAGAGTGAAGACGAGGGTTAACCCGGCTTCCCCGCATCCTTCCCGCCCATCATTAACCCAAACCGCCATCCTGCCCCCGTGCCCGAACGCCGGCATACAGCTGTCCACGATATGCAACTCTCTGTTCTTGCTCAATTGGGACTCCCCGTGTCCGCATGCTGAACCTGAGACTGCTTTTCCAGCAGCCAACCGATCTGATTTACGCCCACATTCCCATCCTCTGCCCCCCGGAGAGCCGACAAGCGCTGACGACCCGACCTTCATAGCCGGATGGAGCAGCCCCTCCGAGGCGGTGGAGCGGAAGCATCAGCTCCCACTCAGTCTATAACGCTGTGAGGAGGGTGAAGCACACGACTGCTGGGCTTGTATATCGATCCAGTCAGACGCCCGGTGAGAAACGCTGGTTGTTCAGGACGGGTGTCTGGACTGGTGCGGATTACTATTTTTAAAGTTGTGAAGAACTTTCATGTTGGACTGTGGTGGTGTCTTTTGTTCTGACGGTATGTAAAATAGCACACAAACATTCACTCGGCTTTTTTCGGATCGATGCAGATTTTGGTGGCTTCATTTTTCTTCTTTCAGTGACTGAACTCTCAAACATTTTACTGTGACCACGTCTCTTTCATTTGAAAAACACCGGCATTAACTTATTTTAGTCTCTGTGCCTTACTCTGACAGGAAACATGCTGTGGGTTTGCATTCGTGAACGAAAACAAGCATATCTTCTATGACGCTGGTTAGCTTAGCATAATCAGTGGGAAATTCTCTGGCTCCTCTGACAATTTATTAGCATGTTGTACTGTAGTTTTTTTCCCCCCCAATTGTAATAAAATCTATGGAATGACGTGATGAAAAACTTCATTGTTAGACAGAAACTCAGAGAAATTGTATCAAAACATATTTTCAGAGGATTGACAAACTCTGAATTACTGTCTATATAAAGACATTTTCTTAAGATTAAAAGCCAAATCTCAAAATATTATCAGTTTGCCAGAAATGAACTTCCATACAACTGATTTTTTTACGCCGAGATAAAATCTAATCAGTACGCAAACGGCTGCAGGTTGAAGTAGTGAAGATTAGGATTAATTCTGCATTTGTATATAAGGGTGAGACTTTCAGTTACACATGGATCCTTAAGGCACAAGATGAATTCCTCTTTGTTCTTTTTAAATCTGAATGTCTATTTATGTTGCGTTTCATTGCATGTTGAGGTTTTTCTCCGTCTGCTCTGCTCCACATGGTATTTTTGACATACTGAATGTTCCTTACTGGATTGCATAAATTTACATTTCCAGTAGTATTGTGATTGAGATCCCAGTCTCGTCAGCTTGATGTGTAAATGTTATTCAAATATCCTTTGATTCCAAAAAAAGAAAAAGGACCAGTATTACCTGAGTGTTATTTGTGCATAAAGCATTTTGGAAAGTTACATTGGAATATTTCTGTTCTCCTGTTGCTGCCCCACCCCCCAGCCCCCCCTGAACGGAGTTGAAGGTGGACTTTATGAAATGCCGACGGCTACATCCAACTTTCTCGCCAGTGGTTGAGGACTTTTACCGAGACGCCCAACTTTGTTATGCAAAGCATAGACGGAGATTAATGTCGGACCGTGGCATGAGGGTAAATGTTAGAATAAAAAAAATAAATATTTTAACAGCCTTCCATCTTTTTTGTCTCACTGTATCGATTTTCACATGTTAGCAAACTTGTCCTGATCCATGACATCTAAGTCCAACATTTAAACTGTCGAGCTCTTACATTATGATGACTATCTGGCTGCTAGAAGTACGACGGCGCGGCAGCATATGGATCTAATACTTGATGCACGTGAGAACGAGATGGAAACAAGGTTCAGGTTCTGAGGTTTTTTTGGGTTCAGTGAAGACGATCAAAGCAGCAGCAGGAGGCAAATGTCGACAATCAGAAATATACAACTTCTCTGCACCTCAGCATCACATGATCTAACGACACATCACCGCTTGAGGTAGAGAAGTACAAGCCCTGCTTTTACTGCAGTTTATGTTATGAATTAAAGCGCCGCAGAATCGTTGTACTTCAGAAATGAGGGCGTGTCCGAATAGAAATTCCAATCTTTTTTCATGATCAAGTGTACGCAGTAGAAAAAAAGACGGATGCCGGCATCGTCCCTGTGCTGTACAAGCGGTTCCCCAGATTTGACTCCTAAACTTAAATGTGACATTATGTCTGAAAAAAAAAACCTCTCCCTGCTAAGAAAAAGAAAATAGATATCCTTAAGTCGATTCGTATGCATCGAATCAGAAATTACGACCCGAAAACTTACTAAAGCTCCACCTAAATGGTGGCAAAATGCAACTGACTTTCCTAAAACCAATCCAGTCCTTCCTCGCACTGAGATCTATGTGGTTAGAACATTTTAAAATGATCCATGAAAAAGCCTTTGAGTTTTGGCATAAAATGAAGGATCTGCGGCTGTGGTGACATTATGAGGTCTCAAACACGTCTGAATATGTGACGTTTTATTTATGATTGTTCGACCATCCCTAGAATACGCAGCAGAATTTAGGTCCAGTTTGGCCCCTCCTCCCTTTTTTAACAGTGAATTGGTGGTCAGGCTCGCAGAAACGTTATGATTACATATCTGCTTTCAAATACAAAGAATTTCACAATAACTCAAACAATGAGAGGATAAAAATAGTTAAAACGATTATAAAATATATAAATATATTCTCCTGGGCTTTGACTCTTTTTTTCATATGTGGACCTTATTTATCTTTATGTGTATAATAGTGAGTTTACTCACCTGAGATGATCCGGCAGGAGGTCCCACAGCTGACTGACCTGGAGAGCGAGGGTCCGGTTTGGGTCCAAGTTGAGATTTTGGAACCACAAGTAGAGCCGAGCTGCAGGTTCTGAAGAAACCATCAGGCCCCTTTGAATTCAGCAGATCACAACCTTAAAAACAAGTAATGAGAAGAACTCTAGGACTCACAGGAGGGCAGCGAGGATCAGGGTGTCGTTGTCTCTTCTGGCAGCTGGGAGGCAGAACTTTGGACCAGCAGTGGGTTTTGATGCTCCGTCTGCTGGTACTAGAATAAAGTACATCACAGTGGTCCAGGACAAACTAAGGCATATTTTGCGGCTGACTGTCAGGGGAACAATCAGACCGCGGCGGACTAAACTCCCGGCATAAATGCACTTCCTGAATGTTCCAATTATTGTCTTTATCAATGTGCTACAAAAACCAAAACATCTGCGATTGACCCCGAAATCCAGATTACAATATGGTTAAAATACAATCAAGTGCAACCGAAAAGCATTCAGTGCAAAACGACGTGATCCAACGCACAAATAAACACAATCAACTAGAGACGCACCGACTGAACTTTCCCTGGAATCAGATTTTGCCTGATTCCAATTTGTTATGTTTTAAGATTTAAAATCCACATGAGCGGTGTTCTCTAAGTGCTCCTATTTCACAGTGGAAGTAGGTCTGGTCGACATTGTGATTGTATTCTGACCTGCATGCGTTTCTTAAACCACCTGTATGACATTTATAAGTGAAGATAAAACTTTGTACAGCCCGTCATAAGTTCTATGTTTACGGGCTTGTTTCTCTGCACCGTACTTTGCCCTTACTGCTGTTACAAATTACGAGCTTTGTCTTTTCTGGTTTACTGGTGTCAGATTGCCGACTTAATCTCGCTAGGCCTCCCAGCGCCGATCAATCGTTGCGCCACTTCAGTCAACACGTGACATGGGGATAAATGGGGGTATAAAGATTATCTCTTAATTTGAAGATGACCAACTCTTCAAAGGCACATAAAACATTTCTGAAACAACAAACAAAACAAACATAAAGGCAGGATGAAGTAATGCTGTCCACATGTGTCATAGATTTGGTGAGGAAAAACTGCAGGAAACTTTACTGTTTATTTAAAAATGAAGTAAAGGTCAACATAAAGCTGTAAAAATCCATTCCATTGAAATCAGTCATTATTATTGTTTACATCTTGTGCAAAAATATACAAACAAACATGGCTGATCATGTAATACCATTTAATCCACAAATACAGCCACACATCTCCAGCGGTTCAGAGGTTTGAGAGTGAATTTGTAGAAGAGCGGAGGTCTCCTCAGAGTCGCTCAGAATGTTCTTCTAGTTGTAAACATCAGTGGTTCCAAAAGACTGGGTCGCAGCCCACCTGAGGTTTTATTTGGGTCCCCCAATAAAATTGTTCCAATTCTGTTTCACTCTTATTCTAGATTTATGCCTGCAGTACAGCTTTCAGCCACACGAGCGCCCGTTTGCCTCGTTATGAATGCCCTTCATTTGTCTGGTTTGTACGGAGGAGTATTAGACGTTTTTTGTTTTTTAATCTCATTTCGGGAAAAAAGTTAAATGTTCAGAATAAAGTCTAACTACATCAGAGGAGGAGGATTTCATTTTCATTTTGAGAATGAGGTTGAAATGACTAGAACATTGAATTAAATCGGATCAGATTTTTTATTTTTTATTCTGCATTTCGAGAATAAAGTCCAGATATCAACCAATCTTTATTTATATAGCGCCAATTAACAACCACAGTTGTCTCAAGAATAACCTGCTCCAGAAAGAGCAGGTCTACTCTTCATAAAGACTGGGTTGGCGTGACGAGCTGAAGACCCCCGACGCGGTGAGGATGGAGGCCCGGAGAACAAACAATGCCCCAGAGTAATCAGACTACTTCATCACATCCATTAACTTGGGAGGATGCCCGGAGCAAAACAGAAACAGACTTTATTCTCAACATTTAGATTTAATATGAAACCAATAAAAATAAATCTTTCTTCTCAGGACCGGCTTTTATTCTCCTTCCTGGATCTTAAGCGTTACTAGTTGGGAACACCGTTTCCCTAAAAATTGACTTAAAGTTCTAAAGTACTTATCATAGGTACCGTTTATGTTTTCAATAATCATACACTGGAGTTCCTTTAAAAGTTTAAATGCTTCCCCTCCTGAAGATAGTACGAGGATGAAGACGAGAGGAAACAGGAGCAGGAATGTTCATTTATGCACAAAACCTTATCGTTACTATTTATAGATTTAAGTCATTTTAATATCACGGACCCCCAGAAAGTAAATAAATCATTAAAAGTTAGATCATCCCTAAAGCACAAATGAATGTGAGTTTATTCCAACCCTTCAGCCCCGCCGGGAAAAATTCCCCTTCAAAATAAAATCATAAAAAATTATGAATACAAGCTGTTGATAAATATCTGCCAAAAGAAAACATGCCTGGTAAGATTTCTAGAAATAAGACGAGAGATTTAGATAAAGGACGTCTTAAAGTGAGCTGCTAAATCTAATGTGTAACTATATTTTAATAATATTAGGAAATATCCAGTAATCCTAAAACTTTTGTTTTTTTCTCCTTAACCACCTCATAGATTTCTCCAGTGGTCGTTTATAAAGTTTCTGTCTATTTAGCAGTGACCCAGTTCTAGATTCACGACCATTACGACTTTGGGAGTCGTATTTAAGCATTTCAAGAGGAAATTTCTCCTTAAGTCAGCTGGAAATACTAAATCGGAGCTCTTGAGATATTTTTAAGATTCTGTTTCTCAGTGAAATGTTATTTGTTCAGTGATTTTGACTTAAATGAGACCCTCTTGGTAAGATTCTGATCTCCATCATCGGGTTTATTCAACATCCTGGGGCCACCGGTCGAGGCTGAACCAAAGAAGGTAAGTTGCAAACGTGTCATGTGACACATGACTCCGGTCGGGGACAAAAATCAGAAGTAATACACCTGCATGAAGGTGCCTTTGGGGCCGCTGTAAACGGGATTGTAGTTGTAAATCAGCGCCTTTGCCTCCTCCTCCTGGGTTTCAAACCTGTGGCTGCTCTTCCTGGCTGTGAGGAGAGACGCGGCCGATCAACAACCCAGCCGGGACGAACTAACCAAACACACTTCAAGCTCTGCTCCTACCTTCGCTGACGAAGAACTCCGCCACGTAGAAGGTGGTCTTCGCCGCGGCAGCAGAGTGGGGGATGTAAGGATGATTCCACTCAAAGGCGTTTTTCTCCGGATGCCACTGCGTCCCATAAAACGGGTAATCGTACGCTGTGGGGAGGGAAGAGCGTCAGAATCCATCGGTTTGAGTTGGCGGGGAAGATTTTATTCCATCCCTTACCTTCCATTGACGACACAAACTCCACCTCTCCGTCCGTGTTCGTGGAGAGAACTCTGTAGAACTTCTTCAACACCGGGTTGGTCTTATAAGTCTGAATCACGAGTGGCGGCGAAGAAATAAAAATCAGCATGCTGTTTTGAATTTTGCAGCAGGTTTTCTGTTTTTTTTCGGGGTTACGCACCAACACGTCCAAACTCCAATTGTGTGAGTTGACTGTCAGCGGCAGCTTAGACAGATCCTGCATGACGTCAGCGGGGAAACCTTTAAACATCCGACCGACACGGATCGCTGTCGGGTCCAAAGATGTGTGTGATGAGAAATAACATGATTAAACAGGGACGCACATTTTACCAGACAGAAGAAACTCTTAAAGGTGCAGCGCGTAGATTTATGAGTGTATAGTTATGACATGAGAGGGAGAGAGGCTTCTGATTTAACGTTAAAGGAGCAGTTCGTACTGTGAAGCCCCAGAACCAGCTTCACCGGCAAGGTGAGTAAATGATGAAATCTCTTTTTCCTGCAAACTGCTCCTTTACTAAATCTCTCTCAGCGAATGATAACCATCCGCAGGGACGGAGGCGGACCTTCAGTGAAGTTCAGAGGCAGCGACATGCCGCTGGTGTTGGTGTGAGTCAGTTTCAGCTCTGCGCTCGTCAGATAGGCCAGCTGTTGGAACCCCAGACAGGTCCCCCACACGGGGAAGTAGTCGCCTCCGTCGTTCGCCTGAAAGATCACAAACGGCAGAATCCCGTCATCTGCACACCTTTAAAGAAATCTAAGCGGCTGCAGGCAGCAGACGGCTTTAAGATCGCAGAAATGGCTACCCAAAACTAAGATGGAGGAAATTGTTTAGACAGACAGAGCAGAGTAAACAACAAATAAGGAAGAAATAATTAAATAAATAAACAGTCGTAATATTCATACTTTAGTGACTATGGTGCGTTCAGTGACCGGGAGGTGCAGGAGGAGAAGATCAGTGGAGCATATATGGATTTTACCCATATATATAATAGGTCTAGATTAATACATATATTGAGTGAAAAAAGGAACTTCTCACCTCCAAAGCCAGATCATAGAAGATTTTAGCAGCTTTTGCATATCCAGATGAAATACTGTCGGCACCTCCGCCCGGGTAGAGGATCCTGATAACAAAATGGATCGCACAGGGAGTCAAGATCTAATAATAAGAAACCAAGGTGAACAAAATGTTTCCGGTCTGCTCAGATCGAAGGTTTGGAAAAATTCATTAGAAGAGTTTCCAGCTCTCCGTTTAAAAAAATATCCTGATTATCTTTTCTAGAAACTCTTTACATTAAATCTGTTGAAACATTGTTGAGATATTTTCACTCAGGCATTCCTCGACCTCAACGGTGGCTTAACTTAAAAGATTCAATTTGGAAAAACTAACTCACAAAATAAATGATGGAGAAAAAGTTTGAACTAAAACCTAAAAAAAATGATCAGGAGGACAAAAAGGCAAGTGTAACATATGAACAAAGAAGGTTTCCCTGTGAGAGAAACCTTTTGTCTAATATGTTTTTATACTTCTGTAGACAAAATAATTCAATATTTATCATGACTTGAAAATCTGTAAAAAAACAAAAGTACATTTACTTCTTCTGCTAACTAAAACCCAAACATTCATTTAACCAGGAAAAGTGTAGAGTCATATCTGCGTTTGTAATCGATGCATCCAGATAAAGCCTGTGCTGACAATGTGTAGCGATCAGCCATAACATTAAAACCACCTGCATGATATAGTGTAATTTGCCACAAACACAACCCTGTGGCGTCGCCGGTGTTCTGACACCTTTCACCCAGCAACACCTGCAGTTCTGAAGGTGCTCCGTCAAACCCGTTCAGACGGTCACTTTATCTATTTTTCCCAATTCCAACACATCAACTTAAGGATGAGAAATGTTCATTTGCTGCCAAATATATCGCATCCACCAAACAGCTTCCATTTTCACAAGTAAATCCGTGTTATCCTGACTATCTGTAAGTGGTTATAATGTTGTGGCTGATTGGTGTGTTATTTAACATTCCACCTAGTAGTTATGTCATGTGACCATGAACCAAAATCCACAAACACAGGAAACAAATATTGACCTGAAGAAAGTCTCTTCTGGAGGCTTTAATGCTAATCAATCCTTTTGCCCAACCCATACAGGAAACTACATAATCAACATCAGCCATAACATTAAAACCAACCACCTTATCCTATTTCACACCTTTCTATCAGAACCAGCGTCAACTTTTTTCTGCAGCACAGGCCGGCCTTGATCCTCCCGCTAATCTCCTGCACATAAATACATTTACTTTTCTTCATCGTATTAATTATCCTTCAAGCATTCCTCATTCTCTTGTTTTCTAGGTCAGAATTTCAACTCTGTCTGTTGTTTATTTGACGTTCTTGTATGCTGTTGTGGCACATTGTTTTCCTCTCGGGATGAGTAAAGTCTGTTCTTATTCTTGAAACACTTTTGTAGATTGTAACAACTGAAGACCCGAATCCCTCAACAAGATTTGCGCTCCTGGAGTTTCTCTGACTCAAGTGATCTAGCCATCATAATTTTGCCCTGTTCAAAGTCGCTCACCTCCTTAAGCATGCCCACTTTTCCTGCTTCCGACATGAACTTTCGGACAAAATTCTCCTTTACTGCATAATATATCCCGTCCACTGACAAGATACCTTGGTGATCATGTGATCAGTGTTCACTTAATAATAATAATAATAATACATTTAATTTATACTTCAGCTGTCAGTGGTTATGATATTATGGCCAGGTCATTTACCCATTAATGCTGTGGAACAACCTCTTGTATTCCTGTGGTGCCTGGTTAATCCTGTAGAAAGTTAAGAAAAGAATACATATTTAAGATTCTGTTATAGGAAACAGTGGTGGTTGTTGTTAATTACTAGAGACTCACATGACGGGAACAACTCTGGCTCCTGCTGACTCCAGGAATTTAACATAAGAAGCAGCGATATACGCAGTGTAATTATGCTTGGACGCGTAAAGGTCTTCAGTCAGAACACCTTTTTTTGACAGAAAAATACGGGAAAACATTTGAAAAAGTAACTCAAAGAGTCAAGCCAGTATGACGAGTCAGGCACGTGACTGCTTAACAGGATGAACATGTTAGGCTAACACAACACAAACAAATGCTACTTTGATGTAAAGTCGGTCGAAATGTTAACACTCACCAATAATGGGTCTTTCGTTTGAGATTCCATATTTTTGTGTCGAGGAGTAAAACGGTAGCGCCAAAAGAATCACGGAAATCAGCACAGATAACATTCTTCGAAACAACAAACTTCTGAACCGGCGTCATGAAACACTAGAGGGCTCCGTACGTGCAGATTTCCGCAACTTCAGCCCCGCCCACCACTGACTTCATCAAAATACGTCACTTCCTATGCGGAAGCTCAAAGCGCTGGCCGGTGTGCGCATGCGTGTTGTAGCAACTACGCTTCCGGAGCAGCAATGATGGATGGATGGATGGATGGATGGATGGATGGATAGATGGATGGATGGATGGATAGATGGATGGATGGATAGATGGATAGATAGATAGATAGATAGATAGACTTCGAAACATCTAAAAAAAGTGTATTTCCTCATTTTTTTAAAATGTATTTATATTCTCTATATCTTTTTTTGAATTTTCAATTTGTATTATAATATCAAAGTTAAAATTTTTTAGTAATTGTACATCAATGACTCATTTGTATTTTCAGACAGCCCAAAAATAGCCCCAACGAAACACAATGCCTACATATAAATAACCTATGTTGTTTTCTTCTTTTACATCTACCATGAAGATATTTTTTTTATATATATGTAAAATGATAAGGGTATATATATATATATATATATATATATATATATATATATATATATATATATGTATATATATATATAATTTTAATTTTAAAGCATCACAGGTAAATCAATTACAGACGGTTCAAGAGATAATCAGAGAGTTTGTTGGAGTCGTCTGTAGATTTAGAGGCTGGCGATAACCCAGACTCTAATGGCGAAGTCTGCAGGAATTTAAAATATAAACCCAGGTGACTGTTGTGCTTTCTACCTTTGATGTTTAATACTGACAAGTAGCAGGAAACAATGTCTGTTTAAGAGAGAATTCAGAGATTGTTTTTGGCCCTCGGCGTATATTTGCTCGTATATCTTCGTGTTTATTGGTGACATGTTACGCCTTTGTCTTTTTTCACTTTTATTCTTTATATTGTGCTGCTCATTTGTTTATAATACATATCCATCGAAAGACATGCAAGTGAATGCCTGATGAAACCATCACATTCTATTTTCTACGGTTTGTATTCTTGATGCTGATATTTTGTCGGATATTGTGTAATACATAATTAAGCATTGTTTAATCCAGTGTCCTGCTGGCTGCGTCTCATCTTCTTTCTCTTCCTTATTGATTAACAACATTTTATTATTATATGGGGGAAATTCATTTTGTGTAAAGAAGAAAGTTCATCGGGGACGCCTTCACCAAACTCTTGTGCGTTTAGTATTGTGAAAAGGTTTCTAATACGGCAGTCTGCAGAGGAGGAACGCAGGTTGGTACGCTAATAATGATCTTTTTACTCCATTCATCAGGCGTTATACAGGACGATGTCTTCAAACGTATCCCTGCATTCTTCCACCGTTCCCTGAAGGACGTGTGTGCGCTGCCTCTGGGAAGCCCAGAGAGCCGAGGTTTGCAGTGTTCTGCTCAAAGACACCATGGCATGTTGCATCAGGGGCTGGGCTCGGACACTGGTGTCCTGGTTGATGGTCGGCCGAATTATCAAAGCTTTAATTATGATTTGTGTCATGAATATGTCACTTATTATTTAATCCTCCGATGATAATTGTTACAGTTAAAAACATTCCTGTTTCGACCGGTCTTGGCTCCTGGTTCTTGGCTCCTGGCTCCTAGCTCATAACTTCACAGTTAATTTGGGGGGGGGGGGGGGGGGGGGGGGGGGGGGGGGGGGTTCTCAGTCTGGGGACCAGCAGAAGAAAAGGTCCCTTGTGTTGAAATATAAAGCTTGAGGATGATGGAAGGATTCCTTCTTCCTTCCCAAGTTCTGCTGGGATGTAAATGGGTCATTTCCATGTATTAGAATGTTTTGCAAGAACCCGTTGGTATCAGTGCTACATCGGGTCGACCTCTGCGGATCCACATACAACACCTGATTTCAATAAAGACGTTTGGATGCGATGGATCGATGGATCCTTTTTTAATTACTATCGTCAAAGTCACATCAATGAAACTAATTACAATTCATGAGAAGCGCCGACCTGTGAAATCCTCTCAGGGTTCTCCGCCTCTCACTCAGGGGGTTAACCTTATACACATCTCACTGTTTACATATGCAGATATCGAACAGCGGCAAGATTTGGTCAACTGAACACTGGCAAGAGACGCCCAGCCTGCAAACTCTCTGAAAAGGTGAGGACGGCGTGTTTTGATTTAGCGGAGGAATCCTCCTGCATGTCACTTACAATATGTCACTGCAAAATACTCACTCCATAATAAGCCCCGCCTTCATGGTTTCCTGTCCACACCAACGTTTCTTCTCATGCACGACAAAATTCTTCTTCTTTTTTTTTTTCTTTTCCAAATTTTGGGTCCATGGTTTGGGATAAAAGAAGTCTCTGATTGGATGATTTGAGTTTGTACGTCAGCTGCATGTGAATCAGCTGAAAACCCTTTAATAATATTGAAAATGGGGTGAATAAACAAGAGAAATGAATATCATAAGATCAAATTCCTGCAATAAGCTCAGTGAATTAATACATTTTATGCCTAAATGCCAAATTAACTTAGAATTTCAAGGCACCTTTTTCACTCATTAACATTTATTACAGTTATTGGCAATACTGGCCTTTTAATACAACGCGTTAAATTAGATATGATCTCTATACCCACGATCTTTAATTCAAATTATTCACAAAAATCTCACCTCTAAACTAAGAAAGAGCGTTAAAAGAAAAAAAAAACATTACATTCTTGAAGTAAAACAAATATTCCAGAACCTTTGGAAGAAAAACAGCCCCACAGCACCAGAGATCCACCACCAGACTTCTCAGTGGGTATGAGGGGCTTTTCTTTCTGTGTTCCGTTCTTGCTACGTCACAGCCATCTTAGACTTTTGTTTCCAAAAGCTCTTCTTTGGTCTCATCTGACCTCTGACCTTGTTCCAGTGAAAGTCCCACTGTTTTTTGTCAAACTGTAGCAGCGTTAGCTTGTGTGTTGACGACAGCCGGAGCATTCTTCTTGCTACCCTCCCAAACCGCTTTTGCCGGTGTCGTCAGTCTGCAGGCACATCCTCTTCCAGGCTGAACATCTCCAGTCTCTTTAAACCTCTTCATGTGGATATAACTGCTGAAACGGACATTTTGAACCGTCTTTATCATTGAAAAGAACCTCAGAGAGAATCAGGCTTGTGTCACTTCATATTTATGCCCCAGTTAAGCAGGAAGTCAGTGTTCACCACTTCAGAATTCCTGCCCAAACAGGTGAAACTAAAAATTTTAAACAGGACTGGAAATACGATTCGGTTTCCTGAGAGTGCCGGTAACTGTGGCACTTTTACTTTTGTTACTTGAATAAACGGTAACATTTGTGAGAAGAATTGAATTTAAAGAGTGAGGTCGCTATATTATAACCAATTGTTGTGGCATAGTTTATAATAAGATATTATTTTTCTGCTTCCACAGATGGATCCTCCGCCTTCGGCGAAGATTCCATTCTTGGCAAAGACATTTGCTTTCCTCGTTTTCTGCAGTGTTCTTTCACTCCTGTTTCATAAGGTTCCGCCTCCTGTCTGCCCATATACATCCGGCCCAGCAGAGGGGGAAGACAATGATGACATGGATCCAATTGAAAAGCCCATTGTCCTCCTGTGGTTCTGGCCTATCGGGGTACACTTTGATCCAACCGCATGCGGTCGCCTGTTCAACATCGACGGCTGCGCCCTGACGACTGACAGGGGTTTCTACAACACAGCGGAGGGAGTCATTTTTTTCAACAAAGACATAGGTTATGGCTTGGAGAACATGCCGCAAGCTCCACGTCCATCTTTTCAGAAGTGGGTTTGGTTCAATGTGGAATCCCCGACAAACACGTTTCCAAAAGAGGGTACGGCCGACCTGTTCAACTTGACTCTGAGCTATAGAAGAGACGCAGACATCACTGTGAGGAACGAGCTCACCATTAGAGACCCCAACGCGAAAGATGACTTTGTTTTGCCGAAGAAGGACAAAGTTGTGTGCTGGATCGTCAGTAACACAGTCCAGAGGACTGGAACCTTTTTGAGAGAAAGCTTCTATCGGGAACTCTCTCTGCACATTAAGATCCATCTCTTTGGGATAGCTTTCGGGCAATTTTTGCCTTATGAGGAATATTACTCAACCATTGCTAGCTGCAAGTTTTACCTCTCCTTTGAGAACTTGGTCCACAGAGATTACATCACAGAAAAGGTGAACGGACCTCTCGTGGCCGGAACTGTCCCGGTAGTTTTGGGTCCCCCGAGAGAAAACTACGAGCAGTTCATACCGTCTGATGCCTTCACTCACATCCACGACTTCCCCAATGCAAAATCTCTGGCCGAATATCTGCTCTACTTGGATAAAGAAGACGACGCATACATGCGTTACTTTGAGTGGAGGAAGTTCTACGAACCGACTCCGCATCTGCTGACACTCCAAAACGAGTTCCTCCAGCCCGTCTGCCTCGCCTGTGACCGCATCGCAAAAGACAGGAACTACCATGTAGTCCATGACCTATCTAAGTGGTTCTCCTCCTGAAACACGTCCATGAAGGCCTCCTTTGATCACATGCATGTCCCTACGCCGATTACAAATAAGATTATTGCATATTTAGCCGATAATAACATCCCAGACCAGTCGAGGATCTTTTTTTTTATCCCCTGGAGAGGGCATTAAAGGGTTAAATAACTTTGTTTTTATTTCCGTAAAGGAAAGAGGTTCTGTTTTCACCCATCTTTGGGTTTCTGTTGACTAGTGGCCCCCCTGGCCTCTTAATCTTACGACAACTCTAACAAACTCTCTGAGTATCTCTCAGATACTATTAGCCGCTCGTCTCCTGCGCCTTCCGCTTCAGCGTCTCTGCTCAGCCCAATGAGCCCCCAGCCCCACCTTCTGATTATATATTTTCTAACGTTTTTATTCTTTTCGGGGATATTGCGTCAGATATAGTGAAACGTGTTAACAAGCATTGTACAATCCTCTCTTCCGTATTGCTTTACAACGTGTTTTGTGTGTATGGCTGGACCTTAACCGTGTGTAAAATAATAAAACTTATAGGGCGCGCCTTCATCCTGCCTTTGTGTGTTCAGTGTGCTGATGAGGTTTGGACGAGGTGTACAGAGTTTGCAGATTTTCAAATAAGGCCACTGCAATCTGAGGGGCAGGAGAGCAGGTTGGTTCCGAGCTACTCTAGGATTTATCAAAGCTTTTAATTATTATGATTTGTGCAATTAATATGTCCAGATGTAAGAACTCTAATAATTGTAATTGGTGTAAAAACATCCCCGCTTCGACTTGTCTTGGCCCCCTGGCCGCTGGCGGAGGTCATAAATAATACATAAATTACATAATTCTCTTTATCTCATATGCAACAAAATAAATAATTAGATACGAGAAACGGGAATTTCTCTATAGTCATGGTTACTGCCTCCTCCTAAGTGTCTCCTTGGACCTGTGGTATCCCCCATGACTCCATCATCGGCCCCTTATTCTTTAGCGTAAACATGCTGCTACTGGGTCACAATAGAAACAGGTGCTTTCAAACTATCCAATAAGAAACAGTGACGCAAAATGTCATCAGTCAAGCAGCTGAGCGGGACATTAGAAGTTTCTTAGAGTGTCTCAAACATTTCATTGATTAATGCCCCGTAGAGCAATTTTTACATTTGTTTTTCTTGGTGAGCGTGTTACAAAATAAGAACTGAGATCATTTGTTTGATCTCGGTTCAGTCCTTGTTGAAACATTCAAAGCTACCCACACAACATAGTCTATTATATCAACCAGAAGCAGGAACAAAGGACCGCAGGAGTGGCGCTGAATGTTTCAACATGGACTTTGTACAAATACATCATTTCAAAGCTTTATCTGCTGACAAAGTGTGGGCGGGGCTAACCCGTGGGCAGACATGTGGGAAATGCAACAGCTGAAGGTGTCAACCTATAGTGTCGACTGACGAGTTTTCCTGCTCAGATCAGCGCCGTCTGGGACGTCGATACCGCCACCTTGCAAACAGAACCATCATCGCCGGCTTGAAGGTACAAGCAAGTATTTGAACCTTCTTTATGTCTGCTTTACAAATGTGTTACTTTAAGCCTTAAATGTTCTTCTCAGCTGTCTGATTGAACACATTTGAAATCCCTGTCCCTTAACAAAAAGGGTGACCGGACCTTTTTATTAGACGACCCGTTGGTAGCGAGTATTTGCTAAAGAGTAAGGGGCCACAGATGGAGCCCTGGGGGTAACCTCGGCTCAAATGGGCCTTGGAGGAGGAGGCATTAAAGATAGAAATGATGTTTAGCTTCGAGGTGTTTTTGGTTCATCGCCTCGTTTTGAACTATGTGACGAATTCACTCCAAAGGTGTTCAATTATTTCAGATGATTCAAGACCTTTGCTTCTTATTCTTTACTGACAGGGGCAAACGCAGTGGAAACATCAGTTTGACAACACACGCATGCTGCAAAAGCCACAACACAACACATTAAGAATCGCATCACTTTTGAGTGTCCTTCGTAACACTTCCGTTGTCTTGTGGCTTTTACAAAAAAAAAATCTAAATCATTTGTGTCGTGGCTTTTGCAGATTGCTTTTCTTAATGTGTTGTGGCTTTTGCAGATCATTTTTCTTAATGTGTTGTGTTGTGGCTTTTGCAGATCATTTTTCTTATATTTTGTGGCTTTTGCAGTTTGTTTTTCTTAATGTGTTGTGGCTTTTGCAGATCGTTTATCTTATGTTTTGTGGCGTTTGCAGATCTCTTTTTTTTAATGTTTTGTGGCTTTTGAAGACCGTTTTTAAATGTGTTGTGGCTTTTGCACAACACATTTTTTGTGTTGTGTCTTTTGCAGATCATTCTTCTTAATGTGTTCTGGCTTTTGCAGATCAATTTTTAATGTATTGTGGCGTTTGCAGATTGCTGTCCTTAATGTGTAGTCTAGTGGCCTTTGCAGATTTTTTTTTTAATGTATAGTGTTGTGGCTTTTGCAGATCGCTTTTTTAAATATGTTGTGTCGTTTGCAAATCATTTTTTTAATGTGATATGTCTTTTGCACGTAATTTTTCTTAATGTGTTGTGGCTTTTGCAGAGCGCATTTCTTAATGTGTTGTGTCTTTTGCAGATCATTTTTTGATGTTTTGTGGCGTTTGCAGATCTCCTTTTTTAATGTGTTGTGGCTTTTTGAAGACCGTTTTTAAATGCGTTGTGGCTTTTGCAAATCATTTTTTGCGGATCGTTTTCTTTTTAACTTGTCGTGTTTTTTGCAGCATGAGGTCAAATGGATGGTTGCAATAAGTTTGTCCCTGTGGGCCACCGTAATTCAGAAAATTAAAAATACAATCGGGCCCCAGAGGAATATTTGACAGGTGGGACAAAATATTGACTCTTTCACTCTTTGATGTATTTCCAGCGATCTTGATGGAGGATCTTTTCTTTCAGGTTCATCATGGCGTCTTTCCAACACCCCAGGTGTTTACAGGTGACCTTCTACCTGGTTATCGGTCTGACTGCACTCATCGTTCCGTTCCTAATGTACCAGAAATCAAAAGAATCTATGATGTGTCCAAGCGGACCCGTTTATCCATCGTTGTTGGCCCCGCCGGGACAAGCTCCCAACACAACACCAGGTACCAGCAAACCTGTCCTGCTGCTGTGGTTCTGGCCCGAAGACAAGAAGTTTGACCTGCGGAACTGCGAGAGGATCTTCCGTATCGACGGCTGCTCCCTCACAGACGACAGGTCGCTCTACTCCGCAGCGATGGGGGTTCTGATGTATCACAGAGCCATCCAGGACGACCTGTCCAACCTCCCCACCTCACCCCGGCCCAGGTTTCAGAAGTGGATCTGGCTTAATATGGACACGCCCAACAACACGCGCAGGATAGAAGGCATCCGGAACCTCTTCAATGTGACTCTGAGCTACCGGTCCGACGCGGACATCCAGGTCCGCTGGAGACTCACCGCGAAGAAGAACACCAACAGGAGCTTTGTGCTGCCCGAGAAGAAGCGGCTGCTCTGTTGGATCGTGGACAGGGAGAACCTGCAGTCCAAGGCAGAGATGTTCCACTACTACCAGGAGCTGGTGGAACACATCCACGTGGACCTCTTTGAGAGGTCAAAGGTTGAAGACTATTTCCAGACTATCAGCAGCTGCAAGTTTTATCTGTCCTTCGAGGATTCGAGAGAAAGAGACTTCATCACCGAGAGGTTTACTGGGCCTCTGGCTGCTGGCACCGTGCCAGTGGTTTTGGGCCCACCCAGAAGGAATTACGAGGATTTTGCTCCGGGTTCTTCCTTCATTCATGTCAATGATTTCTCCAGTGCGTCAGAACTGGCTCTTCACCTTCAGGCGCTGGAGAAGAACGACGCAGCTTTCATGAGATACTTTGATTGGCGGCAGTTCTACTCCGTCAGGCGTCATCTGACGGAGGAGGAAAATGAATTTGTACTTCCTGTTTGTCGGGCCTGTCGTTACCTGGGTACCAACAAGGACTACAGAACCATACCGGACCTGTACCGGTGGCTCTCAGAGTGAGTCACGCTGCTGGTGACATCCACACGAACATGCTTATCTACTTTATTCACATTTAAATGCATTTAGGCCTTAATTATTCAATTTGAGTGAGTTACTCCCTTTTTCCATTGTTATTCCTGTTTATTCAGTGTTTTAAATTATGTTTCAACGCATTTAAGGAATACCTTGTTTTAATATCCCAAAACACTTCATGTATTTAAAGGGAGGATAATCACTTTTGGGTTTTAGATTAGCGGTTAAATCTGTCCTCCACCTTAGGAAGTTAAAAAGTAAATTAATCTTTTGTTATCATTATCTTTAGTCGCCTATTTTATTTTTCTTTATGTCGTTATCAACCTGAAAAACTAGCAACATCTTTATTTCTTTATCGTATGAGTTTTATATCACTTACTAACACTTCCTGAATAATTCCTTCAGAATAAAAGCATATAATGACTTTTTTTTTTTTTTAAATGTCTCTTTAGTTGTATGAAATAATTTGTGAAATCATCAAGTATCTTTTCTTATAATTTAGCGCAACCAGAACAAAACGTAAAATAATTAGTCATACAGAATTAGTTTGGACTTTTGGGCCGTAAATCTGGGGAAATTCTCTGAAACCACATAATTCAAAAACAGCAGCCAGAAAAAATAAAGGCTACAATTATGACAAAGTGTAGATTTGCATTCATCGACTTCGTAGCAGCACTGTTGTGATTTTAGTATTTGTATTTTCTCCAGTATCTGAAGCGGTATCAAACACTGCAGCCAACAGAGAAACAAGGAAACGGTTGCCATGACAACCGTAGAGGGATGCAGCATCATAATTAAGAAATAAGCTGTAGATTCAACATTATAAATCAACATTTCTGCTGCAGCTTATTTCACTGGTTCATTTCGATCATGGGATCACATCCCGTCTGATTGCTGGCCGTCAGCTGCTCCACAGCTACGCCTGCTTCCGCCAGCTTGACCCGCAACGGACGGATGACGTCGTCGCTCAGCGCCCGCGTGCGTGCCAGGATCCAGGCGTAGTCGGCGTGGGAAAGGTCGAAGTAGTCGGAGCAGGAGTAAACCAGAGCAAAGGACTGGTAGTCTGTGGAGAGCACCCAGTAGGGAGCGTCAGGAACTCCTGGAAGCAGGAGGAGTAGAAGTGAGTAGGAAATTCTGATTGTTTCATGAAAGTAGAATTAGCCGAAACATACCTTTAAAAAAGCTGACACCCAGTTTAGCAGGCTGAGACGAGTCTTTAACCGTGGCAACGCCCTCAATGGAACTGATCCTCCCATCAGAGCTGAGGAAACGGTGAAGGAGTTAAATAATTCAAATTCACCCACTCATATTCCTGCAGAGTACCAAACGCGGGTCTCTCCTTACAGCCGCTCTGCGTTCCGAACCTCGACCGTCTGATCGTCGCGGAGGCTGTAGGTGGCTTGGTTGCATTCTCCTCGCTCAAACCAAGTTGGGAGCTTCTCGATTTCGTACCAGGTGCCCATGTACTGCAAGAAGAGGAGTTTCCCCGTCCTCCATTAAAGAACATGTCACCCCAAAAATAAAAGTCCCTTCCCGTCTACTCAAGTAACCCTTTTTCCACCAAAGATAACCTGGTGCTAGTTCGATGCTGGTGCTAGTTCGGTGCTTAGTTGGTTCCACTCGCGCATCTCCTAAGAACCCGTTTGCTTTTCCAATGGCAAGGAACCAAGTCAGAGCCACGCCATTACGTAATCGGTTCTTGGCTCTAGACCAGCAAAGAGTTGGTTCTTGTCTGGCACCAGTTTTGAGAGCCAGGAGTTGGTGCTTAGGCTGTCGAAAAACAAAGAATCGGTGCTAAGACAGGCTCTGACTCCGAACTAGCCCTGGAACCAGCTCGGTGGGAAAGAGGTTACAGAAACCAGGGTTTCCAGAAACACGACTGTCTATCAGAAAGGTTTTCATGAAAGGACTGAGACCCCCTCCTCGTAGAAGAAGGAAATCTTTTCCTTCATTCGCGTCTTTTACAAATCTATTCAGAATCAGTCTGTCCCTGTAAACCCACCTAGTGTGACGAAGAGTCTTTCGTCACTTATAACTCACTGTAAATATCATTTAAAAAAATGGCACTCTAAACTTGTTATTTCATATTTGCACTTTTTAACCAACTTTCACTTTAATTACAATACTGACACTTTACCTGCATTACATACAATATATGTTTTTGAATATCTAAGCCCACACTTATTCAATATTTAAATGACGTATGAAGTAACTGCAGTGTCAGGTGTTTGACTCCACCTGGAAAACAGACGCAGAAGAGCGTCAGACTATTTAAATGCACATAAAAAGTATCGGAGTAACTTTTCGGTATATTTATTAAGATTAAATATAAATTAAAGTGGAAGTTGAAGTTGTTCAACACTCACCTGTTTCAGGTCTCCTCCAGGATGTTCGGGGCCAAAAGTGTCCCGAGGGAAAAGGAACAATCGTTTAAAAAAGTTCCGGGAGAGTCCACGTGATAGGAGAGGAGGGGGGTGTTTGGTAGTTGGGTTTCATTCATTTAATTATCATAAACATATGTAAGTGTTTATTCGGGGATCAATTACCACAGTGTGGTACCGTAATTATGTTAAACTTCATGTAACTTGACATCATTTGGATGTTTTTGAAATCTACCTGTAAATGGTTTCATCCAATCAGGTCATGCCGTCAAAAACAGGATAAAAGGCGCCGTTTTCGCTCCGTCCAGGGGGGCTTAGTTCGACTTATTTATGTGGTGTTGCATTATTTTACATCTTCTAGTGCGTTAGAAGATGTAATGGGACTTTTACTGAACCTGCAGGAAGCTCTTGGGCCGGTGAGTTCTGTAAAACGGCAGAAATACGACAGAACCAGGACGTCTTTCTAGGAGAGCCAGTGAAAGGGAATATCATCAGCCTGTTTGCGTTGAAGCTGCAGACATATTTTAGGGGACTCCTTCGCCAGACCTTCCATCTGCATGGGGTCGGTGGATAATGAGTGACTTTTCATTTTGGGCGCACTGCTCCTTTAACTCAGAGGATCAGTCCAAAAACAGTTGTTGTGTTTTTACCTTTTGGATGTTGAAGTCCTCTTGAACAGAAGGTTTCGGGCATCTGCCGGCGTGGAAAGACTGACCATCAGCTGCTGCAGCGGCCAGGAGGAGCAGAAACAGGACCTTCGTCGTGTCGGAGGTAGACGAGTTAACACGCTGGAACTAGTTCTAACCGGTCTCAGTACAAGTGCAACAAGTCAACCAGTACCTGGATGTCCTTCATGTCCAGGAGTAGAAAGAGATGCAGGATGTTCTAGAGACTTCTGAGTTAACTCGGTCCGATTGTACCGGCTGATGTAAAGAACACAGAATTTAAAAACTAGGTTTGGAAGTATTTGAAGATCTGTTTGTTTCACATAATTTCCTGTTATCATATTATAGTTTAGTTCACATTTTCCACAGAAATAAAACATTTGAGTTAACATTCTATCACTGCTATTTATGTTAAATAGAATTATTTCCTCTTCTTTCTTACCGAGCTCCACCTGACAAAAACAAACCAAAAATAAAGATGGCCTTTTTAAGCCCCACCCACAGGAAGTGGAGGAGCTCATCATGGGGGAATGAGCAGAGGGGACTTCCTTTAAAATATTCATTTCCTAAACTTAGTTTTAACACTTTTTTAACTGTAAAGTTGTTATTGAGTGCGTTTTTAAGTGTATTTAAAAGATGTTTAACATTCTAGTTGTGTTCCTTGATGGGAATATCTCTAATAATGAGTAAATGATTAGAGTTAAGTCCCCCCCTCCCTTATGTGAGTCTTGTACTAGTCCATGTCAATAAAGCCCCAGGTGTCTTTTCATTGAAGTAATTAAGTTATTTTAAGGTGGAGCTTTATTTATTTTCAGTTTTAATTTCATACGAGACTTAATTTTTTGAAATTTCTCATTAAATTTCTTAGTTGAAGAAATATTTTTTTAAAAATAGGCGAGAAAATATGGAGAAAACAAAAAATCTCGACCAAAATCGGTCATGAGACGAAGAATAAAAGTGGCCTAAAGAGACGAAACCTCTTGTTTAAATTAGATTAGAGCTTATATTATATTATATTTCCCGTCATCCTGCACTAGAACCCAATCCTCTCCGGTTCTGCTTCTCCGAGCAAACATTGATTTAATTCTAACATTACTGGAACCAATCGTTACCGTACCTGAGCATCCATTTGGAATGTTTCCCTCCACATTTGGCAAATACAAGTCCGATATTCTGTTTTCTCAACAGCTGGTGAAATGTTGGAATTTATTTTAATTGACCGTTAATGCGGCTTATTGTTGAAGAAAATCTTTATATACTATGACCAAAATATTGAGCTGAAAGACAATGAAATGACCGATAAAAAGCGGAATAATACAAGAAAAAAACATATTTGGATGAAACATAGAACAAAGTTATGAAAAGAGATACTTTTATTTAACAAAGCACCAAGATTTATACAAAAACCCAAAAACACACCTGCTGTCAATTTTTTCCCATCAGAATTTCCGGAAGAAAACAAGATAACAAGCTTGTTTCAAATTAATAAAACTACAAAATAAAAATAGAGCAAGTGAGAAAAAAACGAAAAAGAATCTCTGATAAACAACAAACGATAAATTACATTCTTCGATTCAGTCGTCTAATCTCGTGTTATGTGCTGCGACGGTATAAATAAATCAATGGATTTAAATTAAATAGCCTACTCTAGAGAGTTAGAGCTTCTAAGAAAGTGAAATCTCCGAGACGAAACGCGACGACACCGAAAAAACAACAACAACAATCTTCAAGCAGGAAACGGTTGAACTAGATACATTTTTCAAAATAAAATAATACAGTGCATTAAAAATTACTTTGGTGGCAACACTGGATGTCGGGTCATCCTGCTGGTGGGCGAGGGAAGTCATGGAAAGTAACATCTTACCTTTAATAAAAAAAAAGGCTTCACCTGTCATTTTAAAGGAACAGTTCACTCAAAAATGTGATTTCATGTTGACAGGAAGTTTGTGGCCTCGATGAAATTTCTTGAACTTCAATGCAACTGAGACGCTGTTAAAGAACTGATGAAAATTACTCCATTACTCCCTGTGGCTCCTTCAGAATCCTACGACATTAGAAGGTGGGGTTTATGTCTTTTTGGGTGAACTGCTCCTTTAAAACTTGTAAACTCATCAGTGGAAGTAGCTCTTTAATGCTCCGTCACCAAAGTCTTTGGAAATCATTTTCTTTTAAGACACGGCACCTCTTAGGGCAGGAGCAGAACCTGCAGCCGCTCAGTCTTCACCTTCAGTCTATAGAACATTAAGACGGAGACGTCTCTTCCTCCTCCCACCTGGGCGAACAGGTGTGTTTTTCCACTCTCCTTGAATAAAGGTCAAAGGTGCTGCGTGTATCATTATAACTGATTAACCACAACCGCCGGCCTTTCTTTGTTTTCATTGTTGTCATGACGACAGGAAGACTCTGTCAGGTTCTGACATTATGTGCCGCCCGGTTGAAGGTGAGGCGGAATCTTCTGGATTCCAGTTCCACGGCGCAGCATCACTTTCTCTTACCTTCCCAGGTTGTATCTGTAATCCGGCTCCTCGGTGTGACGTCATAACAACAATGTGGTCCTCAAGAATGCTACACGCAGCACCAAGCTCCAATCTTTTCCCCAGGTTTTGACCATTTATTCAGAAGCTGGGTTGGGTTCCATATACCCCTTTTCCAAAGATCTGGTTCCAGGGCTAGTTCGGAGCCAGAGCCTGACTTAGTTCTTTGTTTTTCAACGGCTTAAGCACCAGCTCCTGGCTATTAAAACTGGTGCCAGATGAGCACCCACTCTTTGCTGGTCTGGGGCTGGGGGCGGGGTTAATGTGACCAACAAGAACAGCACAAACATGGTCCGCCATTCTCAGCGATTACAACAATGACGGGTAGCCAGTAACAGTTGTTTTTACTGTTACTGGCTGCCAGTGACAGTAAAAAACTGTTACTGAATATGGGTATGGATTACCCATATTCCACCGAGCTGGTTCCGGGGCTAGTTCGGAGCCAGAGCCTGACTTAGCACCAGTTCTCTGCTTTTTGACAGCCTAGGCATCAGTTCCTGGCTCTCAAAACCGGTGCCAGACAAGAACCAACTCTTTGCTGGTCTAGAGCCAAGAACCGAATACGTTATACTGTGATGTAATGGCGTGGCTCTGACTTGGCTCCTTGCCAATGGAATAGGACACAGGTTCTAAGGAGGTGCACGAGTTGAACCAACTATGTACTTACACTAGCACCAGCACCGAAATAACAAAAGGTTATTTTTGGGTGAAAAGGGGTAAACGTAGGCTTGCAGAGCCAGGAACCGCACTGGCATGAACACGATGAGCTCCTCCATCTTTATTGTTGTGCTTAAGTATTGCGCGGGTGTTGCTAGGTAATCAGACAGTGACGTACTGACGTTATACGGTGACGTAATGGCGTGGCTCCGACTTGGCTCCTAGCCAATGGAATAGCAAACAGGTTCTTAGAAGGTGCGTGAGTTTAACCAATTGAGCACTAGCACTAGCACCAGCACCAGGTTCTTTTTGGTGGAAGAGGGGTAATAGTGGGGAGTTAGAGGTTTTTGTGGGTCTCGATGCAGAGGACGATGTACTGGCTGGAGCAGCTCCTCGTCTGCTGGCCCAGGAGCTGACCCAGGGTCAGGCTCGACGACTGGCCCATGACGGACATGTGGTCCGCTCGCCACGTCTCACAGTGTTTGTCCAATACTCGGATACCCCTGCTGGTGGAGCCGTGCCAGATACTCTTCTGGGGCCTGAGGGGCAGAAGATAGAGAACCTCAATGATAGTTGATCAATAACAGGCAGCATATGATCAATAACAGGTCAACATATGATCAATAACAGGTCAACATATGATCAATAACAGGTCAACATATGATCAATAACAGGTCAACATATGATCAATAACAGGCAGCATATGATCAATAACAGGTCAACATATGATCAATAACAGGTCAACATATGATCAATAACAGGTCAACATATGATCAATAACAGGTCAACATATGATCAATAACCGGTCAATATATGATCAATAACTAGTCAACATACGATCAATAACAGGTCAACATATGATCAATAACGGGTCAACATCTGATCAATAACAGGCAACATATGATCAATAACAAGTCAACATACGATCAATAACAGGTCAACATATGATCAATAACGGGTCAACATCTGATCAATAACAGGCAACATATGATCAATAACGGGTCAATATATGATCAATAACAGGTCAACATATGATCAATAACAGGTCAACATATGATCAATAACAGGTCAACATATGATCAATAACAGGTCAATATATGATCAATAACAGGTCAACATATGATCAATAACAGGTCAACATCTGATCAATAACAGGTCAACGTATGGTCAATAACAGGTCAATAACAGGTCAATAACAGGTCAATATATGATCAATAACAGGTCAACATATGATCAATAACAGGTCAATATATGATCAATAACAGGATTTTGGTAACATTGACGACCATCTTAAGTCCATGGCGTTAAAGAGAAACAAACAGGCAGGAGTGACGTCCAAACCTCCTCGATGGAGGAAATACGTTTTCTAGAGCGGATCTGTAATGTGAAAAAACGCGACTTCCTGTTACTTTAAAGGGTTTTTTCGTGACCCATGTCTCGTTCTTCTACCCAGTTTCCCATAATCCTCTTAGGAAATGATGGGACCAGAAGAATCACAACCTATGTGTCGTAGGACATAACAGAAGACACCTGAGACGCCGTTTACTGACCAGAAGGGATCTGCTAGAACATCCCGGCCGTCGAAGGAGTAGATGGGGACCCTGGGATTGATTGACCCTCCGTCGCCATTGAAGATGGACCACCAGTTCCTGAACAGGATGTCTCCCTAAGAAGAACACACGGAGTGGGTCAGCTGACGCCAGACGTTCTTCTATGGGGACCATCGTTGGAGTGTGACGGTGTCCAACCGTAGACTCACCCTGAGGTTGGTGACCGGCAGAGTCTCCCTGAATCCCGGATAGACCACGTGGACCAGGTCTTGTCTGTGGGAGGAAATGAAGGCGCGGTAGTTTGGAGCCAACCCCATGGCCTTGGCCTGCTCGTAGCACATCCTGTCGGCCATGTCCAGCCCCATCATGTCGCCAGAGTGCGGCTGGTTTAGGGCCACAAGGTTCAGCTGGAGGGACAGGAAGCAACAGAAACTCTGTTAGTCCTCTTTGACTAAACAAAACCAGCAAAGACAATCTTGTTTGGATCATGTTTGGGTCGAACAGTGAGAACAGGCTGAGGTCGGCGTCAAACGTCCGCCTGAAAGCTTCTCATCGACACTCACCCTTTCATTAACGGAGCGCACTCGCTCCGTCGTGTCGCCCCGAATCTGATAAGCAACTCGAGGCTAAAGCAAAGAGATATTAAACGGATGAATGATAACGCAGCGCCACAAAAAAGCTTCCAGAGATAAGAAGGAGCAGCAAGTACCTCGTCTTGTGGAATGATGTTGTTGGCGAGGAAGATCAGACCGCCCAGCTGTGGAGACAAAACACACGTAACAGACTCTCCATGTTCCGTTGTTTGGGCTCGGATTGTTCTTTTATTCAAAGTGTTGGAATCTGCAACGATTATAAAGTCCATTACAAAACATGAGCAGGATGATCTTCAGGAAGGCCGGCGCGGTTCGTAAAACCACGTTCCAGAGGAGAATCATGAATCTGCCTCGGCGCGGAACTCCAGCAGCCATTAAACACCTGCTTCACCCTTTTATTTGCTCCATCGGTTAGACCTCCGCCTACATGCATCATTTTAAGAGCTTTATAGCTGCAGCTTCATCTCTCTGCTGAGACGCTGTGCAACTATTAGGGGCGTCGGTTTGAATGAGATGTTTTTATTAGCTGAAGATAAGACGCTTTAAGAAACTGCCATTTCACTCTACAGAGGGGGCGGGGCTTCTTCTACAGAGCCCACCTGGCTGTGCTGCCATGTTTGTTGAGTAGAACAGAACAGACAAACTGACACTGACGGATTATCACAGCTTTAGTTTTTTCTTGCGAGCGAACTATTTCCTATTTTGAGAAGTTTCTTTTTTACAAGAGGGGGAAAACATGAAGACCGAACTCGTGAAACTGTTGAGAGGTTAACCGGCGGGATCATCACAGTCCGACCGGGGGGATTCAGCTCCTATGCCGAGTCGGCGTTATACAACTCTTAGGCCATTAAAGGCACAGTATGTCAAAATATAAGAGATATCTTTTAACTAAAGGAAAATACTTCTCTTATTACTCGGCTGTTCCCTCAATTTACCTGACTGGTTGATGGTTTCACGAGTCTGGTCTTCCTGTTTTCCCTCAGGCTGGTGGCCAACGGTGTTCAAGAACGACGTGAACGTGACACGCATTTTCTTTGATGAGTGAAATTGGAGTGGGTCAACTGACACGAATGTCACAGATATGTCAGGAAACCAAACGCTGCCGTGTCTGGGTTCAGGTCCCTACCTGAATCTCCTTCCATCCCTGAGAGACCTTGAGGAAGAGACTTCCTGTGGTGGTGACGTAGGACAGCGTTCCCTCTGCGTCCCTGAGGGTCTGCTGCATCATAGTCTCACGGCTGGGAAAGGTTTTCAGCTGAAGAACAGACAAAGAGGGAAACGGTTCCCATCTGTGGTCCAGCAAAGATCCAGAATGACGCAGTTCCTGCAACAACTTTGCCAGAGGAGACACTTACAGATCCTACATTACTAGTTGGTCCAGGTGGTCCAGGGGGACCAGGGGGGCCAGAAATCGTCAAAGCTGCAATAACAAAAATAAAAATCTCTTGTTGGATCTCATCGGCTACAAGAACCCGCCTCCATACAGAACTAGATTTGTACCTGAGCCATATCTTGAGACAGATGGTCCAGGAGGCCCCGGTGGACCAGGAGGGCCAACCGGTCCTGGTCTGCCGTAGCCCGGCGCACCTGTTGAACCTGGTACCCCAGGGTGTCCTGGTGGACCAACAATCGATTCACCTTTGGGTCCCTGAAATGAGTCAGGAATAAGTCATTGATTACTTCGGTGTGTTTGGTGTCACAGGGACGATACGCTGGTATCCATGGTAACTGGCCTCACCACTGGTCCTGGTCTACCCGGGATGCCTGGTCGCCCGGGAAACCCTGCTTCCCCTCCATATCCTTTCTCTCCTTTAATGCCCTGTTCGCCTCTCGACACCTGGGGATACATGAACCGGTGAAAACCCTCAAAAACACACACACACACACACACACACACACACACACACACACACACACACACACACACATTACAACCACACACACACACACACACACACACACACACACACAATACAAACACACACACAGCTGAGTCTGATGGAACATGAAGGGACAATTGAGAAGAAACTGGACTCACCCAGCCTCCCCTGGGAAGAAAGGTGTCTGCAACAGGAAACGGAGGATTTATAAAATGTCAAGGTTAAAAGTAGAAATGTCTCTTTATTGGCACCTAAAGTGATTTTATTTATTTATTTACAGATGGGAGATTCAGTATTCCGGTGTAAAAACAGGAGGAACTGGATTCATTTTTAGGTTGCTCCTTTTTTTTTTTATGAAAGAGAAAATTGATCCTTCCTTCGATAAAATCAATAAAATCAAGCGTTTAAATATGGAGGTTGTTGTTATTGTTGGATTCTAATTTAAATTTGACTCACTCGTTGGCGCCGGTATTCCAGGAAGACCTCTCTCTCCCTTCTCTCCCTTTTCACTCAACGGACAGCTTCCTTTAATCAAAGAAAAAACAAATAAACTGTTTTTTTCTTCCTATTGTATAGCAGTATGGAAGCCAATATCTGCCAATGTTTAAAAAATATACTCTGTTTATGCTGGTGTGAAACTTTCTAAAAACATTGAATCAGTATCTCCAAATGTTGAGATACGTAAAATAAAAATGTGAATTCACAAATCACAAAATATTGAAACCCCTTCAAAAAATGATTTAGTGAAATAAATAATGACTTAATATCTCAAAATATTAAATGAATTGCTAGAAATTATGTCTTACTTACAAAATACGGACTTAATATTTTCAAAGTCCTGAATTATTCTCCAAATATTGACTTAGCATCTAAAAATCTTGACTTAGTACCGCAAATACTTTAGTTAGTATCTAGTACTATTGTCAAAAAATTTCGTTGTTTAAAATATTGACCCAATATATTAATATTTAATGAATTCCACCTATTGTCACGAGACATTTTGTTACTTATTGTCTCTAAATAATAACTAAAATTACTAATTAAAAGTTAGCTGTTTAAAATATTCCTTGTATATCTTATCTTTTTAAAATATTCACTCAATATCTCAAAATACTGAATTTGTTTCTCAAAATATTGATATTGATCAAAAACATTGATTTATCTTGAAACATTGGCTTAATATCGGGAATTATTTTGTTAGTTTTTAAAATACTGGCTTAATATCTCAGAATTCTGAATTGAATTATCTAACTATCGGAAAAACAGGATTTAGTGTCAAAAACACTATAATGCCATATAATCTCAAAATATGGACTTAATACATCAAAATTTTTGATTAATATATGAAAGACATACTTATCATCTCAAAATAATAACTTAGTATTACAAAATAATACTAAGTTTGGACATTATATCCTAAAATATTTTTCTATTTTCTAAAAAAAAAATCTCAATTTCTCATTTCATTTCATTTAATTAATTAATTAATTTATGACTTTGTTTAACTACAATGACTTTCAAAATTTATTTTTTTTATTACACTGGATGAAATCAGCTTCTATAATATCGATACTGCTTTTTAACTTGAAAACATGTAATTTATGTCACATGTATCAAACTTTTTTTTTTTTTATCGCTACTATCCTGAGAATTCTGTTACTGGATGAAAACGATTATTGTGGACATCAGGTTTTATAATAAGAAAAATCAGACGACCTAACTCACCGTAGGAAATGGTCCCATCGGGGTTAAGCTGGAATAAAATAACACAAACAGATTAACGTCTGCCATTCGAGAAAAAAACACGTTCTACGACGTTCCGTGATGAAATATTGCGTCTGTGTTGTTAACGGATGAATCAATATGCAGATGACACACGCATGTTCACGCCAGTACTACCTTCTTGTTCAGGCATTGAACCTTCACCTTCCCAGATTGGACGTGCAGCATGCAGGAATATTTCAGAACGGCCGTGGAGCAGTTCTGAGTGACAGAAGGTTAGCTGGTACCAGAGTTAGAGGAACAAACATGCACTTTATCTCCACGCAGATGAGGAGGAGGAGGAGGAGGAGACGGAGGAGACGGAGGAGGGTTTTATTAGGAGAGAATGAACTCGGTCGGTGGAGAGTTAATTACTGCGGTGGAGACGGAGGATGTAGATCGATAATCAGTCTGGAGGCGGGACTATTATGCAGCAAATGATCCTCGTATCCTTTCATCTTCAATGAGACCCATAGATGCGTCTCAGTGAAGATAAAAGGATCAAATAAATGATTGACAGCTAGCGTGAGTTGTGATTTGTCCTTAAATCTAAACATGCGTTCAGTGACGTGGCTGCAGAGAAAAAACCTTACAGGCATTTTGCAGTGGGGTCTGGGAGGAACGGGGAAGACCGTCTGCAGAAACCAGAGGAGAGACGACAGTGAACACATGAACACGGCTGAATGTCAAAATCACACAATGACATCATGCGAAACGTGCAGCAGAATCCAAAGGTCCGTTCATGCTGCTGTTTCAAGGCGGGTCTGCTGTGCCTTTAATGGACACCTGAAGAAACAGGTTGTAAAAACAGGTGTGATATCTGATGATGTGTGTGTGTGTGTGTGTGTGTGTGTGTATTCACAAGCAGAGGTCCTAAAAGCATCTAGTAGCGGTTAGCAGCTAGCACTAGTTCACTGTTAAATGAAAGGAGAAGAAAAACATCTGAACTTTTTTTTCAAATCAGTCAAGGAGCAAATCTTCTGGAGGTTCCCGACCTGATCAGCATTTGAATCGACTCAAGGAGATCCGACCTGTGTTCATAGTAGGTGCATATTTTACTCACTAGGGGGAGCTGTTTTGCAAAAAACTGTTTTTATGATATAACTTCCAAGGTCTGATTTAGTCCAAATTTGGTTATTGAGTCATTTGGTTAAGAGGTTCACGCCGGGGACATCATGTTACAGGAAGTTCATTTTGTACAACTTCCTCTGATGAGCTGCCCTGTTAGCTTAGAGGCTAACAGATGCCATTCAGGAATTAAGATTATTCTCCTCACCATCCTCTTCACTTGTTGAGGAGAATGCAGGCTCACGGTTTTGCTACGAAGCTCCAGAAATGTTGTTGTTGATCTAGTGGAACGTGGGTTCAAGCTCTCGCTCATACCTCAGATAGCATGTGAGCTAAGGCTTTTAGCTTGGAGGCTACAGTGAGTATTTCAGCTTAAGAAAAGGTATAAATGAGAGTTGGAGACTTTCTGGAGATGAGTTCAGGTTTGGAGACACTAAAACTCAGAGAAGTTCAGCAGTATTGATAGTTAAGTTGAAAGAACTGTGTGTTGAAGTGGGTTTTTTACTTCTCCGGCCCAGAGGTGAAAGAAAAAAAACTTTACAAAACCTAAAACACTTTTCCCGAAAACAAAACACATTTACATTTTTACAAAACCCAATGACAAAAGCAAAAACTACTTCACAAAATCTAAAAATGCTTACTCCTCTGGGGAAGTTATAAATCCCCGGGCGACCTGGTGGTCCAGGTAGACCCGGAGGACCCTGAAAAAAGGAGACAAAGAAAAGTTACAAAATGTATTATTTTGATACGGTGTGTTTAATTTGTAGATGGAACCAGAATCTTCTATCAGTATTATTTTCAAACTCACCGGCAGGCCTACAGAATCTCCTCTGTCTCCTTTGGGTCCCAAAAGGCCTGGAAGACCCTGCAGAGACACACCGTCCAAAAGTTACAACAGTAATGCAGAAACTTAACAGCTGGTGTGTGTGACTGAATTAGAAACATTAACGTAAGGAAGCATCAGTGAGGCCTGTCAATCAAACTTGAGTTTGAAGCGTCCGATGGGTCTGAGTTGCTTACATGTCTTCCAGGGATACCGAATTCTCCTTTTGGTCCTTGTGGTCCCGCAGGCCCCTAATGGGAGCAAATAAAGTGACAGAATTCTCAAATGCATTCAAATCACTCGCATTTATAGCAGAGGTAAGAAACGATAGGATAATGGTTCTGTAACCAAACATAATTTGCGTTTGTTGCTCACTAGTATTCCGGCGGGTCCGGGGACGCCATCACTGCCCTGCCAACGGAAACACACTCACTGATATTCAGAACCTGAGACAAGATAATACGAGCAAAATGATCTCAATCTGGAATGTTCTAACCACAAGTCAGACCTTGTCTCCTTTGGGTCCCATTGGTCCGGCCATGTCCAACATCATGGCTCCATCTGCTGCGATGGCAAACCCTGACTCGCCCTTTTCGCCCTGAAGTAAACAAACAAACAAATAAACAAGCTGCATGTAGACGGAATGGACTGACATGCATGGACACTCATATTAGATGAAGCTCTAGCGCGTCATTTCTTCATCATTTCATCAGTCACAGCAGAGTCATTAGCCACCACCACCATCAATGAATAAACTCTCCAGTCGTCCGGCTCTTCAGGGCGAGACCATTCCACCACAATTTTCCCAAAAGGTTCTAAGCGCCAAAACATTTCTGACTAAATCTAATCTTCTTTGACTAAATTCTATTAAAACATGAAAAATAAAAGTATAAATAGTAAAGGAGTATCAGATGTGAGAAGATACAGATACACTTACTTTCAGTCCTGGAGGTCCTCGAACACCTGGTATCCCTCCGTCCCCTTTTGGACCCTGTGGTCCCTGCAGACATGTAAAACATGAGTAAGTACAGAACCAGAACATTTCTCGTGTGTTCCAGACGCACACAAATAGTTCTACTGCTACTCAGTAAGAAATAAAAGCAGTATGATTGAGATGAAGACGTTAGGGTTAAGTTAGCCCAACCTGTAGGCGAAGCTTTTCCATTTCAGTCCACGTGTTGTGATGTGTTGTTTGTTTGTTAGCATGCTAAGGGCTAGCAGCTCTTGGAATAACCGTACAGCGGAATAATAATCCCGGTGTTTATGAGATTTGCACATCAGGCTCACAGAATGAAGTCACGATTATTTCCATAAACACGATCTGATTCATGTTTGTGCAAAAATAACAAGCCTGAAAACTGAGTTCCTGTCAGGTAGTGGTTACAAAGTGACCCGGGTCATAGAACCGGTCCAGTGTTAGAGTCTCTCCATTTGTTTTTGGCACTAAGGAGTGGACATTTAACCAAAAGTATATTTAAAACTTATTTAGAAGCAGCCTAATCTCAGATTCAACAAACTCCTAAAATAACCTGCTGTGATTAGTTGTGTGGCGTCTTTGGTCCGATACTCACAGCGAGTCCCTGAGCTTCAAAAATCCCTGAGAGGTTGAAGGCGCCGTCTGTGTCGTTGAGTAGAAGCTGAAGGAGGAGGAGGAGGAGGAGGATGAGGATGAGGATGACATCATCATCTGTAAACTAATAACGTCCTGGAGTATCGTCTAGAGTCTCATCCTGACCGGCTTTGGTCTGGAGGTACTTACATCCTGGAGGCTTATAACGGGTCCTGGAGGTCCAGGTGCCCCCGGAGAGCCGGGCAGACTGAGCCCGTCCCGTCCTGCCTCTCCCTGGAAAAAGACGTTTGACATTTAAAGCTTTAAAAACTTTACAGATGTGGGGGGATGCGTGAGTTTTATCTCCATCATGTCTTTACCTTCAGTCCTGGATCACCTTTGACCCCCTTTGGTCCCTGTGGAGGACCATCACAGTCAGACATTTACCCTTTGTCTTTGATGTTACATTAAATGTAGAATAAATCATAAACTGTAAAGATATTTGACAGATTGTTGTTATACTCCTCTGATCTTATGTCACTTTTATCAGACTTTTAAAACCTTATATCGATTTTTAACCCCTAATAGTAAAAGAAAACCAGCAATCCTGAAATAAAGAGATAAAGATCCGAATGTATGAATGTTAATAATTTAATAATTAATTGTTGATCCTAAGAAATGTAAAACTTTATGTAAAAACACTCGTCGATTAGCAAAAAACTAACAGCTTAGATTAACAGCATCATAGTTTGATATTAGTCAGCCACCTACATTCACACATTCATCCGTTCACACATTCATCCGTTCACACATTCATCCATTCACACATTCATCCATTCACACTTTCATCCATTCACATGTTCCTCCATTCACACATTCACATATTCATCCATTCACACTTTCATCCATTCACATGTTCCTCCATTCACACATTCACACATTCATCCATTCACACATTAATCCATTCACACATTCATCCATTCCATTCAAAATAGATTATAAGAATGATAAGTTCATGTGTTCACACTTAGCAGCGCATTGATCCACTGACCTCTGACCCTTTCACTCCTTCCAGTCCAGGAAACCCTGCCGGTCCTCTGATGCCCGTCTCCCCCTACAGACGAACATTCACCATTACAGAAAAGCTGCTTCCTACTTCCACCAGCGGAGCCACTCATCCTCACCCTCACCCTCACAGCAGGTCACATGACCTGTACATGAACCAGTCACCTCGATCTCCTCAATTCTCATCACGCTGATATGTATGAGGTTATCACAGAAATCAGCCAGAACAATATGACTACGAGTGACGCCTGTGGGCGGGTGGGATAGTCGGGCAGGGGGAGAGGAGAGGAAAAATGGACAAGTGAGAAGTTCTGAGTGATTCTGACAGGGACCATGTTCAGATGTTGCTAGTGGACAGAAGCAGGTTGTTTCGGGTCATTAGGCTCCCTGCCTCACAGCAGGAATGCTTCAGGAATGGTTTGAGGAACACAACGACCAGTTCTAGGTTCTGGCCGGATATCCAGATTCTCCGGCACCCATGGGATATTCTGGACCAGCATGTCCGATCCAAGGACGCCCCACCTCACAACTTTCAGGACTTAAAGGATCTGCTGCGAACATCCTGGCATCAGACGCAACAGCGCCGCCAGAGTTCTGCTGTTCCAGGTATAGATGGAACAAAGTTGTTCTGGTAGAAAATATGTGTGTGTGGGGGGGGGGGCTACACACTATTTATGAGGTGGTTATAATGTTATGGCTAATTGTGTTTAGTTTTGTATCGTCTTCTTGCTGTTAAGACACTTAAGGAGATCGGATCAGTGATCGGATCAGTGATCGGATCAGTGCTGAGATGAACTCAAAAACCATTAGGGAACGAGGGTATCACCTTCGGACCGGCTCCTCCTGGGGGGCCGTCGGAACCGTCTCTACCCTGAGAGAAGAAGAAAAACGGTTAAAGGACCTCTTACTGTGTCTACATTTTATATTTCAATACAACGCTGGCGTCTTTCAGTCCACAGGAGGAACCAGAGTTCACGCGGTTTGACCAACACTCTTCAGAAAGACAGGGACGCCATCCTCTCACCTTCTGTCCCGCCGGTCCAGGAAGTCCTGCAGGACCCTGTAGAACAAAGACCCGTCAGTAAGTCAGAACATTCCCCTCCCTTAATCATCCAGGGTCAGTCTGAAGGAATCGGCATGCATGATGGTTCCGATGAAAGCATGAATAACAGATCCTCCTCCTGCCAACACAGTGAATGGAGCGGTACCTGTGGCCCTTTGGGGAGGGAACCTCCGGACCCGTCCAGAACCCCGGATCCTTCCAGGTCCTAAAATTGACCAAAAAACATTATTTACAATATTTGCAGAATCTATCCGTCGGTCCATCCATCTTTATCCCAATCAGCAAACATTTGAAGACTGAACTATTCCTTTAGTTCTGGATCGTTTCTTGGACCGACCCGGGTTTCATCCAGGATCAACAAAGCGTCTCTTGGACCTGGACGCGACATGATTTGCCTGAAGATATTGTTACATCCATCCATCTACATTCTTCCGCTTCCTCTGGGTTGGTTCCTGGTTTGATAGGGGGGGCCAAGCGGCATATTCTCGGCGTCTCTCATCCCTGCAACACCCTCCAGCTCATGCCGGGAGAACTCTGGAGGGCTCGGGTGGTTCCGTGGGGGCGTGAAGGAGCAGCAGAACCCTGATGTCTGAGCTTCTCGCCTTAATCTCTTCTCTCATTTCTTCTATGAGGGGAAGCTCCTTCCCGTGACCACCATGGAAGCCCCTCGCCACCATATGTGAGGGCTGGAACCCAACTGGCAAATTGAAAGCATGGCAGATGGTCCCGGTTCTCATGCCAGCTGCTTCACACTCAGTTCTGCTGGAGATCACAGGCTGATGGAACCAACAGAACCTCATCATCTTCAAACAACAGAGATTTAATCCTCATCTCCACTGTGACACCGGATCCTGTCCATGAGTACCCAGAGCAGAACCTGAGACCAGCACTCGGAAAGAACCTCTCTGACCTCCTGGACGACACTGACACCTCTCTCACTTTGGCGAGGAAGGTACCGGATGACTTTACGGGCCGGTACTCCCACAGTAAATCCAAGCAATCTGCTCTAGAACTGAACACATCTTAGTAGAACCTTACCTCATAATCCAGCATGAAGCTTCTACCGGGGGGACCTGGGGGTCCAGGCGGGCCGGATAGACCCCTGGGACCAGGCTGCCCCTCTGGACCCTCCGAGCCCGGTATACCTGGAGACCCTCGAGGCCCGTTATCGCCCTACAAGAGATGTGATACAGAGATAACTCAACATGATCACAAAGTCAGACTTAGAGGTGAGGTGGCGAGGATCAGGAGATGTTTACCTTCGGTCCTGGTTGTCCGTTCGGACCGGGCTCTCCCTGTTTAACATAATAAAATGAAATCCCATTAACGGCAGTAACGAGGAGTGACGGTTCTTCCTGCACAGCCATTCAAACACACTTGTTTACACCGGAGCCCTGTGGCGTCAACAGACCGGGGAGTCGCCTCATTACCAGCTCGGCTCTTTGTTTCATGCTTATTTAGCTGGTGTGTAATTGTTTCAGCCAACAGAACACTAAGAGGCCCGCTCATGGGAAATCAGAGAGCGCTCGACAAAGAGGAAGCTTTGTGTGTGTGTGTGTGTGTGTGTGTGTGTGTGTGTGTGTGTGTGTTCACTCCAGAAGAGCAACAATGAGTCACGCCGAAAACTACCACAGCATCCTGGAGGAGTCTCCTCAGCGCCTCGTATCTTCTTACCCATAATAAGATTATTTAGTAATAATTCATGCGGTGCAGGCAGTTAATATTCATGAATAATACCAAAAAAAAGAAAATGACGATAAGAAGAGTTAGAATCAGCAAAAAAAATTTACTAATAATATCAAAAATGAGATGCTATGAGAAAAATGAAGCTACAACAAGATGGAGAATAAAACTCATTTAATGACAATGGTATAAAATGGACTTAAATAAGGATGGGAATACAAATGTAATCTTTGTTATAGAAGGGAAATAAAACAACAGAAGGATAAAAATAAGAAAAAATTTAAATCATGGTTAATCGGGGCCGCGCAACTTTGGGCCGGTCCGGGCGTGAACCAGCCCAGACCTGGTTTTCCTCACTAATTTTTGATTAAGTCTCTATATCTAAAATATGGATTCCAAAATTTCCTACTGTTACTGAAGGCATTCTGCAGCGTAGAGGCTGCTGCTTTGAAATCTTTCTAGGGGGCACCATTGAGCCATTTTTCCAGCTACAATCCTGTTAGGTCCAGTTCTGATCACTGGACCTAAAGTTGTGGGTTTTCTAAGAACAACGTAAAAAAGTTCTGTATAGTTTAAAGTAACATATATGTTGACCATGTAGGACACGTCACGGTAGAATATCCTAAAAAGCAGAAAAGATGTGCATTAGAGCTGTTTACAGTCCAATCCTTCTACTGTGGAAGTTTGAGGACCGGATCGGAACCAGTAGCTCATTTGGTACTGGTCTTTTACCTCTCCACAGCCAGAGACTTTCTTTAGAAAGCATTTATATTATGGATGTTGTAAACACAAACAAATGTTTATTAATGGGTGTTTGATAATGTGGCTCACTATTTGGCAAGCATCGAGTCAGCTGTACAGATACATGTGCTCACTATTTGGCAAGCATCAGGTGGCTGGTACCTCTTATATCTAATGAGTCATAGCAGCTAATTAATGACTTGTAAAATATTTAAAACTTAATTGGAACAAGCCTTTTATGAATCCCTTTAATATAAAGTGGTAGAGAATTGTTCTTTAGCCTCACCTTGTCTCCTTTGTCTCCAGCGGGCCCCTGTTCCCCGGCTTTCCCGTCAAATCCCTGCAATTGTCAAAGCTCTATATTACATTTCATCATTTTAAATGAAAGTTTAGAACAATCGCGGCACGTTCAGTTCACACGAAACTGTTGCTAGCCTTCATGTAATCAAACAGATGTGGAGTTTACCAACCGGTTAAAATAAACACACGTTTAAAAAGGCGTCCTGTAAACCTGTGAGTAGATCATTCACGCCGTTAGTGACAGATGCTGGCATTTCTAAAAATGAAAGACACATTTCCCCCAACAGACGCTGCTGCTCAGACCATGTTCTGAAGGTTCTACGCAGCTTAAAGCCAAAGTTGTACCTGTAGCGTCAGTATAGTCAGAAAATACTTCTACCGGGTTGTCGGTTTGAAAATATCAATGTAGATATTTAAAAAAAAGTCAGACTATAAGACACGTCACACTCTAATCATGTTCTTCTCAATGTTCACACACCAGACATCAGTCAACACTGGGCAGCAAGCAGAGGCAGGAAGTGAATGAACATGGCTCTTTTGGGGGAAATACTGTCTTTCAGGCCCCCTTGGATCTAAGGGGACCATGTTATAATACCTGTCCAGAACCTGAACCAGACCCAGAACCAAAGCCAGAGCCACTAAACCACTCCTCAATCACCTGAAAACAGAAGTCAGGTCAGGAATGTAGCTACAACTCTACTTAGAAACAAGTCCTTGATTCAGTTCTCTTGGAGAGGAAGTAACGTTTGCAGATGATGTAGTTCTTTATCTCTATAAGTACAGCAGATCATTTTAGAGGAAAAGAAGATGCTATTACGTTGTAATCATATTAAATCCACTCGGAAACCTTACATTTTCTGAATAGAACCACTAAATATATGAGGAGAGTATCTCAATGGTTCTACAGAACACAGGACCTACAAGAACTTCTGCAATAGTTCCAAAATCCTGACTTCTGGAAGGAATTAACTCACAGTAAGTCCAGGTTCCCCTTTTTCTCCATCCTCCCCATCTTTGCCAGGGGCACCAGGTGGTCCAGGAAAGATGTCTTCAGATGGGGGACCTGGGGGCCCCGGCTCTCCCTGTGGGCCAGGAGGTCCTGGATGCCCCTGATGAAACAAGGCATCAAGAAAAACACTTCAACTTTGAACCAGAGGGTAGAAAAAGAGAGTGGGGTTGTCATGTGATCATCAAAACCAAAGTTCACTTACTCTGATGATCTCTGCATCACTGTCAAAGTCCTCAAATCCTGAGCCCTCCTAATGAAAAACACACCAGTGGGTTTGTTCAACACTTAGACCGGGTCAGATCAGTGGAGCTGAAGGTCTGATGATGCTTTCAGGTGAATTCATAATTACACCGGTGGTCTTTGTAGAAACTCTACAATTTCCTGTTTCTGGTGGAAAATAACCTTTTTGGCAAATTCTATTCATAATAATAATATTAATAAAGCTGCATGTCCTCTCATTGGAAAGCTCAGAAGTTCTGGTTCCGAATGAGAAGAAGCTGCTTTTGTAGACCAACTTGAAATATTAGAAAGGTGGTTTTAATGTTATGGCAGATTGGTGTACATTAATTAATACAGAACCGCAGATTCCACCAGAACCAAGAAATCACTCTTGAATAACCCACCAGGAATATCGAAGACTTGCTCGGTTGACCTGGAGGTCCAGGAAGGCCTGGAGGACCTTGCAGTCCGGTACCAGTATCACCCTGTGGAGATCAGAATCCGGTTTAATTACATATTGACTTATTTACATTCTGAACATAATCAAGTCCAGGTATCACAGTGTTACAGCAGGGTGTTGGTCACCTTCTCTCCCTTAGTGCCAGGCTCTCCCTGCAGTCCTGGGAATCCTGGAATCCCAGTGGGTCCCTGTGGAGAAGAAACCAGAGATGAGTGCCACCATAAAAGGATGTTCTGATAAACTGAAATCTATTAGGATTATGGTATTTATAATATATATAATATATATAAATTAGGATTCCATGTTTAAAATAGTTCCTTCCTGCAGAGAAACTTCTACAAGAACAAATAAATGTATCCAAAACCCTGGAAGGACTTTACTTACCGGGACGCCAGATTCACCTTTACTTCCCTGGAGAAGAGACAAAAATAAAAAAGCAATCCATCACTTCATGTTCTGGCCCGCATGCCTGGCCCAAACAGCAGAACCCGCTCTAAATAGCTCCTCTGATGTTGTTTTAAAATAGAACAGTTTGATTCTTGAAGATACAATAAACAAACCAGAAACTCACCGTCAGTCCATCTCTCCCTGGAGACCCAGTTGGGCCTGGATGTCCCTCTGGTCCTTGTGGACCCCGTGGTCCCGGCTCCCCATGCTCACCATCTCTTGAGGCTTTTCCTGGAGGGCCGGGGGGCCCTGGTGGACCGTGCTCACCTGGCTCCCCCTTCTGTCCCGGAGATACCTGGTGGGACTGAATGTTTGGTACGACATCATACAGAAGCTCCTGAGAGAGAAGACCCCCAACAGGGCCGCAATAAAGACCCCTCTCTGTGAAGTCATGGATGGATGGATGGATGGATGGATGGATGGATGGATGGATGGATGGATGGATGGACAGGTGGACGGTTGGATGGATGGATGGATGGATGGATGGATGGATGGATGGATGGTTGGTTGGATGGATGGACAGGTGGACGGTTGGATGGATGGATGGATGGATGGATGGATGGGTGGATGGATGGATGGATGGATGGATGGGTGGATGGATGGATGGATTGATGGATGGATAATGGATGGATGGGTGGATTGATGGATGGATGGAGACATAGATGGATGGATGGATGAATTAATGGATAATGGATGGATGGATGGGTGGATAGATGGATGGATTGATGGATAATGGATGGATGGATGGGTTGATGGATAATGGATCGATGGATGGGTTGATGGATGGATTAATGGATAATGGATGGATGGATGGGTTGATGTATGGGTTGATGGATAGATGGATTGATGGATGGATGGATGATGGATGGATGGATGGATGTGTAAGTTGATAGTGACTGCATTTTCATTTTTTAGGTGCACTGTCCCTTTAAAACAATATAATACAAATAAATAATTGGTCTTTCAAACTCTTCACTGTGACCTGAGTGATGATGAGGATGCCTACTTACGGTGGCAGGTTCATCTGGGGGAGCTTCCTGAGACAAACGCTCTAAAAGAAACACACGAAAAGATCCCATTAATGTAACGCACCACTTCTCCTTCCAGAAAGGGAGAGAAGAAGAGAAGAAGAAGAGAAGAAAGAGAAGAAGAAAGAGAAGAAGAAGAGAAGAAGAGGAGAAGAAGAGGAGAAGAAGAGAAGAAGAGAAGAAGAGAAGAAGAGAAGAAGAGAAGAAGAGAAGAAGAAGAGAAGAAGAGTCGAAGCACGAGCGATTAGCCACTAATGTGAAGAGTAACCAATTTAAAATGATATTTGAGGAAGATGAGCTGCTGCTGTTCTGTGAATGGAGTGACTCCATTACCATCTGGTGGCCGATCAAGGAATTACAATCCTCGGCCATGTATGACATCACCAAAACGTCATCTAAAATAAATATCTGTGTCCGTAAATCACTGTTAAAGTTCGTTTATCAGAATTCCTTTAATAAAATAAAAAATAAATGTGGATATAAGATGAATATTTCTTTCCCATTACCTCTGACTGTGCTCTCCGCCACTTCCTGTCCAGACGCCTCCTCTACATCCTCCTCGTCATCAGCACCTGAAGTCCTCTCGGTGGGCGGAGCTTGAACTGGGGCGGTGTAAGTGGGGTCCAGTTCCGGGAAGGGCTTAAAAGAAATAAACAAAAAAATAAATAAACAAATCTACAGAGTCACCTGACAAAAACAAGAAAATGGAAGTTGCCAACCTTTCACAGATTGCCCCGCCCCCAAATAATATCATTTTTAACCATTTTTTAGTGAATACAGATGAGTTCAAATGCAATCTGGTGAAATTCAGTTTTTGATGAGAAACTTAAAAGAAAGTGTTTTTGATGGACAAAAAAATACATAAAGATGTTTTTCAGTGCAGCAGAGGGAAGCGTGAGAAATGTTTATGCCAGAAGACCCCGCCCCCTTACGCTGAAATTGTATTTTCGCGCTTAACGAGGACAAAATAAAGTTTTACAGAGAGGAACTATTTCTTGACAGTTTGATCTGGACCGGCTCTGCTCAGCAACGTTGTTAGGAAAGAACTTCTTCCCAGAAGGTTTTTTCCAGAAATGTGGGACTGTCCCTTTAAGTCTCAGGTTTTATTTTGTTTTTTTGTTATGAAAGCGGCGCATAAATCCTTGTCCCAGCCGCCAGCAGGCCGCCGCGGACAAGAGCTGTTTTTATTGGTCCAAGTCCAACCCAGACGGACCGGACTGACAGATGGACGGTGTGTGTGAGTGGGAGAGAGTGGGTGTGTGTGTGAGCGTGTGTGTGCATGTGTGTGTGTGTGTGTGTCTGTTCGTGTATGTTTATGTTTGTCTGTGTGTATTTGTTTGTCTGTGTATGTGTACGTGTGTCTGTGAGAGTGTGTATGCGTGTGTGTATGCGTGTGTATGTTTAAATGTGTGTGTATGTGTGTTTGTGTGAGTGTGTGTGAGTTTGTGTGTGTGTCTCTATGTGTGAGAGTGTCAGTGTGTTTGTGTGTGTGATAATGTCAGTGCGTGTGTGTGAGTGTGGGTGTATGTCTGTGTATATGTGTGTGTGCGTGTTAGTGTATGTGTGTGCATGTGTGAGTGTGTTTGTATACATGTGAATGTGTATATATATATGTGTGTGTGAGTGTAAGAGTGACAGTGTGTGTGTATATGTGTGTGTGTGTGTATCTGTGTGTTTATGTGTGTATATATGCGTCTGTGAGTGTAAGAGTGTGTGTATCTGTGTGTGTATGTGTGTATATGTGTGTGAGTGTGTGTGTGTGTGTGTGTGTGTGTGTGTGTGTGTGTGTGTGTGTGTGTGTGTGTGTGTGTGTGTGTGAACACACCATGGTGTACTCTCTCTCCTCCACAATCTTCTTCACTTCGTCTCTTCCCTCCATGTCTTCATAGGTGTCGTCGCCGCTTCCGTATCCGGAGGCCTGCGGGGAGAAATGATGAAATCCTCACATCATCATCATCACCGCGCCGAAGCAGCGAGAAACGAGAAAGAGGAGAAGGAGAGAGGGAGGAAGAGGAGAGAATGCCCCACCTGATACCTTTAGAATAACTTCTCTTTGAGCACAATCATTTGAAAAAGAAAACTGATTAATACATTTATTAATGATTACCACATAATTACAGACTTGTGACGTCACTGACGACAAGAATGAAAATAAACTAAGTTCATATATATATATATATATACATATATATATATACATATACATATATATATATAATAACTTTTCTTACTTTGTTGAATACTTTTCCTAAATAAAATCTACTGTAGTTCACCTTCCCTCCACTAGAGGGAGCAGCAGCTCCACGTCAGACCTGCTGAGGCTGTGACCTCCCGCAGGAGCAACCTTTTCATTACTGATGGTTCTGTGTGTTCTGGTGGAGCCCACTCACATAAGGGTCGTCCTCCTCGCACTGGTCATCCGGGGCCGTGGGATCGGACTTCAGAACCAGCTGCTGGATGGAGCCCTGATGAGAAAGACGGAGGAGACATAATCACTGGCTTCATTCTGGGTCATTATATTTTTACAGGAGCTTACATTTCCCCGGCCACACGCTGCCAATTCCACTCCACACAACACTTTATCTGTGTCTTATTATCCAGAACATGTACAGCTGCAGACGACCCTCAGACATCTGGCGCTGAGAAGGCGTCTTCCTGCGGCAGCGGGGATTATTTAACCTTCAGAATAAATCGACATCGATTACGAAGAAAACACCGTCATCTCATCAGAGCAGCTCATTAAAGTCGCGTTTATTCTCTGTCTTAGAACAGGACTGGGATTTAAAAAGTCATTAAACTGTCAAACGTAACCCTGTTGATTATTTTCACCTCCTCGGATCTGATGAATGATTGATGGATTGATTGATTGACATGTGTCTGATGCCCCTCCTCTTCATCTCTTCTGCCCTGTCCCTCATATTCACAAAAAATACATTGAACTTTTCTGCATTTTACTGTTTTTTCATCAGACTGGACCTTGTCTCTTCCCTTAAACATTGTTTTATAGTGTGTGGTCAGAAGTAGCTCTGATGTCACTTCCTGTCACAGAAAGTCCAAAAAGAGTCCTTTCACAACAAACCGACCGGTGACTCGGTCCGATCACACGTCTACCTCAGAAGGTGGATAACGCTGCAAAACTCTCACCAAGATGAATTCATAAGTTGTTGGTGCTTATCAGAGTCTTATCACGTCTTATCAGAGCTCAAGGCGGAGGACAAACACCTGTTTCTAATGGAGGAGGGTGGAGGAGGGTGGAGGAGGGTGGAGGAGGGGGCGAACGGGTGGATGGGATACAGACAGAGACTGAATCCCAGACATCTGTTTGTGTCGTAAACAACACATCCGCAGTAAACAAAGGATGTGCCACCCTAACGTTTCCACTTCCCTCAATCATTCCAGCATGACGGCGACCCGGACCCGGATCCAGCCGGTCCGTCCGAGCGACCTCTCATTATAAGGAGATAAAAGACATGAGGGGGGACATGACGGTTGATTGACAGGTGCCTTTGATGTCGGACTCTCCTGTTTTGTCTGATCCAACGGGAAAAAGATACTGCAGCAGAAATTGATGAAAAAGTTCATACTGGTGTCGGAACACGTAGGCGGACCTACCCAAGATGCATCAGGTTTGGTCAGATTTGCACATAAGTTGCAGAACGATGCAGGCTCCGAGGGGATCGCTTGAGTTTGTGTGAACCGTTGTGATTCTCACATGTATCACCTCCACCACCAAAAACTTGTGAAAAGGTCCAGTCTGATATTTTTGAAATCAACATTTAAGTCTTTTAAATTTAAAGATGTGTCAGTGTGTCCCCCCCCCCCCCCCCCCCCCCCACCCGAACCCTCGGCTGCAGGAGACTCCCAGTCAAAAGGGGGCGTGGCAGGAATCCAGTGTGGGTCCTTAGTGCTACCAGCCTACTCAGCCACATCTAGTGCCGGTCCAAAGCCCGGATGAATGGGAGGGTTGTATCAAGAAATTCATCCGACGTCAGAACCTACGCGGAATCAATGTGCACAACGAGACGATCCGCTGTGGTGACCGCTTCAAAAAAAAAAAAAAAGGAGGAGAGTTCTGGAAGAAGTTGCTTTTTGTTCTTGGCATGAAATCTAGACTACAAATATTTACACACATCAATCAAAGGGATGGTTTAACTTTGAAGTGAAATAAAAGGGATGAGGAAATGATCACATCCTGTTTTATTATATTATCGTAAGATTGTCTCAGAGGATCCCAACATTATTTAAAGACCGTTCTCCTGAACGGAATGATAGTTTTTCTGGTTCTGCTTGTCAGGAGAGATCAAATATTTACAGTCCAAGCAGCCAGAAACATGCATGAAGACGAATGTTTGTTCGACCCGCTGGAACCTGCCAAGCAACACAGGAGGAACCACCGCTGCACCGACAGACCCCGAGCCCCCCTACTCCTCCTCCACGCGCCGCCATGTTTATTTTTTGCGGCTTGAGTTATAGCACAGCATCGGGAACTTTAACTCGTTCCTGCATTCAGCAACAGCCGGGCTGTTTGGGTTCTTCGGAACCAGAGGGGAGCAGGAACTTGAGGGAATCAGCCGCGGCGGGGAGGTTTTGGGAGCTCAAACACCCTTTACTGGTGTGAGAGGTGGGGGAGAGGTGGAGGAGAGGGGTGGAGTAGAGGTGGAGGAGAGAGGGAGGAGAGATGGAGGCGAGGTGGAGGAGAGAGGGAGGAGAGAGGGAGGAGAGATGGAGGCGAGGTGTAGGAGAGAGGGAGGAGAGGGGGAGGAGATGTGGAGGAGAGAGGGAGGAGAGGGGTGGAGTAGAGGTGGAGGAGAGGGGAATGAGAGGTGGAGGAGAGGTGGAGGAGAGAGGGAGGAGAGGGGTGGAGTAGAGGTGGAGGAGAGGTGGAGTAGAGGTGGAGGAGAGGTGGAGGAGATGGGTTTAGACCTTAGAGGGTGGATGTCACGCGGCGTTTAACCGGGGGGATTACGGTTCGACGTAGGACCTCCGCTCCTGCAGGAGGAAGGTGCCCCCTTCAAGGAATGAGTCATACCTGTGTTGCGTCCACATCTGAACACTGGCCTCTGATTGGCTGGCAGCTGCCCAGGCCACATTAATGCTGACATTTGTCAGCACTCCATCTGTTTTATGCTGCGGTCCAGAAAACTGGGTCCATAAATCTCACGGCTGAACGTAGCTCCTAACTGGAGGGACGTCCTTGAGGACAGGTTGAGATAATCCAGCAGCAGTAGCAGGGACGGCGAGGGGACGGCGAGGGGAAGGCGAGGGGACGGCGAGGGGAAGGCGTGGGGACGGAGAAGGGACGGCGGCCATAGAGGTTTTTATTCAGCTATAATAACGCTACAATTAAAGGTGCGGTGCGAAAATTCTACTTTGTCCCACAGTCCAAAAACACGATATTTGAATTGGTGACTTTAAACTGACTAGAAGGGGTGAAAGTTCTTCTGGTTGTTTGTGTCTGTGATGAACTGGAGAATGGAAATGGTCACCTGACCTGACACTGCCCCCTACTGGATGAATCTAACTCAGAAAACCATCTTTACTCTGACTGGGTTTGACGGTTTGAATGGAAAATATGAACTCCAACTTTGTTTTTCTGGTTAAATCCTACATTTGTAAACCGGCCCGTCGTCTCCCCTCCCCTCCAGCTCTACATAAATATTGTGTTTCATTCAGAACAACTTAATCCCCTGGAATTAAACCGGCAGAGATAACAAGTCCTTGATGAATGTTCTTCCTGTCACAAATTACTATAAAAACATCGTTTCCAGAGACCGGCATGAAAGTGGCTTTAATTTTAGACACAGTGCAACAAGAAAGTTTTGGTTCCCATGATTCTCAGACGGGACGTCATTGGCCGAAATCCGCCGGTTAATATAACCGTTAATTCATCTTATTAAAAATTGCAGACTAGAGTGGAAAACTAAACTTCCTGTTGTTTTATTGTCACTCTGGCGTCACCGCTCCCCCCGACACGTCCCGTAGGGCCGATAAAGGCCCGTCTGCAGACGGGTCCAAAACATAAAGCGTTAACGTTAAACTAGGAACGAGGAAGCGGTTGAAGAAATCGTGGATGTGGATGCAGAGAGCGGCAGAGCTAACGCTAAATAGCAAATTTGGCTTTTAAAAGGTTAATCTTTTATCAATGTTGAAGGAAAAACGTGGAATTTTTCTGTTTTTTTTTTTTGAAAACATGAGGCTGAACGTCTCACTGGGAATGAATGCGTATCAAAATGAGGTCATAGTGAAGAATAAGAACTGGGAAAGAAGTTACAAACAGCTGAAAGTTGGTGGACCAGTCAGGACAGAGAGGATGAAATGGTCGCATAGAGAATGAGAGGAATGGTGGGTCAAACCTCTGAACGAGTCGGGTTCAGAGCTAAGCTGTAACTTATATCGTTAAAAATGAAAGGACTGTGAGAATCCTCAGGGTTTGCTGAACAAGGAGATTTTTGTGGATTAAGTAAAAAATGGGGCAACTAGTTAAAAAGCCAAATATGTGATGAATTGTATTCCTCATTTCAAAAGGGACTTTATAGAATAGATGGTTTGTATTCCTGGATTTTAGCTTTTCTGAAGCGAAAACTATACGTCAAACACTTCCATACCTTCATACGAGTTTCTGCGCAGTGTACGATATTTAAATTCCGATAATCTGAAAAGTACGAATGGTAATAAAATAGTTGAACTGACACAAAAAAGTTTTTGTGAAAATCTACGAGTTTCTGGGCATTGTATGATATTTAAATTCTGATAATGGGAAAAGTACGAATAGTAATAGAAAAGTTGAATTGACCCGAAAAAGTTTTTGTGAAGATCTACGAGTTTTGGATGGAATTAGAAGCTGTAACTATCAGCCAACGATAGTTTCAGCTTCTAATTACAATTACAATTATGTGAAAAGTATAAATGATATAAAAAAAAAAGTTGATGTGATGTGAAATGGTTGACTAGAAAAGGTTTTATGAGTGTTTAAAAGTTCAAACGGAGCTTTTAGGTGAAACTATAGGAGAGAATAGTAAAAGCTGGAAAACAATAATGTTCCATCTATTCATTTAAAGGTGGAATATTTCAGAGAGTATGAAAGGTAAGAAGTGAGAGAGCGCATCATTCTGAATTATGGAGAATATTTTGAAGTTCAAATGAAGTTTATACGTTGAAACCCGGTGAAGTCATGCAGTGATTAAAAAAGAAGAGAACAAAATATGGACCAAACTCGTTTTATGAAGACAGAAGGAGATTTTACAAGATGTAAACCTGAATAGATTTCCGTCTGAGATGAAACTTTATTACTCTATTATGTAAGAACCACGTCAGCGCTGGTGATAAACCTCAGCAGGTAGAGAAAATAAAAAAAAAAGTTTTTCCTCGCTCAAACTCTGCTCAGATTTCTCCTAATAAAATCTTAATGGGAGGAAAATATGCTTCTCGGCTGTAAGAAACGTCTCGCTCTTCGTCCCGCTCTTCGTCCCGCTCTTCCTCCGCCGCGTGAACTTTAAAGGACCAGATGGATACGGAGCTGCCAAATATTGAATGATGAAGCTTAAACGTCTTTTGGATGACTAGCTATGAGCTAGAAGTCGACCCATAATCCCGACTCCTACGTCTTTCAGCTAGTAACGAATCTATAATCATCCCTGTATGCTGATGATGTCTGACACATCATAGGGAACTCCAGCATCCTCCCCACAGCCCAGTGGGAACCCAGTTGTTCTAGTTTTAAGGTTCTTTTTAAGAACGGGACTTTTTCTCCGCGTTTGGCCTTCGACACTTTGAGGAACTCCTCCCAGGATGAAGACTTGTAGAGGTTCTGTCTGAGGTACTGATGTGGGGACGGGATGACCCAGTACGTCCCAGTGAACGTCATCATCGTCTCGGTGTGGATGAAGGTACTACGACATCTGTTCTAACGTGAGAGTCTGAGTCTGTTCTCAGTCAGGATTCTAAGAACCCTGGCGCTGAGATCCATTATGAGGACCATCTGGGTCGTAGTTGCGCCTGATTTATCCACGTGGCGTGTTTTATAACCCGGCGTGCGCTCGGTTCCTCTTATGAAACTTTAATGCTCCGTCCGTGTTTTACAGCGGCGCTTGTTTATCTCATGATTGATTTCTATTCCCTTTACACCCAGATATTTCCTCCTCTTCATCGGACCTCCTGTTCCGCCGCCACAAACAGCCTCTACTGACAATCAAACGGCCGCAAATAAAAGCTGATTGGTGAGGCGACTATTGTTGGACTTTTCTTCTAAGAACCGGCGTTTTGGACTCGCGGCGCCGTCAGTCAGGATGACAGCGGAGTTCCAGGGATGTAAATCAAACACAGCTTTTCATTTATGAGCTCTCGCAGGATCAACCGGCGCTCATAAACGGATTTGGCTCATTCCTGCGGCGGCCGTAAAGATGCCAACATGCTACATTGTGTTCGTGTCTCAAATGTGAACATGGACTCTGGACGTTTCTGCAAATACAGACGTCAACAGTCCACCGGACCTGCGGACTTTAAGAGCGCGGCGTGAGCCGGTCCAGCTGGAGGAATGGCGTCAGGAATATTGGCTCTGATTGGCTCTCCATAGTTTTTGAGTTATTGCCTTACCACGGAGGATCTGCGGCGGCGGCAGCGGCGATGATTCCGTCATATCCCAGACTTTTCGGGGTTATAATCAACTTTAGAAGAATAAAATCTTTTCTATCTAAACAGGATACAGAAAAACTCTTATTGTACCGCTGACTTCACGAGTCGGACTCACAAACTCAACCCGACCGCTGCATCACATTCAGAACACTGCTGCTACAATCTCCAATAGAACCAAGAAAATGGAACATATCACACCTTGAACCGCTAAACGGGCTTAAAGGATAGATTTGGAAGGATAAAATGTCACTACTGGACTATAAAGCACTTAAATGCATCTAAGATCTTACCATTAGAGGGGATTTGGCTATTTGCATATTTTGGACCGGTCCTCCTATCGTCTGATTGAGAGAGTTGATGAACACAGGTTCATTTCCCCGCTTGCCCCGCCCTCCATGCTACACAGGGAAATCCTTCGCCTCCAAAGATACGATTAAGCATTTAGACACAGCAACTATTAGAAACGTAGGTCTCACCACAAATCTGGGCAGGCCGGTCCCGCCAGCGTTCCCGACAAAGATCCCCGAGCTGGCCTCGAAGGTCAGAGGCTCCGGGCTCCTGGAGAAGGCAACTCGGTGGTATTCCTCACAGTCCATGTAGAGACGCACCTGAGGGGCAAGAAGAGATGTTTGTTTTTATAGCTGATAATACAAAAACCCCTGCAGACAAAAATGTAACCCGTGTCACCGCCCCCTGCTGTCAGACATACAGCGGTGCAACATCTTTAACGTCAACAGTTCCATACTTGACGGATCCTGTGGAGCAATCTGTTGTGCAAGTTTTGAAGGAGTCTGACCTCAGACAGAACAATAAAAAAATACTCCAATGGCTCCAGGTAACATAAAACAGACTCAGGGGATGTTTACACAACAACCTACAAAACAACATTAACCTTTTGTACACAAATGCTGACATGTGCATTTTCCTCCGTGCCTCCATTATTTCCCTGAGACACAGACTAAAAATAACATTACGGTGCATTCAGGCGCCGTAGTTCATTTTGGGCCAATGAACACTTGCACGTGCAGCAGAAATATAATTTTAAAAAAATGTTTGAGGAGTATTTGCAATCAACTACAACGGTGAAATGTTTTACTGTTAGCATTTAAGATGTTTAAAGGTGCAGTGTGTAGAATTTAGTGGCATTTAGTGGTGAAGTTTGAGATGGAAAGCTCAGCTCACCCTTCCCTATCTATGCCCTCTATATCCATGACCACATCAAGTAGCTGTGGGGTTCTGATAGAGACTAAAGGGAGGCAGTTTGGAGGTGCTGGTCCGACCAACCTCCCCCCCCTCCCTATCTGAAAAGCACAACAAGTCCTCTGCAGATCCGGTGTTTTGGTTTGTCCATCCTGTACAGACATTTGAGCCTTTGAGGAGTTGGTTCTGGTCCGTACGGAGGTAAAACAAGTCTTTGGTCTGACACCAACCTCTGCTCCCTGAACCGTCAGGGTGAACCTCGCCCATCTCCCCGTCAGGTCCCCCATTTTGAAGGAGGCTGCTTCCTGGGTCCCTCCTCTGGCTCCCGGGTCGGTGTAGTACAGAATGACTCTCTGGGAACCGTCCTCCACCTCCGACAGCGCAACTCCCAAGTGTACAATCTGGCAAACGGTGAACAATAAAGTTCATGAGAGACATTAATATTATCTTTTCTTCCACGTAGCTCTAAAAACAGGAAGTAGAATTATAGAGAATTAGCCTTCATACCTTTTGGTAGGCATTTGTAATGGCGAACAGCACGCCGCCGCGCCGGGTGGTGGCTTTAGCGGTGACTGTGACGGCAAAGTCGTGGTAGAACGGGTCGGGGATGAAGGACTTAGTGAGGCGGCCCACGTTGGCGTCCGGGCCGAAGCTGTAGGCCGGGTAGCCCTCGAAACCCGTAACAAAAGAGACGGAGGGGGGAAGGGGGACGCCGATCAGCTCCGTCAGGTCCAAGGCTCCCTGAAAATTCTGGTCTGCAAAATAGTAAAGATGGAGGAGGGAAACATGTTAGTGGAAGAAAGTCCTTTATCCTATTACACCTGAAAGCACCGTCGGTCCAACATGCTCCTTCAGAACAATTGCTGCCATATGGGAACCACATGGTGTCAAAGGTTAAACTCAACCCCACTGGTGCTGGATTTTACCATCAGATCCGATTGATGTGCTTCGGCGCCAAAAGACTCTTTAATCTGTGCAATTAGAGATTTAATGATGTTTCCAAACAAACAGAGTCCAGTTTGTTTGGAGGCACCTGCAGACGAATCTCTGCCTCAGGCGTCTGCTCACGTCCACAATGCATCCAATAATACTTTATATGGAGGAGCGTGCGTAAGACGGACGTGAACCTGCTATAACAATGTAATAACACGTGTTCCAAACATGTGGTCATCATGGATGTTTATGACATCATTAAATGTCCTTTAGATAGTTTGAGACGTCGTCGTGTCCACACATAAGTAAGATTGGTTATAACATGTTAATAACATGTTATAACCAATAACATAGGTTATGTGGCTGGAAAAAGTTTATTATATTTAGTCATTTAGTCATTTGTCTTATGGAGACTCGCCACGTCACCATTGGATGTCTAGAGTCAAACTCTAGAACCTGAAGACCCATAAATGGGTTTGTGCTGGGGTTTTTTTTTCGTCTGTACACAACGTTATGTGAAAGTCAAAAGTTTGTGGTATGTGCATATATTCCAGCTCAACCTACGATGTGGTAGCTATGTGGTATTTTGCAGTTAAAATCTGGAATAAGCAAACTTTGTTAAATTTCTGTCAAATTGTATGCAGCTGTTATCAAAGAGGTTCTGGACAAATTCACTGTTTTGTTCCATGATGATACTGGAATATAAAGATGTTTACGGGAAAGAAAGAAAGAAATCAGGCTTATATACAAAATAATGGTATGATTCTGGTCTTGTCCAGATTACTCACACATAGTAATAGATTACTCCCACATAGTAACAGATTACTCACACAGAGAAAGATTACTCACACATAGTAACAGATTACTCACACAGAGAAAGATTACTCACACATAGTAACAGATTACTCCCACATAGTAACAGATTACTCACACAGAGAAAGATTACTCACACATAGTAACAGATTACTCCCACATAGTAACAGATTACTCACACATAGTAACAGATTACTCACACAGAGAAAGATTACTCACACATAGTAACAGATTACTCCCACATAGTAACAGATTACTCACACATAGTAACAGATTACACACACACAGTAACAGATTACTCACACACAGTAACAGATTACTCACACATAGTAACAGATTACTCACACACAGTAACAGGTACATTGTTATTGACTCTGAATATAAAGGATTTCAGGTCTCATCTGTCCTTCTGTCTGATGTTGACACCATCAGACAGGAAGGGGGTTCAAATACGCCTGACAGTTTACTTTCGGTGTGTTATTCAGGCAAGGCTTCACTCAAAATCCAATATCCAATAAACAGAACCGGTTCACCATTCTGTTGGAACGAGAGCTTGGAAGAATTGCTTAGATGCTGTGACAGATTTATCACAGCAGAGTTAATTTGGCGGAAAACTGTTCTGCCTGTTTTTGTTGCTAAAACAGCTCTGGGATGTGATTCTGTGTTCTGACACCTTTCTATCAGAACCAGCGTGAACTTTTTTTCAGCAGGTTGTTCTAAAGCAGCTCTTCTGTGGGACCATGCAACACAGACTAGCCTTTTCTCCAGATGCACATCAACGAGGTATAGAGCACATGACCCGATCAACGGTTCACCAGAACTCCAGGTCTGGTTGGTTCAACAACCAACCAGACCCAGAGTCCTGCTGTGACCTTAACACCTCTGAAGGTTCATGTCTACTGTATCTTCATATGAACCATGTTTTAAATGGTGCCTCCATCAACCACCGCATATTTCCATCCATCATTTACGTTGATATTGATGCATCCATAAGATGATGATGATGAAGAGGCAGAATTTGTGATAATAGACCTGGAAAATTCATCGGGTCCTGACAGCTCCGACACATAGAGAGAGAAAACAACCATTAACTCTCACATTCACACTTATGGGACCCTTAGAGCCATCAATTCTCCTATATTGTATGTTTGTGGATCGTGGGAGGAAGCTGTAGAAACCGATGTGAACCCACACAGATGCAAGTAGGCCGTGTAAAAAATGATGAAGAAAGGCCTCGACGCCAGAGGTGGACTTAATTCCAGAACCTCCAGCTGCGAGGCGACCCCCCCCCCTCCTCTTAAAGTTGTTGATCTTTACTTCAAGTTTAGGTCTTTTCATTTTTTTTAGGACAATTTCATATTTATTTCCTTTTAGTCTAGTTAAGTTATCGCCCACCGGTTTGTCCCTCAACACGTCTGGGCTCGGATTCCGTAGTCAAAACAATCCAGCTGTCATCGGAGGCCGCGTGAGTCCGGCGTCTACATGGAGGTGATGGAGTGTGAAATCCCCCCCTGCGCTCTGGAGCTTCCTGTAGGATGAATCCAGCCGCGGGTCAGAGGATGGACATCTTCACATTCCACAGGGCAGACAGAGTGGCGGTTGAAGACGTCTCATGATTTATCTTCCTGCCGCACTGAAGGAAAGTTAAAAATAATCTTTCATTTGCATGTGTGGGTCTCCTTTCCAGAGTCTGGACTCTGGAAAGGAGACCCGGCGGCCTCTGTGGGGGGTCCCCCCCTCTCTGGGGGTCCCACCGGTCCTGCGTCTGTGTTGGACAGAACGTCAGATACTAAGAGATTTAGTTTGCTATGAGGATGAGGAGGGAGTTTCCGCCATCATCTCGTTCAGTAAACGTACTGTATCCACGTCTGAGGCATGAGCTCCCCCCCTCCTCAGACATGCCCACCTACCACAACATTACCCCCCCCATCTCGCTCTCGCCCTCTCAGACACACTCACTCAGCACCTGGTTCTCCTTAGCGGGGCGACCCACTAAGGGAACAATCGTCTGTTCTTTCAGAGCCGGTGGGCAGCGGGGTAGAAAGACCCGACATCTGGAAGACATTAAGTCACTAATGCACACGTGCTGCAGAGGCAGCTCCTGTAAATTACTGTGTGTGTGTGTGTGTAAGTGTGTGTGGTTATATGTGTGTGTGTATGTGAGTGTACGTGTGTGTCTATGTGTGTGTTTGGTTATATGTGTGTATATGTACGTGTGTGTACGTGTGTTTACGTGTGTGTACGTGTGTGTTATGTTTTTGTATGTGTGTGTTTATATGTGTGTGTGTGCATGTGTGTGGTTATATGTGTGTATGTGTGTGTGTATGTGTGTTTACGTGTGTGTGTATGTATATGTGTGTATGTGGGGAGGTAAGTGTGTGTGAGTATGCGGGTGTATGTATGTTTGTGCGTGTGTGTGTTAATATGTGTGTGTGTGATTATGTATGTGTGAGTGTATGTGTGTATATGAGTGTGTTTATATGTGTGTGTGAGTGCATGTGTGTGGTTATATGCGTGTATATGTACGTGTGTCTATGTGCGAGTGTGTTTATATGCGCTTGTGTGTGTGTGTGTGTGTGTATGTGTGTGTAGGTGTGTATATGTGTGTACGCGTGTGTGTATGTGAGTGTATGTGTTTATATGTGTGTGTATGTATGTGTGTGTGGTTATATGTGTGTATGTATGTGTGTGTATGTGTGTATGTGTGGTTATATGTGTGTGTGTATGTGTGTGTATGTGTGTGTACGGGTGTGTTCGTGTGTGTACGTGTGTTTGTATGTGTTTGTATGTGTGTGTGTATGTGTGTGTATGTGTGTACGTGTGTGTATGTGTGTGTACGTGTGTATGTGTGTGTATGTGTGTGTATGTGTGTACGTGTGTGTGTATGTGTGTATGTGTGTGTATGTGTGTGTGTATGTGTGTGTGTATGTGTGTGTAGGTGTGTATATGTGTGTACGTGTGTGTGTATGTGAGTGTATGTGTTTATATGTGTGTGTGTGTGTGTGTTTATATGTATGTGTTTGTATGTGTGTGTGTATGTGTGTGTATGTGTGTGTATGGGGGACCAGTGAGGCTCCCCCCATGAAAGGAGGTTCCCTCTTTCCTCCGTTGATGAACTTGATTGACGTCCCTGCAGACTTTGGCATCTAAAGGAGGACAATGAGGTTCAGGTCACGCCGTCTGACCGCCGTCTGACCGCCGTCTGACCGCCGCTCCAGCGATGGACACTAATTACCTCCACAGACGAGGTTCTGCTTCCACTCCTGAAAACTCCTTTGAATGTTTGTGAGCAGGATTACGGAGAAAACAAACTCCAACAGGTCAGATTTGCGTGAGATTTTACCCAGAGGAAGATTTTGGATGATCGTAGAAGTGAGTAAATATTAGCGATGTTTCGTGTTTAGCAGCATTTAGGAAGAAATAATAAACCGTCTGAAGAAGTCACGTCTCAAAGTGGCTATTGCTGCCTTTGATGCTTTGATTCCGTAGATATTCTTTTGGGAATGAGGCTGGGGGCATAGTGTGCTGAACAGAGACACTGAAGAAGAAGGCGCAGGAGGTGAGTGGCTACAGAGTCTTCTTCATCTTCGTTTGCTCCCTTTTGAGGGTCGCCACAGCTGTTCACCTTACACAAGTTAGAGAATCTGAAAAGTTTGTGGGTCCACACTCTCAGGTAGTTCATACAGGGCTCTGCGTTCACACCGAGGAAGAAAAACAACCAGGAGGCTGCAAGAAATCTCCTCTTCCTCATTTTCTGGTAAGACTTTATTATAGAGATATGGTCTAACGAAGAGATTAAAAGTAATCTGGCTCAAAAACATCTGGCTTTATTTCTCTTCTCCAATGATCAGAGAAAGAGGAGGCGACAGGAGGAGAGGGCTGACATCAACAACCAGCCAATCAATCAATAATCAAATAGAAGAAGGCTCCGCCCACAGTGATGACGAGGACCAAACCATGGCTCTTTCTCCAATTTATAGAGTCCAAATCCAGAGCAGGTTTTTTTCCTCATTCACTGTAAAATGTGAGGAATCCCTTCTTAATTTCTCCAGAGGAGCTGCTTCCGGGTGTGAAAATGTCGGCCCGTTGTGGACTGCAGGTCCAAACACAAAGATCTTCAGTTTTCAGATCTTCCGGGCTTTATGTCGGCGCTGAGTGATTTCCTCGGAGCCAGAATCTGGACGTGATTGTGATTCAGGAGACTTTGAAGTGTGAGACTCTTCAATAACTCTTTTGGACCACGTTGACTTACAGTAAGAGCTTTCAAACACTATAGGGGAACCCGGATCCAGTAGAACCGGTAGACGGGTCAAGGTTCTGACTAATCTTCGGACGGCACTCGATCGATTAAACGGAGGCGTTTTAATCGGAGAAAAACAAAAGAAATCTCGCAGAAACATTTTGAAGGGACTCGCTGTGAACCCCGCAGTCAGAGTTTAGCGACCCGTCTCCAGATCTGGACTTGGCTCTGGATCTTTGAGGCCATCAGTGGGAAAATTCCCGCCAAAGCGAGTCGGCCGACGATCCAGCAGCCGAACGCTGCCGTCGCTCCGTTTTTACCCAAAAGTGACATCACTGCAGATGCTGGTCCACCGGGTCGGACATGTAACAGCTGGCTGGATCACCATGGAGACTGGGACATATTTTCCTCACTGGAATTCTCATGATGCAACAGAACCCCACCAGAGATTTGCTGACTCAGCGTTTGGCTCGGGTCGCCCTGTAGTAAGCAGGCGGCTGATCGAATGTTGGCCGTATTGATGAGGAGAAGAAGTTCTCTCAGTCTTTCTATGTGGGTCAGGGGTGTGACCGTAATCGGTTCTGGCTGGGCCCGAGAACCACCTGCACTGGAAGGCGAGGAGAGAGGAAGAAAAAAGAAAAAGGGATACTCGCTCGCGGCCATGTAATAACTTCAATGTGGATCCGGGCCATGTGACTAATTCTCCGGGTCTCTGAGGAGCGGCGCTGGATCGCGTTTTGGTGAACTCCCTAATCTTTGGAGTTTCTCTTGAGGTCATGTGACACCGGCTGTGAGGTTGAGCTCATTACCCTCAGAACCAGAATGCTGGGTGTGTTTCTCCGTTCGCTGGTGACGTGGACATGAACTGGACTCGTGGTTCCGACACTCAGCGGTCAAAAATATGTTTTTGGTGTGAAATAAAAAATCAAGAACAAAAAGGAACAAAGAAGAAATTTCAATTTCAAAAATCTACAAGTATAGTACCGGTCCAAACCCCGATAGAATGAGAGGGTTTGCGTGAGGAAGGGCAGAACCTTTGCCAAATCCATACGCGGAACACAACAGTGATTTTCAAACCGGATCAGAACCGGGGGAACAAGACGTGGGTCCGGTATCCTCCTCAAAGATACTTAGACATGCAGGAACCAACAATGTTCTGAGGAGTGGACCTTCCTCCTGAACCAGAGTCGCCTGGAAATGTGCCGGCAGTAAGATGTTTGGTTTTTTTATGAAATAATTACATTTATGCAAAAATAAACTTGAAGCACGACTTAATCTGAAGTGATAATTCATTCTTGATTTGATGCTAACTGTATTCCAGCTTAAATATCTGATCCTGTTTACATTGTTTGAACTCAACTCAACATGATTAAATACGTTTTCTTTCAACACGAAGCGGATTCTGTTGGGCCAACGTCATTAGTTTGGGTTGGATAAAGTCCATTTTGTGGGGAAATAGAACCAACGAAAAATGAGTCGGACCAACTCTATTAAGACCAGTCGGGCCTTTTACAACAAACTGATGTTTGTTGGAACAACCCAAAGAAATTAAGTTGAAACTATCGCAAGTTACTAAGTTGAATGAGTTTAGAGCAGCAAAGTTTATAGCAGCAGTGTTTAGAGCAGCAGTGTTTAGAGCAGAAGTGTTTAGAGCAGCAGTGTTTAGAGCAGCAGTTTAGAGCAGCAAAGTTTATAGCAGTAGAGTTTAGAGCAGCAAAGTTTAGAGCAGCAGTGTTTAGAGCAGCAGTGTTTAGAGCAGCAGTGTTTAGAGCAGCAGTGTTTAGAGCAGCAGTGTTTAGAGCACCAGTGTTTAGAGCAGAAGTGTTTAGAGCAGCAGTGTTTAGAGCACCAGTGTTTAGAGCAGAAGTGTTTAGAGCAGCAGTGTTTAGAGCAGCAGTGTCTGGAAAACTCAACTCCAGCAAATCCCGACTAAACACAAGGAAGCCACATCCTTTGGCGCTGAGCTAATACGGCTAACTAGCTGTATGCTACCGCCTTACTGCAGCTACGGCTGAGCTGGTTCTAACATTTTGTAAGCTGGTATAGGTTCAGACCCCGTACAGGAAACCTGAACTTCCCCACTGTGAGGAAAAGAAGCCGGGGCATTTTTAAACTACATGATGCGATCAGTTTGAACAAACCAGACGTGGAGTAAATAAATAAAAACATGCTGGGATTAATTTAACGTGTGTGTGTGTGTGTGTGTGTGTGTGTGTGTGTGTGCGTGTGTGTGTGTGTGTGTGTGTGGACCCTCATGAAGACAAACTCGTTACCCATGAGAGGAAAGACAGAACGCGTTCTCTGGAGAGTCTCTGCTTTTTGAACGCATTTCAGCGAACACACTGTAGGTCATTGTCAAAGATTACATTTAATGACTTTATGGAGGTTTGGACCTCGCAGCAGCTCTACGTCTAGTTCTGGACTTTTAAATTGGACTCGGCGAAGAGGCGGAGGTAGAGTATTAGCGCTTGGGAGTGAGATCATAATAGGCTGCTGATGATGGATGAAGCTCTTTGATGGCTCTGCTTGAAAGTCCTTCAGCTGTCAGTCAGACGGCGGCGGTTTGTAACGAGCCGTCACATCCAGTAATGTACAATCTGATCCGACCTCAATCATCTGCAACGCCACGTCACAGACACTCCGAGAGGACTCGCGTGGTATCAGCAGGAACCGTCAGAAGAATGAGCCCGGGAACTTCATCCAAGTATTCAGAGAAGGAATGTCTCCGTTACGTAACGAAACCCCCGGTGGCCGAGAAAACACGGCTCTTGGAATGAGCCGTAAGTCAGCTTGTAACAGTGGAAACGGACAAAAACAAGTTTCACATGAATCAGGAACATTTCTCTAGTGTGGCCTCTCATTTACACAACAACAAAGTTCTTGGGGTCTGAAAACACAAACATTGGAAAACAGGAAAGGATGTAAACCAGAATAATGCATGAAGATGATGACATCACAGCCCACGCCAACAAACACAGTGTCAAATCATCTCGCTTTGTTTGCGCTGCACCGTTAAGCGGAGATCATTCACACTTCCTGCTCAGTCTTCTTCTGCGGTGCTGATTTTCAAAAGTTTCGCCGCCACCTGCTGGCCAGGAATAAACACTGCAGCACTCTCAGCCGCGTTTTTTCAGATCCATGTCGTTGAAGATCACTTTCACAAGGTCGTCGTCTGAATGCAGAGGTTTGTAAAAACAATTTCCCTGAAAAGATATTGTGTGAATGCGATAGCGTCACAATATCGTGAAGCTGTGACAAACCCGACTCCGCCTCCCGACGGCCTTGGTGTGACTTTGATGTTTCTCATGTCGCCTCTAACAGACAGAATTGAATTTTTGTGGAAATGACATCATCCTAATGAGCCAATCAGAGGCAGAGTAGGGACAGGTCATGGCGTCTCATTAGGAGGTCTCATAAAAACTAGGCCTACACTCGTCGTACCCAACAGGGTATATCCTTGAAAAGCCCCCAATCCCCTGGGTTGGTAAAGCAATCCTCCTGATTGTCCTCCCCGAATTGAACGTGATATGTCTGAAAAACAGTGTTTATCGTAAAAAAAAAAGCTCCCCCTAGTGAGTAAAATATGAACTATTAAGCCAAATATGACATTTACTAAAAATATCTCCTACAGTCGATTCATCTGCATCGAATTTAATCTAAATCACCCACAGCTGATAAATTATGACCCGAAAACTTCCGGAGGTAAAAGCTCCCCCTAGTGTCGGAAATATACAACATAACGTTGAGTTATCGCGTCTACACGAAGAACCTGCTGCGGATCAATACCATCTTCTGGCTACGCCTCATCTCCAATCACCTGCCTCATTTATAGACTTAGGTGTTCAAAAACCACAGCGGTGGTCTCAATGTTCTCTGCATTAGTCCTTTAACAGCCCCTCCTGCGTAAGAGTCTCACAGGAGACTGGAGCTTTAAGTAACCAGTTTAAGAAAGAGTCACACGGGGATTTCCTCGCCACTCCATTGGATCCTTCATCTCCAAGTGGACGCCGTTATTTCCGTCTTGTAGACAAACACCTCCCGTCCTTCCGTTCGACAGCCGGTCGAGGCGAGGTGACGTCACACGCCGCCGTGAGAAGAAGTCGTTCTCAGAGACCACGCTCCAGGAGCCACACGAGCGTGAAAGTGAGGCTGCCGGGCCTGCCGGGCCTCCCATTCAGCACAAAGCTGCTCTGTTTGTTTTTAAATTTTGGTTGAACATAAAAATCTGTCATCTATCATCCATTCTGTGTCCCCACCTGCAGGGGGTGGAGCCTATGGGTGCCCCCTGGACCAGCTGACCGTTATTCCCAACCAGTCAAACCTGCTGAAACCAGAATCCACTGCTTAAAGCACAGACCAAAGGAGGGTTCAAACCCAGAACCTCCTGGGTTCTTCTACATGTTACTCAAAGACAACTCTGAGTGACATGTAGAAGTTTTATTCTTATATCTCCTCAACAATCTTTATAAAAAATGTTTGTATTTGTTTTCCATATTTAGTCCTCAATAGTGAAAATGTAACAACTTGTTCTGAAGCACGATGGAATCATTCCACAACTGGATTTGAGCAATAATTCCCATCTGGACCAAAGTAATATTCCACATTGGCATCCTGGTGATATTCCAGATAAGGAATAAGATAAGATAAGGTTTATCTTAAACCTGAAGATAAGGTTTATCTTATCTTATCATGGTTGACCAAGAAGTCGGTGGGTCGAAATCCCCGTGTTTTATGTTGAGATAAAGATTACTCAGAGTTCTTTGATCTTAGTATTGTTCCAGATCAGGATCAAAGTAATATTTCAGATCAGGGTCCTAGTAATATGTGATGTCTGGACCACAGAGATATTCCAAATATAGGCCTAGTCACAGTCTAGATCAGGGTTATAGTAATATTCTGGATCTACATCTTAGTAATATTCCAAATCGGGATCAAATTATATTCTGGATCTAAATCGTGCTTATATTTCAGGTCTGGGACATAGTGCTATTCCAGAACTGGGCCTAATAACAATCTAGATCAGGCTCATAGTAATATACCAGATCAGGATTCAAGTAATATTCCACAACTGGATTTAAGCAATAATTCACATCTGGACCAAAGTAATGTTCCACAATGGCATCCTGGTGACATTCCAGACCTGAGTCCTACTAATATTCCATATCATAGCGATATTCCAAACGTGGACCTGATAACAATCAGATCAGGGTTATAGTAATATTCTGAATGACATCACATGACGAGGGTCTGACCATCATGGACCATCATCAGGGGTGATGACATCACGGGTGATGACATCACGGGTGAACCGTTCTGCCTTTAGCGTTCGCCAGGTGTCGTCCTGATTTCAGACTGGATTGATTTAATGTTGTGCTGAACATCCATTAAAGCCTAAATGATCATATTATACATTTAATTGAACAAAAAGTCTGAACAAACAATCCGCCTTGAGTAACTCTTCATTCAGCGTTTTATTCTGGACCAGCGGCACAGAACCCATACTGGTTTGCAAAAAAGCAAAGACCTAGAACCAACTCTTTAAACGCATGCATACTAATTAACTAATCCAGATATGCAAATGAGGAGGTTTAGACTTCAGTATTTCTACAGAATCACAACGTCACATGAATTTAATATAAGTTTGAGTTCTTCTAGAGAACATCAATCCGGCGCTAACAGAACCGGAGAGTCTGGGTGAACTTGAGTCGACCTTTAAAATATGTGTCCTTACGACATTCCTTCCATCCGTGGAGTTATGTAGATGATGGGCGGAGCTACAGAGTTCATTTCCATCAAAAGTTATGCAAGCAGGACAGGAAGGGAACCCAACACTCTCCTCGCGTCTTTGGCCTCAACCTTCATCAGAACATGAGTTTGACAGGTGCATCATGGGAGAAATGTTAGGAATGAGGTAACAGGTGCCTCTGTGACACTCCTGTTTGTTAGGAGTGAGATGGGACTATCTCAAAAGGAGATAAATTCGTGAAGAATGTTGGACGTACCACAGCAGAAGCACTTTGTGGAATCCGAGGAGGAATTCTGATTCAGATGTTTGCATTCGTTTAGTGGTGCCAGAGGAGACAAGTGGAATCTGATCTTAGAGCATTTTGCTAATTTCATAAGCTAGTTAGGTTGAGTCAATATGGACTGTTTGAGATTATAAAGGAGTCACATTTCATTTGAGGGCTCTGCTTGGATCAGCTGAAGCGATACAACATTTGTCCAAATGAAACATTTCTGCCTCCACAAAGTATTTTCAGTGACTTTGTGTTTTCTAAGAATGTGTGACATGAGTGATCAGCAGAACCCAAACACCAGAAGTGCTGAGCGTCTGAAAACCAAAACCCAAACTAGATGCATCTATTCAGTCGGAGGAACCTCGGCTACAACGGAGCCCTTCATGCGCTCCCAATGCAAATAGATATCTGGAGCTGCAATTTCCAAAGCGGGGGGAAGTTCGGTGTGCAGCAGACGTACAAGAGAAGCTTGTTCTCAGTTTGTTTAGGTCAGCAAGGTCTGAGAGTACGGGGCGATGGTGGGGATCCCAGATGTTCGCCATGACCTCCTCAACCCTTTCAAATAGAGTTCATCTCAGAAACAGGACCGTAACCTGAAGCTCATTATGGAATAACTCTCCCACAGTCCAGTTCAAACACTCGGCACAAAACCTAAAGTAGAGGGACGTTTTTTTCCACCGAAAACGTGAGATAATGCCGTAAACGGTCCTTCAGCAGGACGTCAACGCCAGCGACATCTGCGGAATTTCCCATAAAATCGAAACAGCCTTTATAGCGGCTTGAATTTCAACTGCCTGTTGAGATGAACCAGATGCTTTACTGAAATCTGAATAAGCCGCTTCAATCCGGGCCATCAGCGCTGCTGGACCAGAGCCAAGCATATTCCCACAAGTGCATGAATTCATCCTGGGGTAAGTCCGGCTTCTTCCTCGCGCCAACATCGGCGCGAAAAAACAAAACGGCGGAGCTCCGCCTCAGCGATCCGCGTCCACGCGACGGGCCACGAGAGACGTTCAAGGATTATTTGATGAGGTCAGCGCACATTTGGGACTTTTTCAGATGATCTCATGAAAGCCTCGGTCATTGTCGCCAGATATATATTACATGGTGTCGCTCATTCGTACTTAATAAGAGAACCTGGATCTGCAGGCCTTGGAGATCCATCACCGTCAATCATGCCAAACACACAAGCAGGATTTTAGAAGCGGTTATAATCAGTTTTCTAGGACACATTAGGCTCTTGGCTCAGTTCTACGAGATCTCAAGGTCTCCATTGACTCTGTCCGTGTCCCCAGTTGACCCGGCACAGAGTTCTGGGGCACATTGAGGAAAGGGTGAGGTTTTGGGGTACAAAGTGGGTCCCAAGTTGAGAAGTAAATATTCCTCCATCCATCTGTTCAGAGGGTCCCCCACTCCTGAGGTGGACCTCCACTACTTAAGGGTTCAGCAACTCGTCATCATTGAGGCCATAAGTTCTCTTTTTAACCATCCGTCCATCTTCATGGAGGTGGTGGTGGCAGTAGGCGTCTTCAGACGTCTTCTTCCAGCTTACCCAGCTGGATCCTGAGGCGTTCCCCGGCCAGAGGAGATTTATTATCCCAGAGGGTTCTGGTCCAACCTGGGTTCTCCTCCAAGTTGGGCAAGCTGGGAAAACATCCAAAGGGAGGCGTCCATGAGGCGTTCAAACTAGATGCCAGAACCACCGCAAACCTTCTCGTCTTGACTCACAGAGACAACAGATGATCTCTAAAACTGAGACCTGCCATCCTACCGAAAGAACTTCACTTCATCTGCATGAATCCACAATATTGTTCTTTCAATCGCGATACCCAGAGCAGATCCCCGAAGTATCGCATCTAGTACCCAATGATCTGTAAAATCAGAACCTCGACCACCGTGACTCACTGAAGAACCCCCTCCTCCTGTCCGTTCTGATCCATCAAAGTTGGACTAAATCAGAAAAACAGTTGAGAAATGATGGACCAAAACTCCTGGAGATAAAAAAAAATCCCCCCTAGTGAGGTTTTCCCCAAAATCAATCCAGTTCTTCCTCGCCCCCCCCCCCCAGCATTCCTGAACCAGATGAGATGATCCCTTCGGTGAGTTACGGTCTTCCTTTGGGTCACCCTCCAGGTGATCGGACCTGGAAGAACCTCCAATGGACGGATGCCAACATTCTAACCCGAGGTCATAACTCATGCCGTCTCCTAACGTTCTCTTCGTCTTTGCACCAAAACTCCACCCGTGTCTGGATTTCACCTCTGACCCTGTCTGGTCCTCGCGGAGGACTCGGCGCTCCAGCTGTGGGTCAGGGGAGGATTATTCCGACACACCCAATTAATTCCCAGGGTGGGAAAAAATAAATAAAGGAAAATTCAATGACCTCGTCAGGTTAGGGGAAACGAATCACAAACACTGAATGTTTTCATGGAAATTCCACGGTAGCTAAACCAGAATAAACAATACAGGGTCCCACAGGGTGGAGACGGAAACCACAGACGCTGATGGAGGGGGAGCACAGAACATCGTTTTCAGTGTAACATTACAGCCCGGACCCGGATCAGAGCTAGAGGAAGATGACGAGACGTAAGACGCCGCACTAAACCTGCTGAAACTCCGACCCTCCCCTTCTCCTCGGTTTCATCTGCTGCATCTCATCCGGCGCCGCCTCCACTTGAAGCGGAAACAACATGTTGTAGTTACGACCCAATCACGTCTTGTTGGACAAGTGAAACCCATCCGGGCCTGACCTGCCAGAGAATGAGTCGCTGTACCCACGACAGCAAGATGATGAAGCTCTCGCTGCCTTATTGACGCCAGCTGGAACAGAAAACAGCCTCTCAGATGTGAGGAGGTGGGATTTATTATCTCCCTGGGCGGATTCCACGACTCCTCTTCAGTGACCTCAGCATCTAATCTACTTTCTGTTAGCGGCACTGGTCTGTTTGGGTGGGGTCAGCGTGGTCCTCCTGCAAAAAGTGGACCAGGAAGAACCAGGAGGAAGATCTCGTTCTGAGGATACAGGTTGGATTTATAACAGGAAGTGTCATTTTCTGAGCTTTCAAGAGTTGAAAAGACGAAGTTGGTGAAGGTGTCACTTTGAACTCTGGGTAATTTTAAACCCTGAACACAACGGAAGGATTATTATAAAGAGCTGAAGACACAACTAGGGGAATTGAACCTTTATGTAAACCTGCTGCCAGTCCAAATCCAGCCCAGGGTGAAGAAATGAGTTCTAGAAGTTGTTGTCCTTGAAGTTCACACGCAAGAACAGGAAGTTGGCTAGTTCAAATTCCTTGGGTCCAGGTTCATACAGTGAAACAGTCCAGGTTCATCCAGTGAAACCGTCCAGGTTCATCCAATGAAACCGTCCAGGTTCATCCAGTGAAACAGTCCAGGTTCATCCAGTGAAGCCGTCCAGGTTCATCCAGTGAAACAGTCCAGGTTCATCCAGTGAAACAGTCCAGGTTCATCCAGTGAACCAGTCCAGGTTCATCCAGTGAAACCGTTCAGGTTCGAGTTACTGTTCACATTGTTTGTGTTCGACATGTTCAGCCCGGAATAATTTTGATTAAATATTATTAGATATCCATCATAATTATTCCACATGATTAAATGTGTTTTTTCCTCCAGTACTTTGAAGAGTTCTGTAGAGCCGACTTATTTTGTTTGGGTTAAACTCCATCCAGTACAGAAAATAAGGTTGGACCTGTTCCAGGAAACTGAGTGGATTTAACCCTTATGATTGATGACTTAACCCAAACGGGCCCGTGTCAGCAGGTAGAAGAACCCTCTACTATAGGGGGAATATTTTTGAGTGCAGAAGAACAGATGAAGTACAGAGTGAAATTCTCCTTGTCAGAACAAAATACAACGTTTGAGGAATGGGTTTCTTCACGGGTTTGGATCTCAAGCCTCATCTATCAAGACCAAACGTAGAACTTGTAGAACTTCACGTATTCATTTTTAAAACCCAAACACCGGTTTGACTTTATGTTGTGGAGAAACTGAGATCATAGAAGCTGCAACAATGAGGTTCTGACTCCACGGAGTTCTGGTCCGGAGCAGCTTTAAATAGACGTCTTCCTCGGCCTTCCTCACACTGCTCCACTCACGTCCGCTCACAGTGGGATCTTTATGTGTGACAGGTAGCATGAGCTCTGGAGCGGGGGAGCGAGGGCTGAGCGGTGCGCTGAGCGCATTCTTGCGTTCCATCCAGCGCTGGCCTCAGAGAGACGAGCTGACTGTCTCTCAGTGAGGCGGTCCAGTTTCTTCTTGGCCGGTGGTCTCGTGGACGTGGACCGCTTTCCCTCTCCATGTATGATAATGTATGCAGTGGAAGTCCAGTAGAGAAGGACCCGGTTCTAAAATACTGAACTCGGAACAACTTCTCTAGAGAGAGAAAAAGTCAAAATGTCTTTTTGTGCAACTGTAAACAGTTTTTTCCAATGATGTAAAGGTTCATCAAATTAAAGGAGCAGTTCCACTAAAAATAAAAATGCAGGCGTTATCTACTCCCACCTTTTTCTCCACCAGTGTATGGAAGCTGAGGGCGGTCATATCGGAATTTATTTTTTTTATTGCCATTATCTTGAGATAAATATTTTCTGATCTCAAGACATGACTGAACCTGTTAAACAGAGTCTCGACCAACTCGCTGTCCAGCTAATCTGCACCTCTCATGCATCATCTGGTAACCATAGAGACGACCTGGTGGTCTGACATACCCCCAGTTAATTAAGATTATGTCTCAAATATGTTAGAAATTAAGATCAAAAAGAATTTCCCAGGCACTCTCCTTTATATTATTATTATTATTATTATCCATTATTATTTAATACAAAAGCTGTAAATCATTTTGAGTGCTGGAAGCTGCTACTTTGATGTTTTACATCCATGGAGGTAGAATCTGATGCAATAATCAAACAATAACCAGAACCTCCTGGTTCTGACATTTTCATCTTAAATCAATTGCTCCAGTCATCCAGAACCCGCCAACTCCTTTTCTTATCTCGAGACGACGTCCTTACGTAAACAATCCTCAACATAACAGCTCTTGGCTTCCGTAGGCGGGACTAAAGATGAAAATCGAAACATACTTTAATCCCGTGACGTCAGCAGAATCTATTAACACCCCCAAAACAAAGAAATGTATCAAAAGAAAATCCAGATTCACGTCATCAAGATGTCACATGACTAGCCAGCGGACATATGGTCGCAACTCAGGGCTGCTTGATACTTCCTGTGACGCGTTACGCTCCTTTACGCGGCAGGAGAGGCTTCAGAAGAAAGTCCAAACTTCAGGACGCCCTCCGACCGTCTTTCATCTGAAAAGTTGGTTCTGGAGGCGACAGAGAGCTTTGGACCAGGAGCGCCGTCTCTGCCTCTCACTAATTCCCTCCATACAGTCCAGTGATTGTGTGCATCCTACCAGGTCCAGGTTTCCAACTGATGGTAAGACACATGTGATGTGTTTGGACCCACGTTTGTTTGGTTCTGGCATGGAAGCTGGTACTGGTTCATAAAGATTTTTTTTGTTGGATTACAGTTAAACCATTGCCTGTATGATTGTTTTTGATGACTGGCCGACTTTTTATCGCGTTCAAGGATGGAGTTTGTTTACACGGTAAATTACTGCCACTTTGGGTATTTTGAAAAGTCAAAATACCCAAAAAACACAGAACCTTTTCAGAACTGATGCAAATTCTAACCACACAGCCTGAATGTTGAAAGTTAAATGTGCATAGTGAGGCAAAACACATGCAGACCGCTGAGTCGGGGCAAAATCAGTCCAACAAAACCCAAAATCTGCCAAATCTGATGATGCTGATTTAACAAAACATGGAATAAGTGAAAGATTCTAAATAGTTGGAAGGAGATTTCAGGCAGATTCTCTTGAAGGGATGTTGATGCAGACAGTCCTCCCAGATTTAAAAACAATATTATGTATATAAGAGAGACAGCAAACGCAGCAGGACCTGATCCATCCAGAACATCTGGATTTGCAAATATGCGTTTTGAGAGCAAACAGTTCTGGCGAGTCTCTGAGAGGAAAAAATCCAAAGGGGAGTTTCCTCCAAGAACAAGTCCATTTTATCAATATAGCGCCAAATCTCATCAAAAATGATCTCAAAGTTCTTTCCACAAAGTCTAGACTGTAGTCTTTATCCTACAAAGATTTTATTCTACAGGGAGTCAGCACGTCCCACGTCTGAAGGAAGCTGCCCTTTAAGAGGCAGAAACCCTGTGCAGGTCAATCCTTATCAGGAGTAAAGGAAGACATTATGGGCTGTAGACCCACAAAGGCTTGTTCTGTTTTCTGACCGTGGCTGTGGTCTCTTTCTACTGCTGGCTGTTCTCAGCTCACACTTCTGTCCCAAAGATTCGTCCCGTCTGAGGACATCTTCTCTAAAGGAGGCGCCAGAAAACTCTCCTTAAAAGTGAATTCTAGAGACTTTAACCGTTCTTAACCGGGTCTTGTGGTGTGGATACAATAAAATGGTGTTTTCTTAACCCTGGGCCTACACTGCCCCCAAAAAGCCTCCAATCCCTTATCTGCAAACAATAAGTGTTTTTATTTGTCAAAAATCTCCCCTTACATACGAGACATATGAGATAGATTTCCTCAAAATGATTCATACGCGCCAAATTCGCACTGAATCGGACTAATAGTTAAGAAGTTACGTCCGACAAACACTTTATGGACTAGTAGAGTAAAAACAAAATGTATTAAACATGGATCTCGATTCAAATGCACTAAATCTGGAATAAATTAGACAAATCGGAGTTCTATCCTGGAACAGCACCTTGAAAACTGTGAATTTGGAGATAAAGCTCCCCCTAATGGCGGAAAAGTGCAACCAACATTTCGCAAAATGTTGTCCCGTTCTTCCTCACACTAGGCTCTACAATCCGAAAATGATGCATGAAATAGTTTTTTGAATTAACATGAAGGAACTGGAGCGGCGACCAGAAGAGTCCATAAAAACCCTGACTTTTTCGGGGGTACAAGGAGCGGCTGGAGAGAATGGCCACCTGTCGTTTTGAAGTTCTAGGAAATAGGAAGAGAGTAGTGGGCATAAGAAGGAACTCTCCTTGTCTTTGCCTTCTATTTTCATCTCCTGATTCAAAAACCCGTTCCTCTTCCTGCCTTCAGGGTCATTAAAGCTACCAGAGGCAGAAGAGACAGGCGGACGTCCACAGGGGTCAGAGGTCAGGGGGCTTTGCGTAAACAACGCGTTGCTGCGGCTTAACCCTGACCGTGTTTGACCAGCTGTAGGAGGAATGACAGGTCCACTAAAAAAACACCGTCTGCTTCTGGCAGGCCGCCGCCGCAAAGTCCAGACTGTTAGAAAGAAGGTGCCAAGACCGTTTTACATCCTCAACCCCCGAACGTCTCTTCATCCATCGTCATCGTTTTAACCCTTTAAATACCACTTTGTTTACACAACCACAAAAAGATTAAAAATATATTTCCCACGCACTAATTATCATATTCATATCAAATTAAACATCATGTATTTTACAATTTTACTGACTTCATAAACCGACCCGATCAAATATTCATAAATGTAACTCTTTTTAAAACCACATATTTCTTTAACATAATAACAATAAATACATTCTACATTTACTAAATGCTAAGTGGATTATGTGTGTGATCTTTATTAATGATTATTAATGATTCTTATTAAGATGCTTATTTTTTACATTTCTTTTACATTTTGTTCAATAAAAAAAAAGAATTAGAACAAATCCAAAAAGTTCATACTAAATGGATTATATATCTTATATCGTATAAATCTTGGAAGAGATAAATAAATGTCTGAATCTGCCTTATTTAATATTATTTTAGAGCTTTTCTAACTTTATGATCTGATCCATCATCGGTCCTGATGATGATGATGATGATGATGTCATAAAACGATCAAATATTATTTTATTTACAGGATTTAGGACGGCTTGTAGTTTCACTCTGTTCCAAACAACGGCGTTATTAAAATGAATTGAAGTTTCATATAGAAAAATTAAAAAAAAACAATAAAAATGTATAAAGACAAAATTCCAGAGAAATCGTCATTTAAACTAATTCTGTATAAAAACTCTTACTTTAGATCAAACTCAAAAATTGCTATCAGCTTGATATCAGCTTGAAATTCCCTCAAAATATGCAACTTTTGCATATTTTATATATTTTCTCGATAGTATTAAAGCATAAAAAGTGAAAAACCCAAAAGGCCTCCGGTTGGACACGAGGACCGATGGACTGACGGAACAACGAATGAAAGATTCTCCGTGACTTTGATGCTGACGTTCCTCGGAGGAGCAGGAAAGAGGAGAAAATGAGGGAAGGTGAGGCGGATGAGAACGACGGGAGCAATCAGGGAGGAGAATGAGGAAGGGGAGGAGGAGGAGGAGATTAAATGATGATGCTTATATGTGAGAAAGACCGACAAGACAGGGAAGTGAAAAAGTCGCAGCAAATGTTCTGAGGTGCATTGAAAAGGCACCCCCTTTTCATCTGGGTCCGGTCCGGCCCCCGAGTCCGTGAAGAAACCCCTGGAGGTCCGTCTTCACTTCTTTCCCGGCGAGGCGGGCCGGGAGTTTGCAGTGAGGTGAAAGGTCGCCGTGTCTGTGTGTCCGACAGGAGACACTGGTGCCGCTTACACAATCTGTTCCTGCTGAGAGGCGGCGAGGGGAGGAGGGGGGGGGGGGGTCCGAGCGGTACCATCTGCTCCACCTCCGCACAGATCCTATCTACAGTTGGACCCGTGGGCGTGGAACCAATCTGCTCGCCGTCCGGTCCATTCAACTCAAGTGGAGTCTTTTTTTCCACGGCGCCGGCAGGCCGTCGCTGATTTTAGAGTCTCAGCTGACCAACATGAGACGGAGCTGGTCGGTCGGATCGCAATGTTGTTCTGTGAAGTTCAGAACCATTTATAAATTCAGTCCAAGGTAACCTAAAGACAGGTGTGTTCTTTGTCCGGATCCAAACAGAGTCCAAAGACTGGCGGTTTCGTCCAGACCGTAGTCTGGGCCGCAACTCTGGTTCAGATCCAACTGAAAAATCCTGAGTCTGGTCCAAAACACTGTACTTGACTGGTTCAGATCTGTTACTACCTTCACACCCTGAGGGTGTCCAGGCGAGACAGAGCAAAATAAATGTTCAACAGTACAAAAAGACCTGGGTTTGTTTTTTTGGGGGATTATTTGCCGATTCTTAAATTTCCGATAAATTTAATCAAGTGTTTCCATTTGACAAATTCTCTGTAGAACTTTCTACTGTAGGTTCTGTAGATACTTTTCACTGATGAAGTCATACAGGAAGAACTTCTCTAAAGTCCAAATAATTTGCGTTTTCAATAATTGACACAATCTTCAGTCCATACTCTATATGGACTGAACGGGCCGGTCTCAAAGAACTCTTGGTTCTGTCTTTTGTGATCTCCTGAGCACGTCAGTGAAAAGACACTAATTCCTCCTCCTAACAAAACGGTGCAAACCAACACCAGAACCAAAGTCCTCTTAGAAAAAAAAGTCTTCTTCCGGCAACTAATTGACGGCGTCGGTCAATTAGTTGCTAAATCGGGTCAGAAGCAGTCCAGGATCACCCCGTGGGAGGAAACGACCCCGACCCTTGACCCCTGGTGTCAGACAGCAAGCGAGAACACTCAGCAGATATTAGCATCATTTGCCGGGCCAGAACCAGGTCAAGCTCATTGACCTCTCGAGTGTTCTGGAGAACTTAAGTGGATCTGGACGGATGTTTATTAGAATAAACTCTTCTATTTTAAGGAAGGGGCGTTCAAAGCTTCAAGGATGTGGGAAACACGGATACAGGGAAATCTCAAATGGACGCACTGATCTCCAGAACTCCTCGGATTGTTTCTGGATCATCAACAGATGTAGAGCAAACGAAATCCTCTGGACGCAACAGAACGGACCTGCTACCAATCAGAGAGACACGCTGCGGTTCTGAGCAACGCTTGCCGCTTCATGTAGGACCGGATTCGTCTTAATGTTGGACAAATGTATAAGTTCTGATCAAAGACCTTCTCCAAACGTTGTCCTCAGCTGTCAGAACCACCGGCTTCTGTTCAGTGGGTTACTTCTCCACACATGTTTTCTTACAGACCATTTTACTGCTTATGAGCAATTTGGACCTCCAAATGTACGACTCGATCGGAACTAATGTGAATCCTGTTGATCAAACAATTCACAAAACAGTTCTCCTCTAAATGGTGAAAAAAAAGAAGAAAAAAAAGAAAAAGAAAATGTTCATACAGTGAAAAAGTCCAGGTTCATACAGTGAAACAGTCCAGGATCATAAAGTGAAAAAGTCCAGGTTCATACAGTGAAAAAGTCCAGGTTCATACAGTGAAAAAGTCCAGGTTCATACAGTGAAACAGTCCAGGTCCATACAGTGAAAAAGTCCAGGTTCATACAGTGAAACGGTCCAGGTCCATACAGTGAAAAAGTCCAGGTCCATACAGTGAAAAAGTCCAGGTTCATACAGTGAAAAAGTCCAGGTTCATACAGTGAAACAGTCCAGGATCATAAAGTGAAAAAGTCCAGGTTCATACAGTGAAAAAGTCCAGGTTCATACAGTGAAAAAGTCCAGGTTCATACAGTGAAACAGTCCAGGTCCATACAGTGAAAAAGTCCAGGTTCATACAGTGAAACGGTCCAGGTCCATACAGTGAAAAAGTCCAGGTCCATACAGTGAAAAAGTCCAGGTTCATACAGTGTAACAGTCCAGGTTCATAAAGTGAAAAAGTCCAGTTTCATACAGTGAAACAGTCCAGGATCATACAGTGAAACAGTCCAGGATCATACAGTGAAACAGTCCAGGTTCATACAGTGAAAAAGTCCAGGTTCACACAGTGAAACAGTCCAGGTTCATACAGTGAAACAGTCCAGGTTCATACAGTGAAACAGTCCAGGTTCATACAGTGAAACAGTCCAGGTTCATACAGTGAAAAAGTCCAGGTTCATACAGTGAAACAGTCCAGGTTCATACATTGAAGGGGTCCACGTACATCATTGAACATCCAAATTGAGCTCAGAGTGAAGAAATGAACCAGTTGCAGTGGTTCTGGTGAGGCCCATTAGGTCCAGGACGGAGTTGCTGGATAAATTGTTCAACCCTGGTTCTGGATCACAGGTGTTGGATAATCCATCCATCTGGTCCTGAGGCTCACCAGGGTTCTACTCCCGGCTGGATGTGCCCAGAAAACCTTTAGCTGGAGGGAGAACCCAGGGTACATCCAGAACTTCTAGCCTTTCAACATCTCTAGTATGGGAATGCCGTCCAGTCTCCCAACTGGACCTGGGCCTGGAGAAGCAGAAGAGTTTGATCCATCCAGCCTGGACTGCTGGACACCAGAAGACCTCTTATGCAAGAACTGAGTCATGCACTTAGATAATCTGAGCTCAGAATTTAATCTGTCCTGGCTCGTTTGACAGTCCTGGAACCGGACAGAACCGTGAAGCATGTTACATTTCAAATCTGGGCCGGTGATGTTTCCCTGTCCATAATCACATCAAACTCGCCCCAGATTTGACAGATGGAGAGAATTCTGTGTGAACGGGCCAGAGTCCAGAACTCGGGCTCCGACGTTAAAACAAGCACATATCAGAATCACAGCAGTGAGTCCTGCCGCTCCATAACAAAGATCCCAACAGAACCATTCCTTATAATCAGCTCTGTGACGACCCGGCTCCTTCACAAACCCAGAACCTGAAAAGTATACGTCGATCCGAAACATTTGTTTTACACTTAAAGCCCGAAGCTCTCGACCAGAACTTATTTTACCATTTCTCCCTGACAACCTGTTTTTTTTTTTAAAGAGTAATTTTCCACTAATGTTCTAGAAATGTTTGGGAAAATATTTTCATATGTCCTTACCAGAACATTGCATTTGCGTAAGAGTAAGGGGCCGAGGACGGAGCCCTGAGGGACACCACGGGTCGAAAATCCACCACTGAGAAGGAGGTCCTGTTCGATAAGTCGGATTTGTTTGACATATAAAAGTATTTGAAGACTTACCAAACAGAATTATATAACTTCAAGGACAGAAAATAAGAGTCCAATAAGAGTAAAATAGTTTGGGGGGGGGACAAGGGTATGTCCCCCCCAAAAGTCCCCAATCCCCCTGCGCTGTGCAAGCAATCCCCCTGATTGAACTTTTTCAAAATAAATGTAAAGTTATGTCAACTGTATTTTACGTAAAAAAAAGTTTGGCTAGTGAGATAAATATGAACTATTAGAGTAAAATACAAGATCAAGTCAGATGAATGGTTGAGATTTTATGGTTAATATTAAGTTCCCCTAGTGTCGGAAATATACAACCGAACTTTCCCAAAATCAATCCAGTCTTTCCTCGTACCTAGGACTATGTTGCCATGGAATTTTAGAATGATCCATGAAAGAGTTTTTGAGCTATGCGATGACGATTCCATAAAAATCCCCGACTTTTCGGGGTTATAATAATCAGGAGTCGCTGATGGAGATCTAGTTTTGAGATACGGGATGTGATCCTTCATGAAGTGGACACTTTGGAGATTTCAGGAGATAGTCCGGCTTCAATCTGCGTAAACACAAGAACATTTAGCCCATTAAGTTTCTTCTCAGTAAATCAGTTCCCGCTCCTCTGCCTCGCACAAATTGCCAACAAATGCTGAAAAACCCAAAACACCTGTTGGCACCGTTCAGGAGTGGGTGGCCTCGCTTTTATCTGATTATACCGACGACATTCTGGGATGTTTGGATGTAAACGTCTTTGTTTTTTATTCACAGGATGAGCCGACCCGATGAGACAACAGCGTCATGATGGGATGTGATCCAGGAAGGACAACAGGAACCTTTTTGTAGAGTTGTTTTGTTCTTATAAGCATAATTTGACTTGTTTACAGCGGGCGCCGTCACACATGGTCGCCATGACGGTTGCCTTTCCTGACCTCAGATGTTTCTCTCAGCCCTTTTTCCAGGTGGCACCATGAGAGGGTTTGGATTTGTTTGGGGGTTCCATGTGTCGTCTGACTCACTTCGCCACGAGACCCTGATCGAGTCCGGCACACGGTGCGTTCGTGGTGACTGCCGATAAATAAACAGCAAAGAAAAGACGGCACGGCAATCGTCTGAGGTCGCAGGGAGAAACCAGAGGACTGTGTTCAATCAGGGAGTCAGATGTGTTTGTTTTCAGCTGTGCTCAAAGAGGTGGTTCCACGCTGAAGGGGCTTTTTGCACGAAATTAAAACCATTTGTTGCATTTGGCCTCACATTTACACCATATTAACAGTTTGGGGTTCTGAAACTTTTGAAAACAGGCCCATCGCCGTGTAAACTGGCAAGAAACACACTCTTACGAAAACTGTGACGTAGCCGTTACGATCCCAACTTTGCAGCCATGTAAGGAAAGTTCTCAAACTATATATTTCTTTTTTTGGTTCCTGACTCTGATGAGTTCGCTGCAAGAAACTCAAAATCTCATTTTACAGACAAAATATCTTATGGCGCTTGATTTAAGACGCCACCCTCCCCGTTTATCCAGACCGGCACTAGAAGAAGTCGTGATCTTTTAATTATCTATTCTATACTCTTACACTCCTACAGAAGGTCCATCGTGGAGACCTCCTGGAGGGAACAGCCGAAAGACGAAGAAGACCAAACCCCTTGAGTTGCCTCCAGTCATCTGGTTTTCCTCAGAGCCGGTCATGACAAAAAAGGAAATGTAGCGTAAAAAGTCGACAAATCAGTCCGACGTCAGAAAATCATTGTGTAAAGTTTGTTTTTTCAGTATCTGGGCTGCGTCCAGAATCTGTTTCTCATCAGAATGTGCTTCAAACTAAAAGAAAAAAATCTCAAAGTCTTGGTCTTGTTCCTGGTCCGGCCCCGGTTGGGGTCCCGCCCCTCACTCTGTGTGGTTACACTTCAGCTGAACTGAAACAGAATAACAGAATACTCCAGGGCCTGATAAATCCAGATGATGTTTTGCGGAGCGTTTTCGTAGTCACGGTCAAACGCTGCTGCTGAACGAACCCGGCAGCCATGTGTCTGAAACCACAATCCTTCCCCCGTCGTAAACTGGGGTTGACCGCAGTCGTAGCCCTGAGGAACACCGTGTTATCTTCCTCTTCAGAGGAGCCCAGGCTCTAAGAGGAGTAATAATAACAACGGCCACAACTACATGTTCCCCTCCTCTGGTTCCAGACCGTTACATCCAGGTTGCATCATCTGCTGGAGTCTTCCCGGGAAGCTCCTCCGCAGACTTCATCACTTTCGGGGGCTCGCTGCGAGCGGTCCGGTCCCGCAATCCTCGCCATCAAAAACAAATCTTTAGCGGTGCGATGAGGGAGAGGAACATAATTAACTGCTGGAGTTCACGCTGGGACTTTTTCCCACTCGGCTGATAAAACGCCAAGTTCTTCGGATTCAATGACACAGATGACGTCCAAAAATCTCCACGTCTTTACTTTTCCTTAAGTGGCTTGTCTTTATCAATCGTCTTTCCTGACCACAGGCCGCCAGAAAGTTTTGAACCAAATCTGACAAAAGTTCCAGGAAATATAACCTGTACTTCTACGGAACCATTCTTTGCCCGACACGTCAAAGCGCCGTAAGACAGGAGCCAGCATTCACTCATTCATATCATTTATTGTTAAATTCATGCCCCATAAATCCAGCACTGACTCTGTTCCCTCCACCGAGTCCATGTGGCAACGGTGGCTGTTCTTGGTCCTGGTTCTGGTTCCTGGCTGTACCGAGATCCGGATCGTGGACGCATCTACTACTGCCATCACTAATAATCATCCTTCCAAAACTACCACTACTACTATGGTACATCTATAATGTAGTACCACTACTACTCAATGTACTGTAATACATCCCCACATACCATCATCATTACTGGAACTGTAAACAATGTGTTTATTTTTGTTTATCGTCTCCGTACACCAACATCTATCAGACGTCTGTCCGTCCTGGACGAAAGGATCCGTCCTCTGGGTCTCTTCCTGAGGTTTTTTTTTTTTTGGGTAGTTGTTCTGACCCGGACCGAGGGTCTGAAGAAAGAGGATCTTGCATTATGTACAGATTGTAAAAAAAAAAACTTGCAAAGCAAAAATTGTGATTTGTGACTTTGGGCTGTACGAATAAAATGGACTTGACTCATTCAGATTCAGGGGCTGTTTACAAAAACAGTTTTCACCTAAAATGATTGATCTTTGTTTGTTCACAGCCTTTTGTTTACATGTGAACGTGCAAACAAAACAACGAGCGGATCATTTACAGCAAACAGTTGTTGCGGTCTGGTCTTTTGTTTGCATAAAAACGCTTTCAGGTCCACAACATGTGAACATTTTCGAAAACAGGTTCCAGAGTGTGATTTTTAAAATAAAATGCCTTATTCATATCATTTATTGCTAAATTCACGGCCCATAAATTCCCATTTACATCTCAGTGTAAACTGGTAAAATGGAACTTTTTGAAAACGGTGACGTCAGAGCCCCACTTTGCAGACAACTTCAACCTAATAACCGTTTCTTTTCTATCGGAGGGTTTGTTTTTAAAACACATTAAAAGCTAAAAACACTCATCTTTTTTTTTTTACTTATTCTGAAGGGGAATTTTTCCATGACATCATTCATTCATTCATTCATTCATTCGTACACCGCTAGAGTCATCTTCAGGTCCATTATCTTGGACTGATATCTGGACCCGCTTGCGTTTGACTCAGGCACAAGAAAGAAACGGAAAATGTAAAAAAAAAAACGAAACTAAAAATGTTATTGCTAAATAATGCGTCAAAATAAAGAGTTTCCCGGAAAACGGGCCCGAGTTCAAGAGTCCGATCTGCAGCTATTGGAGGAGTTATCAAGTCCAGGGGTTCTCCTGATAGAAACCGCAGCGTTACAGCTAATTAGTTCTATTCATCCGGGCCTTGCTGCCAGGTACGAATCCGCCAATGATCGGGTTTGGACGGTACCGTTCAAATGGAAATTCTTGACGGGGATATTACAGATGCCAAGAACAGCTGGGACAAATTTAAGTACAAGACAATAAAATGGAATAGTACTGTATCTGTTAGGCTCTGGGTCGGATCGACAAACCGCAGACGTGGTCCGGTTTCACTGCCGTCGCTCCCAGAAACTTTCCATTAAATCCGCTGCCTTAATCTTTCCCTTGTTGCTCAGTTCAGTTCAGTTTTCAACGTCACTAATCCTGCAGGGAAACAGTCGTTTCTGGTAAAATTCTGACCAGAACCGGTTCTGCTAAACAAACTTCTACTGTACCGGAATGAATTTATGACCAGAAGTGGTTCTTTTGTCCGTTCAGCTGCTTTTCTTGAATAAATGCAACAAAAAAACAACAACTTTGTTCTATTCCTTTGGTTTTGGCGTCGCCCGCGGTCCGGTTTGGGAGCTAAATAAGAACTCACGCTCTCTCTCGTTTCAGGAGAGAGGTTCTGTTTCTCTCTGAGGTCCAGTAGAAGGACCCAGTGGGACGGTGGACTGAACCCAACTCTGGAGGGATCGCCAGAGGTCAGAAGTTTTAGGTTCAACTCTCCCGGGCCGGTTTGCTCTGCTGCCTCGCGTTAAGAAGGTTCTGGGTTCTGTGTGGAGGTTCCCCCAGTGTTTGGTTCCTTGATGGTCCAGCTTCCTCTCGAAAGTCCACAAACATAAAATGCAACGATGACTCATCATTTATTTACATTTCTTATCCAGAGTCGGCCCTCCTCGTTGTCAGCTGGGATGGGATCCAGCCCCCCGTGACCCTAATGGAACTAGACTAAACTAAAAACTCGCGTTTTTAAAACGTGGAAATACACTTGAAAAAATGTACCCTTCAAAATAAATTCATAAATTATGAATATAAGGTGTGCAGATTGTTACATTCATTGAAACTCAAGTTTATCAAAGCATAAACGTTGTAGCAGAAACATTTCAAAAAGTTTTATGGAGCCGGTTCCGCCGGGTTTACTTCTGGGTTGAAGTAATAATCCTGGTTTGGTTCCAGATTAAATCGGGATGAGAAGACGTTTCCAGTAAAGCGTTGAGTCTCGTCATGAATAGACGTGAAATCACTTTTTTCATAAAGTGGAACTCTTCGTCTTTCTACTCGGGTCAGGAGAAGCTGCCGAGAGCTTCAGGGCCGGAGGACCGAAACAGGTCCGCGTGATGTTTGCTGATGGACTGACTGATGACAGCATGGTTCAACCGAAGCCCGGATAATGAGAAAATCTCTCTGCTCCCACCTAGAATAATATTCTAAGCTTTCGGCCGCTGGATTGAGACGGGCGGTGTTTGCTGAGGGACTGACTGATGACAGATTTGTACGACCAGAACCTCAGAGAGAAGAAAAGTTCTTACCTAGAATAATATTTAAAGGTTTTTGGGCCACCAGGAATCCAAATCCAGCCGCAGATTATTCTATTTTCTATAAATACATGAGATAGAAGATAAGATACACTGTAAAAAAAGTCTCTCTCTCTCTCTCTCTCTCTCTCTCTCTCTCTCTCTCTCTCTCTCTCTCTCTCTCTCTCTCTCTCTCTCTCTCTCTCTCTCTCTCTCTCTCTCTCTCTCTCTCTCTCTCTCTCTCTCTCTCTCTCTCTCTCTCTCTCTCTCTCTCTCTCTCTCTCTCTCTCTCTCTCTCACACTCACACTCACACTCACACTCACTCACTCAAAGAATCCATAACCTGCACAAACATCATGGCAGCTGCTGCTAATGAGACAAACAGCAGCAGAGAGTCCACCGCAGACCAAAGTCATTATTTCCTGCACCAATTCACATCGTCAATAAAGCAGAAGGCAGAACTTCAGACCCGTGAGACGTTCAGGAAGGTTAAGAGAAGAGACAGATACTGGATCGGCCGGAGGGCCAATAAAAGGCTCAAACTCCTCCGCGGCGGTGACACAAGGTAAACTGACCCCCGGGTTTCAATTAGCTCAGAGGTGGGATGTTCAGGGAGGGAGTCGACAGTGTGCTGAAAAACAACGCAGCTGCACACCAGCTGATCGCACGCCGCTAAACCAGCGCTGATCCCGCCCCCCCCCGCTGGGAAACAATAAGCGTCCTCGTTACAGATTCGGTCCAGGGATGTTCTTGATTCCTCACGGTCTTACGACGGAGAAAAAGCAGGATTCAGCGGGGGAACCCGTACAGAACCTCGGAGCTCCAGCAGAAATCACAACAACTCAACTAAAGAATCAAAGTCAAAGTTTCTGCAGTGAAAAGTTTGTTTGAAGTCTGGGTTTATTTTCGGTTTGCCGATGACCAGAGGTCATCCATCGGCGAGACAGTGAGAGGGTCAAGGTTGGGACATGGGAGCAGAGGCGGCGCCGAGCTGTGACCTGATGGAACCCTGTGAGCCCAGATACCATCTACTGACCCAGCAGACCCTCTACCTCATCGTCTGCCTCTACTGCCTCATCATAACGGCCAGAAGTATGTGGACGCCCCCAACCACGATTCTACATTTTATAGATCTATTTAAGTGAGTTTGGTGAAGAAGAATTTAAGTAGTTCTTGCAGAACTTTGGCCTAAACTCCATCAAATTTTATTTGGACGACTTGAATGACGTCCAACTCATTAATCACTCATTTGGAGTAAAATATTCAAAAACTAGAATGTCATATCTTCATTCTTCCGTCAGAGCCAGATCACTATTCTATCTATTATCCATCTATCATCATCAACAACAGTTTGGGGAAATCTCATGCCAAGAGAAGAAATTCTAAATCAGCAAGAAATCTGCACAAAAAAGGTTCTGGATCCGGGTCCTAACACTTCACTGAGCTTTGTGGAAATCCACTCAGTAGTTTTCCATAATCGTGGAAAAAGTCAAAGAGGGTTCTGCCCTTACTTGACATCTATGGATTATTTCCTGGATGCGGATCCAGCCTTTGACTAAATGCTATTGGAAAAGAACCAGGCTGAGGAGGAAGAGCACCCGTCCACTGCATAGAAGGCTGGTGGTTCAATTCCAGCAAGATACTGAATCCCCATTTGCTCCTGATGCAAATCGGACTTTAAATCGGACTTTAAATCGGACCTTAAATCGGACGTTTTATCCGCTAATGTGTAGCCAACATTAGCCTTCTCAAACACGACTAGTGTGCATAAAACCCCGTCCCCTGTCTATGACATCATCGCTTTTGGTCCAGAACTAGCTGAGAAACCACAAATGGAAAAGAGTGAGTAAAGGAGGTTAAAGGTGAGGTTTCAGAGTCTTCAGATGAATCTGTCTTTAGAGGATCTTCCTGCTGAACCTCAGGTGGACTCAGAAGTAGATTTGGGCGGCACACACGGTCATATATTGGACCGTGCAGAACTGAACACACTGAAATCCTCATTTCCTGCATGTTTAAAGTTGACATGTTGCCTCTCTGTACTTGATGACTCATCAGATGTCCCTCTGCTGATTGACAGGAAGTGTCCTCCGTCTGAACACACACCTGCTTGTTTCCACCACCCGTCCGGCCTGACAGACACTTTCCACACCGTTGGAAGTTCCTTGTTTTCACACATCGGACTTCTTTGGTGCAAAACGCCAGGAAACCAGCCGCTCCCAGAAAAACAAATAGGCTTTGCATCGTGAACGGAACTTTTTGATGCAGTTTTAAATCCTGTCACGTTTTATCCAGTGAGTCGTCTTCACGTCTTCACAGAGGACGTTCTGTGCTTCGGCTCGGCCCTGACATTTCACAGCTCGGCCCACGGGCCTTAATATTCCAGAGGAATGTTCTCCTCATCCTGCAACGCATTTGCTTTTTAGCGGTCTATTATTAGCCACCGAAGAGTTTTACAGTCAGACGTCTTGTTCAGGCGAACTTTCCCTGTGTGAACGCAACCATAGGTCATAGGTCAAGACGACATAACGTCCACAGCCGCCGAGTAACACAAGGAAGATGTCAGAACCGAGGCTTTAGAACATCTGGATCTGCTCTTAGGGTAGATGGTCGGTGGAGAACAACCTTCTGGTGTCTTCACTGGTGGTGGGCTGGAGCCTATCCCAGATGAAGGTAAGCAAGAGGGCAGGTACACTCTGAAGAAGCTGCCAGTTTATCACGAGGCCGACAAACAGTCAAACTGAAACGTTCTCTTTAAATCACTGATGGTTCCTGGGAATGTTTGGTGTTTAGATACCGGTGGCGATTCCAGACGTTAAAAACAATAATAAAATAACTGGACAGCGGCGAACTAAACCGGTTTCTGAGCGGTACCTCTCAACATGTCCCTGCGTTTTCTGTGGAGGATGCAGGAACCTGAAGATGTGGATTCTTTCCGATGCCTCACATTCAGGAGTGGAACATTTGTGTGGAAATAAGAACCAGGAGGGAGAAAAGAGTCTGAGTCTCGCTTTGATTCCAAGGATCCAACTTTAAAACAAAGTCGACCACATCAAATAAGACGCTCAGGACATTTGTTTTAAAAAGCCTTTGATGGCCGAGGCTTTGATGTGAACGGGCGCCGACTGATGTTGGGATACGAAGAAAATTAATGGAGGTCCGTTTATCTAAGAGGTCCGATTCAGTCACATTAAACCACTTAATGTTCAATGAACTATTATGGCTTAAAGGAGATTTACACCGTTTTCCTGAAAGGGAGGAGAGGCAAGGAACGGAGGTCAACGTGACATTCGGCGCCGCTGCTGAGACCCGCCTTCTCATAATCGGAACATCCTGTGTTTGTGTTTCAGGCTCGGAAGAGCGGCACCTCATCAGAGTCCACTAATCAAAATAGTCGATTGTTTTTGTTCAGGGCAAGATTTAGCGATAACTGTTTACCCCTCCAGGACGGATGAGGTTCTGCTTCTGAGTCGGTCTCAGATCGTTTGCAGTCACAATCATGGAGACATGATGAAGCAGCAGAATTCTTCTTCTATCGGTTTGACATCGTCTCCCGTTTCCTCCTGACCTTTTTTTTTTGTCCCGAGACAGTCGCTCCTCTTCGTCTGAAAGATTCAAAACAATTGAGGTCATCTCAAGAACGGTGAGATGAAGATGAAAACAGCCGTCGTCTCGGTCCACGTTTGTGGAGGCGAACCCTGGAGAACATCTTGAAGCGGTTTGAGCCTGCTGACACGTCAAAGCGTGAAGAGCAACAAGAAATGTTTCTCACAGCAACTTAGGATTCTGATCAGGGTCCATTAGAGGGTTGTTCCTGGGTAGTCTGATCCAGTTCTGAAGAATCTCGGTTTCAACATAACTGAAGTGATAGCGAGGGTGATCTTCCTCCGGGTTCGCCTCGGTCCCAGTATTCCGATCATTTGAGTTATACTCAACTTATGACTCAGATAATGACCCGTTTTCCACCAAAGCAGTACCAGGCCCGGTTAGGAGCCTGTGTATTATTTAGAACCAGTACTTTGTGTTGCCACAGTGTTTCCCTCTTTTAGGGTTCCTCAAGCTTCATATACACAGAATGTGAATTAAATCTGTACGAACACGGAAGTACCACCACCAGTCATTGGGGGCAGTATAACTACCATCCTAACAAGACAGGAAACAAAGAAGAAGAAAAAACAAGTGGAAATGGAGAAAAACCCCCCCGTCAACGCCGCCGTTTTTTCTTGTGGACGCTCCTGACTCTTCACTGCCCTCCTGTGGACGCCTCAGAGTCAGACCATCCAGTGGGAGTGTCGCCTCGTGAAGAGAAACCGACACCATGACTTGAACTCGTAATGACGTGGTTCTAGTTCCTGTACATCCTGTGGAAAACCAATCTGCTTCCCTGAGGGTTCACCTCTTTAACAGCGCCTGCCTCTAGTTGGTAGAAATCATCGTTTCACTTCACGACACTTGAAATTTTCAAACCTTTTTCCGGTTGCGTTTGTAGTTCTGCAGAATCTTTATGCACATACCTGCTCCGATATGTCAAAACCTGACTTGTCAATAAACCTGATTCCCCACATTTATCTGGACCATCAGCTTGTTTTTCTTTCTCATTCATGAAACCATTGTTGGAGCAGACGGGGATCTGCCCGCGGTTGATTTTTTTTTTTTTTTTTTTTAATCAAAACCTGACGCTGTAACCTCTGAGCATGACGGCGGTCCAAATAACCCACATCCAGCTGAAGCCAGGGGAGGTTCTCATGGAATCAGAACCAAATGCTGCTTCTTCGAGAATATACACTCTGTGTCCTCTTGTCTCGTACAAACCTATAAAACACGTTGCTGGTAAACGTGCTGGGCATGTAAAAAGTTCTGGTTTGTCTTTTTTTGTAGAACTACTTTCTGCAATGAGGCCTTGACCTTTGCCCTAGCTTTTGTTTTGCCCTCTTCAGAATTTGTTTCCAGAATGTTTCCGGCGTTTTGCTGCAAGAGCTAAGAAGATTCTGCTGAATACATTAAAAAAAAAAAAAAAAAAATACAGAGTGTTATAATATAAGGAGAGGCGGCTAAAGTGTTAGCATCTGGCTAATGATCAAGAAACGCGAGCATCTGTCGCCACTTCTGGAGACCGTTTACATGACGACTGTTCTGTTCAGGCATGAAAGGCGCACTGAAAGAAAAAAGAGGGGAAAAAGAAATAAAAGAAATAATTTAATAAGAACATTTTTTTCAGTTTGAGTTCGCGTTTACACGATAACGGCGTTTTGGGAGCCAGATATAAACAGTCAAGCGGTTATTAACTCTCTCAGAGGAGTCTGCAACAATAAAGAAAACTCAATAATCGGACATTGTTTTCGTTCTGTTCCTGCATTCCTATGATGCTGGAAGCGGTAAGCAGGAAGTGGAGCAACGTTCTCGCAGTTTTCGCAAGGATTGCGTTTTTCCAGTTTACACGGTGACGGTACTGGTGGCGTTTTCAAAAGAATGAATTCTGGAACCCATACGTTTGTGTTTTCATTCCGAGAAAATTAAGCTTCCATGTGAAGGAAAGGCCAACATGAGGTCACAAATCTATCAGGAAAAGAAGAAGAAGAAGTAAACAATCCCTGAGCAGGAAGTGGAAGAGGGGGCGGAGCCTTTGAAAAGAGCAAACACGCTCTGTTGATTCTCCCTCAACAAACAGCAGATAAAAAGAAGCAACTAATGAGAGTCCTGCTTTGTGTTCACTCAGACTCTGTTGACCTTTCTCTCTTTCAAAATGTGAGTCTTTTGCTTTGGAAGTAAATTACACTGTAAAAAAGAAGAAGAAGAAGAAGTTTCTTAATTTTGAAAGAGATTTGAATAATTTCTAAAACTGCAATTTTGCTTTTTTATACTTCTGGGGTCTAATCATCAAAACTGTTGATGAACTGACAGAATTTACTTTATCTAGTAACATAAATTAAAGTATTTTTGAGTCTTGAGACAAATAAACTCAGTATTTACAACTTGAATTAATAGTATTAGTAGAAAAATACCTTCATCCAGATTTAGAATTATTTCTTTGACTTCGTTTACAGTTTTCTTTTTACAGTGCATGATAAGACCGCAAAAGAATAAAAAAGAAAAAAAAGAAGGGTAAATTCCACTTTTGGAAAATTATCAAATCTCGTTCAAAATTAAGTTTTTTCAACCTAAATTTTAAACTCAGTGAAACTTAATTTAATAGTTTTTTTTTTACGATGGAAATTTTCAACTTGTAAACTCTCCAGACGTTTTGGATGTGAGCCCGGACACAAGAAGGATGTAGACTAGCAGGAATCATCTCGTCACCTTTGACCCCAGGAGCCATCATAACCTTCGCCATGACTCATCATCATCATCATACTCTCTGATGTCCATCTGCGTCCTGAGAAAACACGCCGTCCCATTAAAAGCATTATTATTTACATGTGTGCAGCAGATGGAGGACATTCTGGAGTGTTTGGTTGTTTGTGTTGTTGTTGTTGTTGTTTTTGTTGTTGTGGTGTAGGCTGTAGATGCTGTTTATGAAGATGCCGTTCCTAATCACATAAACATGAAAGCCATTTATTCCCAGAATAGATTTTTATGATTCCCTGTAAAATGAAGTCCACGACTGCGTCGCAAAGTCAGTTTGGCGAGAACATTCCGCTTTAATGAGCCAATCATTCATTTTATTGTTCTTCCATTAATTCACTCATTCATCTGCTTAAAGACGGATTATGTGCTCAGTTGAGTTTCTTATTATGACCATTCTTCCGGCTCTTGTTCGTTTCAAGCTCACAGGTCAGCCATAACATTAAAACCACCTGCCTTATATTGTGTTGGTCGCCTCTTCGCCGCTGAAACAGCTCTGTGGTGTCACCGTGTGTTCTGAGACCTTCCTATCGGAACTTCTTCCCCACAGTTCCTGCTATTGTAGATCTTCTGCTGCATCAGTCAGCAACCAAACCCCACCAGTTGTCCTTTCTTAGCCCGCTCTGATGGTGCCTTTGCGTT